>VZRQ01006851.1:1402340-1804092 GCA_013397975.1 Machaerirhynchus nigripectus | reverse complement strand
CCGGCGGCGCGCCCCGCCCAACCCTGCCCGTTGTCGCCCGCGGGCGCCGCCTGGCGCGCCGGCCCCTCCAGGCACCCACCCGGACCCCGGACCCGGACCCCGGACCTGGACCCGAACCCCACCCCTGCCCCGGCTGATCCGCCCGGTTCCCCGGCTCCAACCACCGCCCTCGCCCCCCGTCCCGCTCCCCAGCTCGCACGTACCTGGTAGTACCCGAACTGCCCCTGCTGCCGCCGCCTCCTCACGCAGTAGTAGGCGCAGGTGGCACCCGCAGCCAGCGCCAGCGCGAAGCACAGCGCTGACAACGTCCCCGTGGCCACGGAGCCCGACCCCTGCGCCGCACCGTTCACCTGGGCCAAAAACAGCGGCCCCGTCACGGCGCTGCCCAGGCATAGCAATGGCACCGTCCCTGCGGGGGACCGTGGGCAGCCCTCTCAAAATGAGCCACGCCAGAGAGCAGAGGACGAGGCCAGTTTTTTAGGATGACTCCATTACATCATCCCCATTCCCAGGCCTGTTGCCAGCCCCGTTCCTGCCCCAGACTCACCTGGCCAATGTGAACCACGGGTGGTGGGATCCTCAGCGGCTCTGCTATCACGTGAATGATGCCATTGAAAGCTACGATGTCCCACTCCACAATCATCGTGTCATTGATCCCCTTGGCGTCCTACAGCACAGGACACAGATGATTTCACCTGCCCAGAAAGGCTCCCCATCACTCCCTGTCTCAAAAGAGATGCGGTGAAAACTTGTGGTGTTTTCGCCCTCTGCCAAGGCTAAACCTACTGAGTGCTCTGTATTGTTGCTGGCTGGGAGGTCTGAGACATGGAGGTCGTATCCTGACTGGGACGGGATGATGGTGCCCGTCGTGAGGTTGAAGCTGAAGAGGACAACATTGCTGGACGACACGTGGAGCTTCAGTTCTTCTCCTGTCAGCGTCTGAATAAGCACCAGTGCACAGGGATAAGAAATGGATGAGCTGGTCTCTCCCCTTCCCTGCTGCTGTGCAGCCCCCCAGCCAAGTCCAGATTCTCTCCATGGCCACAGACAGCTCCATTCATGGATAACACGGTACAGAATGACTGTGCAGAGCAGAGGGGATTTGCCACCCTTAGGATTGTCAAAGCTCAGCTGGAGAAGGCTCTGAGCATCCTGACATAAATGGCTCTTCTGAGGGAATGGCTGGACTAGAGACCACCACTGGTCCCCTCTGACCCACATTCCTCCTCCTTCCCCAGACTATTTCACACTGTCATGCCAGCTTTGATGACACCTGCTCTCCTCTGGAGCTCAGACAGTTTGTCCCTGCTTGCTTACCTCATTGTCTGCAAAGCCAGAATTCAGAGGGACAAAGAGAGTTTTGGGAGCAGAGACATCAGACAAATACATGAAAAGATCCAGTCCTTCTTCTGTGTCATTGGCAAAATTGAGCAACATCTGTAAAGATGGGAGATCTGCATCAGCACCTTGCTGGCAGCACAATGCCATCAGTTTCCCCTGCCCAGGAACCCCCCAGCCCTGGAAACAAACCCCCTCTGTGTCTGTAGTCTCTACCCCACATGCAGACCAAACCCCAGCTCCTCCCTGTTCCAGCTGATCCCTCCCTCTGCCTTGTTGCTCCTGCAGACCCCGGAGAGCGTCGCTTACGGAATAGAAGGTGGAGAAGCGGTCCTGGTCTGCG
Organism: Machaerirhynchus nigripectus; assembly: GCA_013397975.1. Taxonomy (NCBI): domain Eukaryota; kingdom Metazoa; phylum Chordata; class Aves; order Passeriformes; family Dicruridae; genus Machaerirhynchus; species Machaerirhynchus nigripectus. The sequence continues at coordinate 1,802,411 of VZRQ01006851.1, read as the reverse complement.
AGCACATCGGGGAGTTTCCCGCTGCACCAGAACCCATCTCCCACAAACCCGGCACGGCAGGTGCAGGTCACATCTGCAAAGGAACACCGGGGTGGGATTGGCCTCACCAGTGCCAGCTCCACCAACCACCTTTTGATTTCTGGATACGCTCATCACTCTCCCTCTGGACACAGGCATGGGGAGAGGGGGTGTGCCTGCGTGCCCTCATGCTCCAGGGCAGTTCCCTGCCTGCTGCCTTGACACAGCTCTTGTGCCCAACAAGACTGTCCCAAAGAAACGTGCTGGCACCACTCACCCTTCTCCCGGTAGCAGAATGCATCCCAGGTCTCGCTCAGGTTGCTTCGGGTGCCATAGTCCACAATACCCACACGGTTGGACCCACAGCTGGGGTTGGGGTAGGCTGTGGGGTATCCAGCTGTGCCATTGTCCAGCCAACCCACCAAGCACAGATGGAATCCCATCTAGAAGAGAAAAATCAATGATTAGATTAAAAATAGCTCTGTCCCGGGTTTTCCGCCCCAATGAACATTCCCACTGTGCCTCATCCAACCTTCCCCCAACACCTTAAGTGTCGGGCATGGTCACAAGTCCCATCCCAGTGTGACGGGCAAGACCCACCAGTCCTCATGTTCCATGGATGTAGATGGAGCAAACAGGGTCTGACCAAGGGGGTGAGAGGTCACCCACCCACACATCACCCCTGGGCTGGCCCAGGCCCCAGGTGATGCATGGCCTGTCCCAGCCCCACAAGGGGACAGAACCACCCCTGACCTGCTGCGCTGCCGCCAGCTGCTGGAATGTGGCCAGGGAAGCGCCTTCTGCAGCACAGGCTGCCTGAGCCTGCTCGTAAGTGAAGTCATACTTTTTTCGGGCTGACTGCAAGTGAAACACACCCATGGTCTTATCTGCAAAATACCAAAGCCCAGGAGCATTAGTACAGGACACACTGAGCCACCTCCCTGGGCAGCCACGAGGGTCCCTGGGTGGGCAGCACTGCCAAGGAGGGTGGGATGTGGACAAGGCACAAGTGAGGGAAAGGCTCCCTCTGAGCTCGCCTTCCACAAGGGAGCTGGTGCCACCAGAGGCCATCTCATGTCACATGGGAGCAGACGAGGATGGCTCGTCCTCCCCATATGACACGTAGGGAAAAGGGAAATGTGAAAACCACACCAATCTAGAGAGATGAGTCCCTGTCCCCTTGGCCATCCCACCCTCCAGCTCTCCTGAAGGGAGCTCCAGGCCAAAGGTGAAGGATGAGAGAATGTGGCCTCTGCATGGAACATCATCCCTGGCCCTGCAGAGTTGAGCACACTCACCATGGAAGTGCAGGTCAGTGCAGACGGCCTCCCGATGGCACTGCCCGTTGTCCTCCAAGCACCGGTCTGTGGGGGGCACGACCTCCTCCAGGCACTGGATCCCGTCACCGACATAGCCCGGCTTGCACTCGCAGCGCCGCTCGTTCTGCAGCACAAGGGAAGGGTGGCAACTCTGTGAGTGCAAACACACAGATGCCAGCTTGGATCCCTGTGAAAATGGGGATGAGCCTTCAGAATGCCTCTACAGCCTGCTGGGACTGTGATAGAGCTGTAAAACGCCACATGGCCTGTCCTACCCCCACACCCTGGCAATGTCACATTGAGTCCTTGGCACGTGCTGTTTGTTTGAGCTGAGCTTTGAGGTACGTGGCTCATGACTTGCACTACACCATGCTCCCAGTCCCATCTTCTGGCCTGTGGTGATCAACTTTGGTTCCTCTGCAAAAATGGCCAGCATTGTCCTTGAAGAACCATCCAAGAGCTCCCAAAACAGCCCAGGAATGACACAACTGACACAGCTTTTGCTCCTTAGACAGAGGAGCGGGGGAAAAATGACCTCAGCATAGCATCCCCAGGACCATCACAGCAGCACAGGCCCTGGTAAGGACCCACAGCCTGGTGGTAAGGACCTGCAGGATGAGGGCAGCACCTGAGGGCACCGAAGAGGAGGGGCAGGGGACTGCAGTAGGGGGGGACACTGTCACATGGCTGTCCCAGGGTACGCGGATGTACCCGGCCCCAGGGGCCGCGCTCACCGGGCCGGTGCTGATGCAGTGGGCGTGCTCGCTGCAGTCCCCGTTCCTGCCGTCGGCACAGCGGTCGATGGGCTCGCAGATGTAGCCGTCACCGCCGTACCCGGGGCCGCAGGCGCAGGACACGTTCACGCCCGTCTGTGAGCACTGTGCGTGCCTGGCACAGCCCCCGTTGTCCTGGCTGCACATGTCGATCACTGCGGGGGGAAGTCCTGGGTGAACTAAACCATCTCGTGAGGTGTCCTGGGGGTCAGCCTGGCTGTCCTGCCAGTCGTCACCCCAACATGGCCATCGGCAGATGGTCACCTGCTGTCCTGCCCTGTTGTCCGCTTCCCCCCCGCTCGCCACCCCTCCAGCCCAGCCCCCGTGGCTGCCCCGTACCTGAGCAGGTTCTCCCGTCGCCCTCGTAGTGCAGGTCGCACTCGCAGAGGTTGCCGGCGCGGCAGACGGCCTGGGCGTGGCACGGGGGAGAGCAGGTGGGTGTCACCACTGAAACCAGAACACACGCGGCTCACAGTGACCGCAGGGCTGTGACACGGGCACGGCTGCCACCGCCAGCCTCTGCCCCAGGCCACCTGCCCCACGCTCCCACCTCCTTCCCTCCCCGTTCTCTTCTTGCAGGTGCCTTGCCCAAACACAGAGGTTTGTTACTCCATCAAATACACCTCAGACCTTCACCTCAGCCTCAAGCTCTTCTTGGAGCACCTCTGAGCTCAGGGACTTGTTCATGATCCAGCAGAGCTTTTCTCCTCCGCCCCCTCCTCACCACCCAACCCCTGTGAAATTTAACAGCATGGGCCAGACTGAGAGCTCCTTTTTGGAGATATTTCTGAACAGCTGCTCGAACTACCCAGCTCCTGGGAAAGCAGCCACATGGCAGCAGGTCCCAGGGAATAGCTGAGCATCCCTCACCCAGTCTGGTTTCACAGCGGTCCCCAGTCCAGCCCTCCGCACAGAAGCAGAAGCCGTCGCCGTGCAGGCCTCCATTGCACACACCATTCTCAGTACAGTTGCACTCTGTGAGGAATGAACAAACACACCATTTATGTCTTGGTGGAAAAGCCGTGGGACAGCCGTGTGACAGAGATGTGGCATTGTGGGCAGGTGTGAAGGTGGGCACAGCAGCCTGACACACCCCTTCCTGCCACCGCCAGCCCTGGCCCCCTGTCACACACACCCTTCACAGAGGAAGAGAAGCCTCTGCACCCACAAAACCCCATCACTCCTCTCCCCTGAGCATTTCTGTAATGTTTTTCTCAGTCTGAAACATTCTTTGAGACCCTGTGAGGCCCAGCTTGGGATGGAAGGATGGAGGACTCTCTTTTCCTTCCCTTTGCTTTTGTCTCACGTGGGCACAGGTCCCTGCTGAGCATGTCCCAGGAGATGCTCTTTCTGTACAGGGTTCATCACAACTCCTGTGTCCCCCAGCTCACAGTACAGTGAAATACTTTCTCCCAAACTGGGGCTCTCAGCTGTGCTTGACAAACAAGGAGGGGTCTTTGACCCTGTGGCCTTATCAGCCGTGGGCTGCAAGGGGGTCAGGCCAGCACCTCTCCAAGCAGCCCCCTGTGCCACAGCCCCTGGCACAGCCCCTCCGTGCTGCTGCCGTGCCCAGCGGTACCTCGGCACTCCGGGCCGTATCTGCCGGGTGCGCACAGCTCGCAGCCCGTCCCGATGAACGCCTGGCTGCAGTTGCAGATCCCTGAGCCGCCGATTTTGTCCTCGCAGGTCCCACGGTTGTTGCACGGCGCCTCCAGCCCTCCTGGGCACGCTGCAAATGGGGCACCTCAGTGAGGCTGTGGTGACAAAGGGACCCTGTGCTGGAGGGCAGCCAGCCGGTGCCCCCCCACAGACCCCGCACACCAGGTGCCCCTGAGCTGCTGCTCGCAGGGTGTTCGGACCACAGACAGCTCAGCAGTCTGGGGAGTGAGTGCTGGGGGCATCCCATGACAGGAAAACTTAGGAACGGGGGCAAAAGGGACAAATCTGGCACAGCTTCCAGCCTGGGAAAAACCCCTGCTGTGATGTGCTGGGTCTGTGCTGTCCTGCCCGACACTAACAGCAGACTCACCCAAGGATGTGAAAGCTGCCCATGGCACAGGGGGCAGATGCCAGGGAATGGTTGAGCACTGGCAACATCTAGGGGTGAGTGACATGTCTGACAGCCACCCCCAGCAGCCCTGTGTCCAGGGCTCTTCACAGAGACAAGATACTCTCCAAGGAAAGGGAGCTCCCTGTTATAATCCCAGGATATTGCTCCCTGCACCTTCTACAGGCCAGGGCTCCCTGCCTGGGGTTTTGCCCATCCTTGTCCAGGGAAGCACATTCATGGATGCTGGATGTGCTGAAGCAGCAATGCCACCTTCCCGCACCAGGGGACAGGGTGGCGTGGCTCTTACCCCGACAGTCCCGGCCATAGTGGTTGGCACAGCACTGCGGGACCCACTGGCTGGAAACGCAGATCCTCCTGCAGCCTCGTCTCAGAGGCCCCCTGGAAGAGAAGTGTCTCCTGAAGGGGTCCCACGGGGAGTGTGGCCACGCCGGCCGCAGCATGGAGTTGCGGTGGAACAGGAACGTGTTCCTCAGCAGGTGGTTTCCGTAATAGTAGCAGCGCCTGATTTCCCCCTGTGAGCAAACAGGCAAAACACAGAGTTTGCCACACTGGTCACTGACAACTCACCTTGACATTTCCTGTGCCACTCATTCAGTTTTATGACAAGTGACAGAGGCTTCTTAACAAGTGCTGGGGCTGGTGACAGAGGAGCCTCAGAGGAACCTCAGGGTCATGCCAGAAGCCCGCAGTGAGAATGGGGTACAGCCACTGCCTCCCAAGGCTGCTCACCGTGGGATCCCTGATCCTCTCCCAGGCTGAGCTCTTCCGCTGTAAAGCACCCAAAGCCACCCCCACTGCTCCCGGAGGGACCCCTGTGCCACTGTCACCCACATAGGACTGATCAAGCAAGGACCACTGGACCCCATATTTTTCAGCCCAGCTCCTGCATGGCTTGGGGCAAGGCATGAAAGATATGACTGAGCCAAGGGCTTGCCACGTGCAGGTGGGCCTTCATTTTTCTCCTAAATGATGAGGGGCACATGGGCATTGTCATCCATCCCCTAAGAGGCCTCCCTGGTGATGAAGCTGTGAGCTTTACCCGTTGAACGGAGCCAGCAGGGCAGGGTGGCTCGAAGCCACAGAGTCCACAGCTCTCTGAAGATGCCTGTGGAGGGGAGAAAGAAACCTCACAGCAACTCAATCCGTGCTGCTGCCTCTCTTGGCTGCTCAGAGCTTTGCCAAGGAAGAGCAGCAAGCCTTCCCAACATCCCTCTTCCCCAGGCACAGGAAGGCCCAAGTCTTCATTCACCTCACCACAAGTGCTTACCTGCAGCTCAACAAGGGTGAACTCATCACACCGAGATCCCAGATCCGGTGGCTCCAACAGTCTGTCAATGCCATGAGCAATGCCCCCATTGAACTCCATGTGCCTCTGGACGATGGTGGCATCGCCGTTTCCCACCACAATCTCCCCCTAACAGAGGAAGAGAGCAACTTGTGGTTCTGGCACATCCTACATCCAGGCTGTATCACCCAAAAGTTTCCTGGTTTTGGCTGCCATGGCTTCTTAATCACCCCAAGAACTCCAAAATCTCTGTGCACATGTCCTTGACCACCCTTCCCACTTAACCCTTTTCACAGCCACTTCTCCCAAAGGTGGCCTCTGTCCATGCAGCACGTGCTCTGTAAAGGTTGTGGCACTCTTCATGGCTGAGCTGAAACCATCCTGGCTTTGCAGCTGGGTCATCATGACGTGCATGTGCAGGTACCACACACGTCTGCACTTCCCTGCCAGCTGGCCATGCCTTGTAGCCAGGAGAATGGGGTGTCCCAGCCTGCAAGCACCCCAACTCTGTGTTCACTCCCTGCCAGAAGCACCAGTTGCCCAGAGGTCATGTCCAGGGACACTTGCTCCATGGGAAGCCAAGCCTGGAATCACCAACACTCACCATGTGGGCTTTGCTGCAGCTGAACGAGATGGTGGAGCCATGCATGGTCCGTATGGTTTCGACTTGGGGCACGTTACCAGCAACAATCTAAGAGGGAAAAAGAAGAACATGAAGGAGAGACTGGCAAAACTGACAGTTCATGTTAACGGATGGTGAGGACAGGGGTCAGTGGCCAGCCTCAGAGGGGTGTGATGAGGCAGTCCCTGAAGCTGGTGTGGGTGGCACAGCAGAACTGTGCTGGGTTAGTCCCAGATTCCTGCACAGTGAGAGGCCAGCGTGGAAAAGCAGGCCCTGGCTTTGCTCAGCTGGACTCTCCCATTGTTCATACCCCTGTACACCAGAGCTTGCTTGTGAGCCTTGCAGCTCCCCAAAAAGCTGCTGACAGAAGGTTTCAGCTCTGCCACCAAAGGTTCACAGTGACACTGTAGCTGCCTCAAATGCTCAAACAGCTTTGTGTCTTCTCAAGACAGCCGGTATGCTGTGTCTTCTACAGCAGAAAAATATTTGGCAAGGTCACTCTGACACAGCCATAGGCAGGCAGTGGCACCACGTGTGGCCTTGGGAGCTCCAAGCCCGTGTGCTGTCACATTTACCTTCGCGTCCCTGACCATGTGAGCTTTGAGGAGGGAGGCCAGCACGTCCCGGTGCTCTCTGCGGTACAGGAACTTCTGCCGGCTCTCCGGGAGGGCGCTGAACGCAGCGTCCGTGGGCCAGAGCAGCGTGAAGGGTCTGTGCACGGGGTCACCGAGCAGCGGCAGCAGCTCCGCGTCCTGCCGGGGGGCACAGGCACACAAAGGAGAGCCCCGAGCCCACACTGACCGTGCACAGGCACACAGCACCTCCCCCAGAGCAGCAGGGGCAGGGGCTCACCTGCAGCAGCTTGCTGTAGATGGTGTACCCAAAGGCCTCCGCCACGTCCGTGATGTTCTGCTGCAGAGGGAGGAAAGCAAACAACCGTCACCAAGGGCTCCCCATCCAGGGCCAGCAGTGCAGGGGAGAAACCAGACAGGGAACAACTACAGTAGCTAAACACAAGTTTTTCTCTGTCACCATCAAGCTGATGATTTGGCCTGGAAAGTGCTGGCATTCAGCAGCCACCACTTTTCTGGTTTGTCCTGGATAGACACTGCTATGGCAGGAGCTGGGATGAATTCCAGCACTCTGGCTGCACAGAAAATGTGTTATTTTCTGTAAAATGCAGGATCTATAAGCCCCTGGTGCTTGCTTAAGTAATCACAGAGAGGCATTAGCAAACTCATACTGCAACCTGCTCTGTGCTGGAGAAGGAGTCTGATGGTTGGCATGGGACATGATCCTCCTGCCTACATCCAGAACTGTTGTTCCCTAGTGATGGATAAGGCTCCTTATGTTCCAAATATGGCTATGCCACAAATGCTGTCACCTTCACAAGCCAAATCCGTGGCCTCAGACAACCCCTAGGCAGTTAGGAACAGGGAGGAAGAGCAGCCCAGGCAGCCTTGGGCTGAGGCAGCACTGCTGGGAGAGAGATCCTGTCCCTGAGCTCACCACAGCCCTGACACCAGGGCACGGCTCCAGCCTTACCTGTGAGAGCTTTGAGGAGATGTTATGGCCCACCAGCTCACTGGGGATGAGGATTTTGTTGATGAAGTGAATGACCCCGTTCACACCCACGATGTCACTTGTGACCACCTTGGCTTCCTCGTTGAGAGTGATGCTATTCTGAGAGAGAGGGGTCCTGCTGAGGCCTGCACAGTCACAGCACGACCCTGGGAGTGTCTGTGGGCCCAAGCAAGTCACTTGCCACAACCACAGTGCCTTCAAATGACAGAAAAAGTGACATCCTGACAAGTGGGACAGCAAAGGGAATTACCTCATTCACGGTGATCTTTATTTTGTGGCCAGATAAAGATGTAAGGGACTCCTGGCCTTCCAGGTCACTGGAGAGCAACTTCTGGCAGCCCACCATGTGGTAGCGAAGGAGATCCCGGAGGAGACCTCTGGTCTTCCACTCCTCAAACTACAGACAGAAAATGGGAGAGAGGTCACCCTGGGGCACTTTGTCTTGCACACAGGGCCCCCAGCCCCGATGAGGGAGACCTGGATTGCCCGAGTTCTCTCTGACTCATCCCTGCAGGGAAGCAAGTCCCCCCAAAACACACTGAAGGCACAAAATCATTTGAGAGCTCTGGAAAATTTCAACCAGCCTGACTAGTCAGCCATGGGGTTAGGATATTCCATTACACTGACACCAAAAAGCTGCCATTCTCTTATTCCTGACAAGGAGTAAGAGGTCTGTCACAGATGCATGGAAGCCTTGCTGTTACCAGCCCCACGGCACCAAAGCCACCACACACCACTGATCTGGCACGGTGCCTCTGAGGCCCATGAGACATCACCTCCAACAAGGGTCTCCTTACAAGAGGAGCCATGTCCACCCCTGTCCAGGTTGTGTCCTCAGTGAGATGCCTCCAAACTTCTGCTTTTACACTGATGGAGAAGAGGGGATGCCTTTAACTCTCCATGGTGCAGCCCCTTCGCTTTCAGTCACTGGGAAGAACAGTCCCAGAGGGAACATTGCCACAACTGGAGCTGTCAAACACCTGACAGAGCTTGGGATGGGAGGGCACTTACCACTGTGGTGTTTCCTATGAAATCTGTCTGTGGGACGAAGACAGTGAAAGGCCCTGCCCCACTGAGCTCTTTGATGCTTTCTGCCTGTGTTAGAAGAGCATTTGTGGGAAGGGAAGCAGAAAACATAGTTCCAGTTAGCAAGACCCTTTGCAGAGAGCCCTAGGTGTGATTTACTACACAGAGACAAGGACAAAGCTGTCACCAACCTGTATCATCCTAAAGAACATGGATGCATCTGGAATCCTTCCAAGCTCCTTAAACAAAGAGAATCAGCTGGTGTTAGCAGGATCCCTTCCACTTGCTCCTCACCAACCAGCACAGTGACCTGCTCCTTCCACTCCAGGTCACTCTCCCACCCCAAAGACACACCAGTTCTCCTGACACACTCCTGACAGTGATCTTCCCTCTTTCCCTCACCAGCTCTGTGACACCAATATCTGCTCACCCTCTGGAGAGGAGGGAGTGGTTTGCTGCAGGACAGGGGACACAGAAGGTGCTGCACATGCCTCTCACCTGATGCACTTTGCCACGGCAGGTGAAGCCATCTCCAATGCTGTGCCAGGAGCAGGAGCAGTTCCGAGTGCCAGGGCCTGTGTACTTGCAGAGTCCAAAGGGGCTGCAGCCTCCGTTGTTCTGGCAGGGAAAGCAAAAGGTTGCTTGGAGGGGCTTCTCCAACCACCTGAACTGCTGCTTGCATGTGGGAACTGCAAACTACATCCCGCCCAGTGAAAGGAAACCATCCCTCCCTTCTGTTTAGTGCCTTAGAATAAACCTCACCCAAATTCTCAAGGGCTTCCCAGCACCAAATCCTCCCATGAAACAGGACTTTCACACCTTGCTTTGGAACACAGAGATGCCAAAGCCCATGATTCAGAGGGACAGTTTGACATGGCAGCGATGCCGTGAGCACAGAACACTCTGAAGCTTTTGAGCACATCCCACATGAAATGGACACAAAGGAAAAAGACCACATGCCTCCAAGCCTGTGTCCCTCTTTCCACCCTGAGGGAATGCTGGGTGACTGACATAACTGCAGGTGATTGCAGGAGGCAATGGAAACCAAACACACAAGGAAATCCTTCACTATGTGGAAAGGCAAGACTTCAGCTCCAACCAACCAGGCTGATGCTGTTCTTGCTGTTAGCTCCTGGGAGAAGGGAACACTTCCAGGCTGTGGCTTTCACCTCTGGAAGCAGCAAAATGCAGCCATACCTGTTCACACAAGTTGATGGGGTTGCACTGGCTCACACCATCCCCACTGTAACCAGGCAGGCAGTTGCAGGCGACCTGGAGGGAGAACAGACCCTTGGGCTCACACTTGGACCCAATAAAGGAAACACACAAGGGCTGCCCTGGACAAAAGGGATGTGGTGTAGAACCCATTGCTGCCTCCATGAATAACCAAGCTTGTGTCCACAACAAATATGACCCGAGACTGCTTTCAGCCTCTGGCCAGAAAAGCCATCTGCTCTCATGGAAACAGCAATGTTTTCATGCTCTTCCCAGGACACTGCTCTGCATGGAAGGGAGTAAGCACAAAGGAGGGCACTGTAATGAACAGGACTGTCTCTAAAAGGATTACACAGCTGTGACAACTTCCATTATAACGTTGCCCTGACAGCCACCCTACATACTCACCTTCTTTGGGCCTGTTTTGATGCACTCTGCGTTGGTGTGGCAGCCCCCATTGCTTTCAAGACAGAGATCAATTTCTGCAGCAAAACAATAGGGCCAAGTTATTGCTGAGGGCTGCTCAAGGCAGCTGGGAAGTGGTGATCCAAAGAGGTTTTGGGAAAGCAACGGGGAAAATTTTTCCAGCTTGGGGAACAACTTCCTGGGAAATTGTCTTGTGATAGCAAAGGAATGGGGTGCAACTGCAAGTTTACTCCTGACACATGTGGGTCTCTGAGTTGTGATAAATCTGCCCACAGAAAATTCCAGGCTTGTCTGGGTGTACTTTAAAGAATGTGAGAGGACTGGACTCTCCCTAGCTCCATCTTCACTCAGAGCACCACTGTGGGAGACTGCCCTCACCCTCTGTCTCTGGGCCTCTCCATGACATGCATCAGAGCAAGAAACCTTGCAGGGATCTTTGGATTTGAGACCCACAGCACTGGTGTTTTAGTCTGAAACTCCCCTAGGTATCAATGCTGCCTCTCTGCTACACCCAAAACACACCCTGAGCACTCACCCATGCAGAGTGTGCCGTCCCCAGCGTAGCCTTCCTTGCAAGCACAGGTTCTCTCTCCTGGGGACACTTTGGTGCACACAGCGTGCACGGAGCAGCCGCCGTGGTCAGTAGTGCAGGGATCTATTTCTGTGAGCACAAACGAGAGGAGCAGAATCAGCTCAGAGCACCTAGGAATGATCAGCTGTGCCAGAATGGTCATCTGTCTTAACAAAATCACAACACCTTCTTAAAATCCCCTTGTTTCCCCATTAAACTGTTGGTTCTTTAAGGGCTTGGGGGGCCTCATCCAGACCTGAGAGAGGCCAGTCCAAGTAAATAAGCTGCTTTTTTCCCCCCTTATTCACTTTCCAAGAAGGGCAATACTGAAGATAAATTGAAATGTCTACCAGTGTTTTGACTGTAACAATTTTATCACTTGTTTTTTCCTGGTCTGTTTGCTTTTGACATAGACAAGGTTAGTAATGTAGCTCTGGTGCAGTATCCTGAAATTCCACCTCATTTTGGCTCTACTGCTGCACTGTTACCTGATTTTGGCATGGCGAGCAAATAGAAGAATCACAGAGTTCTAGGGAATTGAAACACCCATGTTCCAAGTATTTGTGGCCAAAACTGCTATAACTCTGCCACCAATACTGTGATATTAGAATGAGTACAACCCATTAACGTGCATCAGGCATTAAGAACTGCCCTCCTACACTTGCCTGCCTTTATATCTCTCCCTTGCAGGCTTTAGCAACATCAAGAGCATCCTGTATAAAGCTCTGGACAGGAGAACATCTCTACCAAAGCATGGCAGAGCTCATTCAGATGGCTGAGAGGAAAAGGATTTGAGTGATCTTTCCTTTGGCAACTTCCTGCCGTTTATTTCACCTTGTCTTTGCTGGACATACCTGTGCAGTGGGTCCCATTCCCTGTGTATCCAGCAGAGCAGAAGCAGGTAGGGAGAGAATCTGTGGAACTGTTGAGGCAGCTGAAACAAGACAGGGATAAACAATCACTGACAGCACTTCCTGATTTGCTTGGCTGGTGGGAAGCCCTGTACAAATCTGGCATGTGCAAGAGACCGCAGTGACCACAGGAGGCACATTCCAGGTATTCCTTTACAGCCCCAAACACTCCAGTCACACTGGTCAGGACCTGGTGTCCAGCCCAGGCCTCCCACAGTGCACCCTCACCACACCCACGAGCTTCTGCAAGGTACAAGGGGGATGGCAGGGTCCCTGCCTAAAACAGGAGTCTGGATAATGGATGGAGAAGGGAGCATGAGGGAGTCATTCCAGCCCTGTTTCATCCCTTGGCAGGGGCAGAAAGGGCCTGTAAATGGCTGGGGAATTTGTTCCATGAATAAGGCCAGCCTTGGAGTACCTTGGAATCCCTGCTTTCTCCAGCCACACACGCTGAAGGAACTTGGAATGGATTTATGCTCGGACAGACAAAATCCTTGGGGAGACTACATGTGGCTCAGCTCCAAGGAGAGTTCCCAGAAAGGAACTGACAATTATGCATCTCTAATGAGGGGCACCTTCTCCCAGCCCTCTGCCAAGCCCTAAGCCAGAATCACCTCTGTGTAAAGCACACACAAACACACACAGATGACTCAGCCCCTTCTCTGCACTTACTTGGCCATTTGATGGCAAGTGTTATTGCATAAGTCAATCTTGATTCCTGCAAGAGAAAACACAAATATAACTTGGAATTTTCAACTGGGGCCATTTCTGCTGTCTGGAGAAAAGGAGCCTGCAAACCAGGAGTGATGCTAACACTCTTATCCTCGGTGGCAGCAGGACAATCTCATGGGATTTATGTTTTGGCACTTTGCAAGGGAGTGCATTTGATGTTCTCTGTCGGAGCTAATGGTTCAATTTGATTTTATCTGTGTGGCCTCTGCACTGGTAGGAATGAAACAAGGACTGGAACCTTGTTAATCCAGAATACAGAGCCATTTGGCTTTGGTCCTTTTGAAGCAAAAGATGAACTGCTTTCATGCTTGACATTTCCACTAGATTGGACAGCTCTGCTTGATTTCTATTTCTAAATTCACAATAAAATCAATCTTTGTGTGCAAACCTTTAAAATCCCAAGGTACTTAGAAGCTCAGGTTTCTCCTCACCCAAATGCTAATCAAAATCCCAACTCTGTCTTCAACATGTTACTTCGACACACAATGACAGATTTATTGAACACTGCAGACCACGGCCTGAGCTCACCTGAGTGAATGGATCTGTGAGCAGAAAAAGCAGCTCAGCAAACATGCTGGAGCCTTTTGAAAATTCAAATCAAGCCCTGCCACCTTCTTAAGCAAGCAACAGGAGTCATGGTCAACCCAATGTGGCTGGAAGCTCCCATCTCTCTCCCAGAGCAAGGGGCTGGTTTTGAGGTGCCTGTAATCTCAGTGGAGGTAGAAGCAGGGATAGGCCTGTCTAGATTTCCCAAAATAACTCAAGGGGCCGTGTGCTGCTGGGGAAGTCCCAGCAAACCCAGCACGTGTGCAGGAATGAGCAAGCAGAGTCTGAAAATGTTTTGGGGGAGTGCAGAGCGCATGTGACTCTGTGGTCAGAGCAGACAGAGCTGCTCTGGCAGCTCAAGAGGATCACTCAGGTTTCTCTGCCACTGTAACACCAGAGGCCCCTTCACACTCACGTACTTTCTTGGCAGATTGGGCCCGTCCACCCCGGGAAGCACTCGCAGCTCCCGTCCCCTCGCAGCCCATCATTACAAATGCCATTGTCACAGGCACATTCTGCAGGGGAGATACAAACACCACTGTCAGACCAGCCAGGTCTCACCAGCAGAGTACTGCTGCCATTTCACTGGCTGCTCTGTTCCTAATCCAACACATCAAACTGCCATCAAGAAAACGTCACAGGAGTATCAGAAGAAAATGTCACAGGTGTATCAGCTCTTAATCCCTCACTGCCAGGTCAAAAAGCCCAGGAGCAGATTACCTGCCTCTACTTTATATAGTTTGGGTGGCAGCAGGATGGGCAGGACATGCTTGGTTTGAGAATGCAAAATGTGGCCACTCTCTGGCTGGCCAAAACTGCTCACTCCTGCTGTCTCTCTCTCAGAGACCTGGCAGCCCTTTGCCTGTCTCAGACTCCTGGGACATTTCTGCCCTCCCACCACCCCTCCTGAGAGCTGAGATGTGGCCACTTTTCTGCCCTTGCAAGCAGTTTGATAGAGCCAAGCTGCTGTAGCCGTCGGTGTCACCTGATTTGCAGTCGGCTCCGTATCGTCCCACTTCACACATCTCACAGGCAGTGCCGTGGAAACCCTCCAGGCATCGGCACTCCCCACTGCCCTGGATGCCATCCTGGCATTCCCCGTTCCCAGAGCACCACTGGCCTGGCTTCCCGGGGCACATCTCACACATGTGGCCGTAGTAGCCGGGGCAGCAGACAGACCTCTGGAAAACCAACGAGAACAAGCTGGGGTGAGCCATCCTGTGCAGTACAGACAAGGTACAGCTTTACTGTGGGAGCTGCTTGATTCCCCTCTCTGTGTGACAGCCGTAATTTCTGACAACACATGGAAGGAACAGGCAGGATGGAGTGAACACCCTGAAATGGGGTGTTCTGTTGCCCAGAGCTTCATGTAAAGTTCTGCACTGCCCTTGAGAAACACTGGCCCTCTGGTGAGTAACTTAGATGTGCAGTGCTGTGCCTCTCCACCCGTCTCCTGCCTGTGTCCTCAGTGTGTCTCTGCTGGGCAGAGAGAGGCTCTGCCACGAGGTGGTTTGGTTCCAAAGCCTGATTTTACAGCTCTCACTTCTTTCTGTATCTAGCCTTGGAGGGAGGAAATCATGATGGGACCAAGTTGGACAGTACAGATGGTGAAAAACACCATCTAATGAAGCAATGCAAAAGTGCCAAATGAGGTACAAGTGCTGACTGAAACTCTCTATGTGAGTACACTAAGTCCAACTCCTTCTCTCCCTTTTCAATTCCCCATTCCCACTAAACTTTCCAAGTGATGCTGCAACACCTATAACACCTCAAATTCACACAACTCTTTTTTTTACCATTTTCTCTTTAAGTGTTTTCTTCAAGCAACCCATTTTCACAAAACTGGTAGGGCCATAACACACGCAACATGAGGTGTGAGACCTTCTGCTCCTCCCTTTGGTTTGGGTCCAATGAGTCATCAGTTATTCGGGAAGGCACATGCACAAGCAGAATACCATCATTCATGCCTCATTTCCTTAGGAAACCAGACTGCAAACATTCAACTCCTTCTCTTCCTCTGCAGCACAAAACCCAGAGCAACAACACCCAAGCAGCAGATCCCAATCCATCACTGGGCAGACATTTCTGCAGATCGTTTTTTGTTCCTGTGCCCTCCACCTCCAGGATGGGGAGCTTGGACTCCAACAGGGAGCGATTCCCAGACAAGCCCGGTCTCGGCTATGCAAAGGCACAGATGCAGCCAGGACTTCAGCAGAGCCTGCACTCCCGTGGCTGTGTTTCTGACACCCATCTTGCTTTTGCCAAAATGAACCTGAGGCAAATGTTTTTCTCACCAGAGAAACTTTTGCACAGGTGAAATGGCAGCCCAGTATTCTTGCACCCGCAGAGCGCAATTCACAGCGAGCCAGATTCCTGCTTCCAGGAGGTTCCTGGGGGTGGAATTGACACAGACACAGATAGGAGATATTACAATATTTAGACAAACAGTGTACATTGTGGTGCATATGGCAGTGTTCTTGCTTTGTGTCTGACAGGTATAGCCCTAAAAACCTGAACTATCCAAAGCTGAGACCCATGAGGCATCTCTGGATGTGAGGTCACCACATAGAATCTGTTTGTTACCTGCCAAACCCATGGTACACATTCATCTGAATACTGAGAAAAAAAGAATTGGGAACTTTTGGGCATAGGGTAAAGCAGTAAGAAGCCAGATGTAGCTGCTAGGCAATTCACAGCCAGCATGGAAATGAAGTGCTTAGTTATTTTCCCCAGCGGAATGTTTGTCACTCACTCACAAACAAGCTGCAGGCACAACCAGCCCATCTGTGTGAATAAATCAATGGTCCGGGCAGGGAAATTGCTACAGGCACCCCTAAATTTGAGATAATGTCAAAAGAGTCAAAGATAAATTGAAAAGCGACATCTCTTCCCCCCTTTTAAGTGGGGAAACGAAAGGTCTCCTGAAATTCAGGCAAAGCCTGGTGCCAGCTCTGCATGGAGCTTCATGATTCGTGTCCCTGTTTTTCCTGTGTAACCCTCCCTTGGTTTCTGCTTTTTCTTGCAAACCTTGGCAATGGATGAGCCACAGAGGACTCAAGGGCACATTTTTTCAGGTATCAAGATGACACCTATAGAGCAATAAAAGGACCTCAAAGCATTATCTGCAACCAGTCTGTGAGCTGTAACATGAATCCAAGACTCACCACAAGAACTGATCCAGAAGGACACTTGATCCCCTTCTCACACCTGCCGCACCTTGACTAGGGCACAGAGAACAGGTCAAGTCACAAGTGTGCCCTCCACCCACATCACACCTAGACACTAATCCTGAATTACAAATGCTGCTCTGCAGGCTGCTGCCTGGGACAAAGATGTTTTTATCTCTGTGGCTCAAAACACCAAAAGAAGAGATCAAATGCTACACCTTTCCTGAGTCTCAGGGATTTTTGTAGCCCAGGGTTCCCTCACACAAGGCTGCAAATACTTTTTTTCCTGATCTGTAGCAGGTGGACTTACCTCAGTCTCACCCTGCAATCTTCAGGTTTAGTGACTTAATTGCCAAGAGCCACAAGGTACATGCAAGCTGGACTTTTGGCCTGACTCCCAGGGAGACCAGACAGCATTTTGTAGGGGAGCTTGTGGTCATGGAATGCAGGAATTGGGCTGGATTTTCCTTCCACAGCTGAGTGTCTGGGAGTCCCTGCACTAGCCAGCCCCATGACTGGCACTGTGAGAAAGGTTCAGCAAGGGAACTGAACATGATGTGCACAAGAGCTGCATTAGATGTACAGAATCTCCAGGTTGGAGGTGCCAAATCTTCACGATGCCCCATTTAATGAGGCTCATCTGGGATTACACCACAAGTTACATCCATGAGGAGAGCCAAGGTGGGTTGGCTGTCATCCATCAGCTTGGTTCAGCAGGTGGAGGACCCCTGTGGAATGGTGTCAGCTCCTTGGTCATCACCATTACCTTCAGTACGGTGGTGGTGTTGGCAGTGCAGCGATTCTTCTGGATCTGCAGCACCTGGGACACCCCGAGCAGGATGCCGTTCTTCGTCTTGAAGGATTTTCCATCCAAAGGAATATTATTGACAAACTTCTGCAAAGCAGAAGAAAACAGCTGAGATGATAACCTTCAACTCCTTCTGCATGGATTGCTTGGCAGCTGCCAGGGGGTCCCAGCAGTAAACTTGTGAGGGTGTGCAAAACAGAAATAGGAGTATTCAGCCTTAGAAAGTGATAGGTCAAGCAGGACCCTCAGATGGCATAACAGTCTGCCCCCCTTACCTGGGTGCTGTTTTGGTAAAACATTAACCAGTAGGAGAGCCCTAACATGCTGTTCTTATGAATTCCACTTCTCAAATCCGCAGGCAAGAGCTTCTCTCCCAGTACAATGTGGTACTGCACTGTTTCATTGTCCTAAATGCACAAAAATACAAATGTTAGGAGCCTTCTGACTTCCTAGACTACAATTCAGTCAGAGGTATGGCATAAGAAATGTTCCTAAGAACCTGTAATGGCTAATAAGGCCCGGAGCAGAGAGCCTAGTGACTCTCTATCACAGATGACTGATCACACTTGATGATTCTGATACTTGATGAAGCCATTAATGTTTTTTGGAACATTTCAGAAGTCTGAAAATTGCCACAGCCAGCCAGGAAGTAGAACATGTCATGCCATCTATCCACATACTAATTTACTCTGCTCTTGGGGTCCAAATACTCTTTTCAGATCTCACTGCAACACCTCAGGAAATCCTCTCATTTCTCTGCCACATTTCTCACCGCTTTTAGCATCAGATATTCATCTCCTCCCCATGCTGAAATCCCCTGAGCTTATTTGCTGTTTGGCAGTGTACATGCCCCTGCACTCACCAGAGTACATACTCAAGCTGCAAGCAAGCAGTGAGCTTACCAGCTGGGTCACATTGGCAGCACGGCAGTACTCCTCAATGGAATTATTTCCAGGAACAAAAACTGTGTATTGCTCAGAGGACTCGACCTTCCCTATGAGCTGGTACTCCTAAAAATCATCCAAAGAGTAACATTAGCAATTACCCTTGTACTCATTAAAGCCCAAACCACACGTGAGATCAATTACAAAGGCAAGAGGAAATGCTTGAAAATGGGATATACGACTTCTGCTCAGCCACACACATCTGATTGCTTGCTCCTCATCCTGGCTGACATAAGAGCAGCTTCCTAGGGATGAGAGCACCTGCAGTAGAAGGTCACAACCCACTGTAACACATGCCAGTGATCTAGGGATCTAGCTGTAGTTACATAACTCTTTGGCTGCTCAGAAGAGCTTTCCTAGAAGATTCCTCATGTAGGACACATGAGCTCTCTTTCTTACCAGGCAGTCCAAATTTAGGTCCCCCAGTACAGGGTAAGGTGGGCATTTGCTCAAAAGACAGTTCTGACAGTGACAGCTGAGCTCACCTCCACTGCTTACCTCTAGCAACTCCTTGAATGTGCTGAACGAGGCCACTGTGTTGAGCTGTTCCTGCAGACCAGGAGGGCTCGGGGGGATATCTCCTGGGGGCAGCAACAAAACCTGCAGAAAAAGTGGGTTCAGAGCAAGGCTGAGCAAGGGGCTGAGGGGAATCATACTGGACTCCTGCCCTGCTTGCAATAAAGGCAATTAAAAGGCCTCATTTTACACAGTCCTGCAACAGCCTGAACTCAGCTATCAGCCAAGAGAAGGGGAACTCTCCTCCCACTTGTCCTGGAGACAAATATTTTAAACACTGAACACTGCTGCACAGGAAACATCTGTCAGGACCTTGTGATAACCTCATATATTTTGCCTTTATATCCCTTCCTAACCGTCCAGACATGTATTCCTCCTTGGCCCTATCACAGAGGCTGCTACACAAACCTGCTGCTACAACTGCAGCGTTTCCCAGTGTCACATGTGCTGACATACCTTACTGAGGACATGGATAATGCCATTGCTGGCAGGGATGTCACTGACAACTACACTTGCATTCTGGATGGTCAATACCTGCACAAGAACCAGAGGGAGAAGCAAAAGGTTTAGGAAATGCCAAGCAAGTTCAAAACAAGTGCATTGTTCATTCAAGGCTGCATGTGGTTAATCTGGGTACAGCTTTTGAAAGATGCCTGCATTTGAGGGCACCAGTGTCCCACCCAGGCTCCCCACTGGACACAGCAGCCCCTCAGCAGTTAAATTTGGGATTGGTACATGGCCCTTATGTAAGAAACCCTTACGCCACTCGAGGTGTTTATCTGCCATCTGGTCTGTGGGTTGAGAGTGGGTAATTCTGGCCCGTCATACTTCCTGAGCTTTTCAGCAGTGAAGACACCTTCAAGGAAGTGGGCTCTGAGGGGAACAAAATCAGATAAAGAAAAGATTAGGGAACTCTTGGTAATGATTGGGAGATAAGACCATACCACCCAACACTCACATCTCTCACATGAAGTGGTTTAGCATGTGGAGAGAACAATGGAGAGAATTGTTCTGATGCCATCTGACTGGGGAAATCTCTCTGCAAACACATGAAAAATAAACCCACTTCCCATGGTCTGTGGTCTGTTATGTTTTAAAAGCCTATTTAACTTTTGGCTGCTAGATATTTAAATTTGCTTCTATATTTATCTCAAGGTATCTCCTTATTGGTCATGCATGAGAAAAAAATCCGTTTCATGGCTCTGTTGCTATTGTTTGGCCTAGTAAAGCAAAGGCAGGAGGCTCCTCATACCTGACTAAAAATGGCAGCATGTAGGGGGTCAACCAGAAATCTTTGTCAGCGTTGCTCAAGTTCTTGATAGCTTCTTCTGATGGCACCAGGACAGTGACACTGGTTCCTGCTGGGATGCTGAAGAGAGATTTCTGTTGTCCAAAGCACAAAAATGAACAAATAAGACACGCTACTGCCACATCTACAGTGCAAAATACACCCAACAGCCATCCCGCTCTTGCAGTCACGTGAAAGGGATGTGAGGGAGCCCAGCAGCACAGCAGGCTCTCCTGGGTTCTCCTGGGCATGGCAATCAGTGAATGCCACAGGTGGTTCAGCCAAAACAGCTGACACCTCATTGCTAAGGAAAAACCTGCTGCTTTAAGCTCTACTTTCCCAGTTCAGTTTTCCTTCAACCACATTTAATCATATCCATAAATCCTTTTGAACCCCCAACATCAGTCCTGGGGGAGGGATCAAGATAATTGCTGGCAAAAGCAATGTATGCAGCAGGCCAGGTGAGCTCAAGCTCAGTTAGAGGCTGTCCATCATAGTGTGTTTGCACAGACTGGCTGCAGTCTGTGGAGGGTCTCTCTTAATTCCCACACTAGAGACAGGGAAGCAGCCATGAGAAAAGGAACAAACATACAGCCTGATGCCCCAAAGGATGTTCTTCTGAAAAACAGTGTTATAATGCTACCCCTTCTTTCCCTCTGTGCTGTTTTTTGATGGCCAGGAGTTACAGATGCCACAACCATGAAAATTAAGTGTAACACAGCCCCAGCTTCCTCCTGTGAGAGAAACAAAGCCCCCAAAACACACTCATGACCCTCATTCTACCACAAACTCTACAGCTTTTCTACATGCCTGCTGTGTAACCATTTCTACCTTGCTTTGTTTTGTTTTCTCTGAAGAAGAAGATAAATGGAGTTGCTTGTCCTCTAACAGACTCATTCACAGACTTCACTTCTACAGAACTTACCCATGTGGGTGAGCCATGGCTTCTCTTACCTTAACCCAGTCATAAAAGCCTGCAAAGTGGGAATTCCTGGCCAGCTCCTTTCAAAGAGAAACAACAGAAGAGTTACCTCTGCTGAGCACAGGGTACAGGGCTGGGGGATTCAGGGTGGGGGAAAGGAGCCCTTTGCAATATCAAATCTAGCAACAATAACTTAGACATTCTTCTCACTTTGCAACCATTACAGGCACCATGTATTTTGAGGAGAGATGGGCACTTTAAGACCAAACTTCACCCATTAAATATATATATATTCCCAAATAAACAAACTCTTTTAACTCATCTGCAATGACTTCATGTGTATCAGGGACAAAAGATTGAATCCACAATGGCCTTTGATATTTCTAATGACACAAAATGGGCCTGACAGCTCTGACCTGAGAAACTTTCTGAACAACAAAGAAAAGATGACTTATTGCACAGGACAGGTGTTCCCTACACAGGGGTGAAGCAGCTTAGAAATTATGGTTTCACTCGCAGTAATTAGTCTTGGCATTGCTTCTGTCCCTGTGGCCTTGGAACGCACTTGTGCTTCAGGCTGATGCTGGCAGGAGTCAACTCAGGTAACAGAGAAAAGTAAAGTGAGAGCAGAGCCAGTTCTCTCCAGCCTCAAAAAGGCCTCAGACATTTGCTCTTCACTAACTTTTAGAATGTCCCCGTAGCATGTCATGCCATCGCCAGTGTAGCCTTCAGAGCAAACACAGGATCTCTCTCCTCCACCAAGGGGTACACACGTAGCCTGCAAATACAAGGAAAGGAAGGAGAAATAAGAGAGCAAACACAGGTTATGTAGAGTTACACCCACCTCAGAATTGAATTCTGGCCTTCTAAGGGCTGGGCTAGCGTAGCACACAGGAACACCTTCCACCTGCTGTCTTTATGGTGGCACTGAGTGCTCCCCTCATGCAGCTAAGCCTAGGTGATGGCTTTGGTTGTGTGAACCCACAAAAATCAGAAGATCCATCTTTGGAGCACATCAATGCAGGCCAGTAAGATGACACAACATAAACCCTTGCAATCCTCTCAATGCCATGGCTGCTGCAAAACCTGTCAGTGAGCAGGTGAACCTCCCCTGCCGTGCCAGCCTTAGGACAGCTCTTTAGCTACTCACCAGGTCATGGCAGCCACCATTGTCCATGAGGCACGGGTTGATCGCATCACAGCTGTGGCCATCACCAGCATAACCCCTCTTGCAGACACACTTGCTCTGCAAGAACGAGACATTTCGGTTTTATAGACTTACCAGAGCATCCTCATTTACCATCCAAAAAAAGGTCTAAGGCAGCAAAAACTTATCCTTAATTTATTTTCCCAGGTTTTCTTCCTGGTCCCTCAAGACCTGGAAATGTGGTGTTGTTTCCTTAGCAGAGCATCATCCTCTATCATACCACACAAGCTGCCTGGTTACTCAAGAACACTGACCCCTTGCATTGCTTGGCCGTGGGAGTCACTTGAAGATGATGGTTTTCTCCTTTACTTCCAGGTTTTTAGGGAATGACACAGACTTTGTGAATGGCAGAAAGAGGAGAGGAGTTAATTTCACAGCTTCCTGCTTTCAAGATATCTAGGAGAGCACTTGCACATCTCACCTCACTAAAATCTGCTACAGCTTTTGTACCTTTTTTTCAGCACATTGTGCAACTCTCCCCTGGCTCAGTGGGGAGAAGCAGCACCCTGAGAAGTCCCCTCTCATGAGTGCCTTCCTCCAATCTCAGCATCCCTTGCTCTTGGCCCAGCTCCCTCCACAGACTGTCTGAACAGCTCTTCAATGCTGTGGTCTGGGGACGGGGGGATGCATGCCTCAGGTCAAGCTGTATTCCAGAGTGCAGTCTTGTCCCTTTGCTGCACAAGTCCCAGAGTCGAGCAGCAGTCCTGAACACACCAGTGCCTCTCATGTGCAAGTGCCCTGTGACACTGCAGCTGCAGCTGGTGTTTCTGGCTGTACACAAGCAAGCTTGGCTGCTGGCCAGCCCAATTTTTACCTCTGGCAATCCAAGGCCATCTCAGAGCAGCTGAGGGAGTGTTAATTCTACCATCAGGCTGCTTAGCTTTGCTCATACCTGCCCAGGCCCGATGTAAACGCAGTCAGCGTTGAGGTGGCAGTTCCCTCTGCTCTCCAGCATGCAGTTGTTTATGGGCACACAGACCTTCCCATCCCCAGTCCAGCCCACATTGCACTGGCAGGTGGCAGTGCCAGGGCCTGTACTGGTGCACAGGGCCTTCAGGAGAAGGGAGAGAGAAGGAATTACATTCAGCAGAAAGGAGAGAGTGCAATGAAAATACAGCAACAAATCTCCTTCCTCATGCTGTGGGGAATTTCTGACTGACCAACTCTGATTCCAGCACTGGGGATGGGGGGTGGAAGCATCTTCTCCAGAAAAGTAGTGGAAAGTTTCATAACAAAGTGATTCTGGAAACATTTTGTGTTTTAACAGAGGTAGACACTTGTGTCTAAGGTGGCTCAGAACTCACAGGTCATTCATCATCATGGTGTAAAGCTCTTTCATTACACAGTAAGTATTCCTTGAAGAGGAGGACCCCAGGCTCCTGCCTGGATGTCTGGGATGGAATCAATGATAGATGGCAGATCTCTTTCAGGAGAAGACCTACTTTGTACCCAGTCCCACCCTATTCTCTTCTATATGGCCCAATGTCTTCCTCTGACTGAAGGGTCAAATTTATGATGAGGTCTGACCATTTGGCAGCAATTTCCTACATAAAGCACCAGTCTTTAACCATGGATAATAATGTAGTGTCGATGGTTACTGGGAACGTGAGTTGGATCTCACAGTTAAGCTAGAGCCTGAATATAACAACAGAGAAAGTAACACGTTAGAAGAGCTTGAGGGGAATATTACTGCAAAGCAAAGATTATCTGCACAGCTAATCTATGTGACTGATAAAATATCTGGTGCAAAGCAGCCAAACTATCCTTGAAGTGTCACATTTTGGCACCAACCCAAATGACTGACATCTTTACAATGACTGTGTCAAGCCACCTGTTATTCCACCCATCTGACAGGAAAAATTAGCACATAAAATCTGTAACAGTCCCAGGAGTCCTGGACCCCTGCTCTGATTGAGAGGAGCTGCCTCTCCATGCTTCACAGTCTGACCCCACTTACATCCTGAGAACAACCTCCCCGTTCTGGCAGACTGCACAGGTCGATGGGCTGGCAGGAAAACCCATCCCCTTCATATCCGTCCATGCAGATGCACCTTAAAAGTATAAACACAAAAGGGACACAGGTAGAGCAGTGCCCCAAGCCAGCAGGATCGATTCCTAGCAGGTTGGCTGAGCTACTCAAACAATCCTGTACAACAAGCACACAGACACACACTCAGGCACCGGGGTGGCAGCCGTGTGCATGTACAATGGCAGTGTGCCCCTGAACGTGCCACAAAGACTGACCTTGCTGTGTCATTGAGGCTGCAGACAGCGTGCTGGTGGCAGTACTGGGACAGCCCACTCGGGCCACAGTTCTTGGATGTCTTGTCACAGAATTTCCCAGTGTAGCCCTCCTGGCAGGACCAGGACTGACACACCCCCCCGCTGCCAGGCCTGTTGTCACAGACACCATGGACACAGCCACAATCTGTCAAGGACATGCAGTAAGATCAGTAAGTACAAAAAGTCCAGAATCCACCACAGTTGTAGATTCCCAACTTCCCTTCACAATCTCTTGTGACACCAAATGATCATCTTTTTTTTTTTTTTTTTTTTTTTTTTTGACAGAGGGATGTCTGCTGAGAGACATCCATCACAAATCAAACCTGGCCAGGGAACAGATCCTGTGACTGCCTGGGTCCACGTTTTCTATAGGCCATAGGAACAGGCTTAAATTTAGGCTATCAAGCTCAAGGTCATTGTCAACTGTCTTTTGTTTCCTAACAGGAGAGATCTAAATTAGGTTGATGTTTCCAAAACCCCCATCACCACTGTCATATCAAACATATTTTCTCCACTGTTGTTTGAAGGGACACACATGATGACATTTTTGTCTTGCCAGAAGGGAATCCAATATACATAATTTTGCACCATTATCCTTGTTCTACATTTCCCTTTAGTCTCTCTATCAGAATTACCAACCTTCATCACAGTTCTCGCCGTGCTTGTTTGGGTTTGCACAGATGTGGCAGGCTGTGCCTTTGAAACCTTCAAAGCAGTGACAGTTGCCATTCCCTTGTATGCCATCGCTGCACTGGAAGGAAAACAGGAAGAAAACCAACGTGACTGAAGCCCAGGGAAATGCCAAGGCACTGATACCCATCAAAGGCACTTTGATACTCACAGTAACAGGACACTGAAGAGTGGTGGCAGTAATATAAGATCCCACACAGCCAGAGCTGTCCCCAACAGCCATGACCTGATTCACACTGAGTGTGTGCTATTCTCCCTGGACCTTCTGCTACCACTGGTGCAGGCTTCGCCTTGGAGCACAAACTCTGAATTGTACTTGTCTATGACTACACTCTCAAACCACACTGATGCAACTGCTCCTTGCAGTGCAGCAGATCCTCCACACTTACATTTCCCCGGCCAAAGCATGGACTGGAAAATCCCCCTGGGCATGGCAGGCAGTCTGGACCAAAGAACCCTTTGCAGCATCCAGGTTTCTGAAAAAAAAGAGCAAAATTGGTAAGGTATGAGATGACTTAACAAGAATTTCCTAGAGTAATCCTGTGCTCATAATTCTGGAATCCTGGTCCTTGTCTCTGCCACAGAGGAAAACAATGTTGCATTTGGCACCTGTGTTTCTTAGGAGCTCCTGCACCTAAATTATTTTTCAACAATGCCCCTCTTCCTGCTCACAGCCTGTTCATCTCAGAACAAACCATTATTTTCTGCTTGTTCTGTGACTTCAACACACAGGGTCCATGTTTTTTATGAACTTTTAATTCTTTAATAGTGCTGGCCCACTCACCCTTACTTTATCCTTGCCCAGGACTGCATTCCTGTGGACGGACAGCAGTCCTGGATTGCAGGCCTTGTCATGACTGACCAAACAAATCAGCAGTATTTAATCCAACACCCATAAATCTTTCCATAGAGCTGGCACTGTGAGAGCTCAGGAGCTGCAGACAAACACGAGGTCCATAAATTCACAAAGAGAGAGACTTTCCCGAACCATCTGACAGGGGTTCATAAACAGGATGCAATCACTTCTCAGCTTACAGCACTTGCCCTGTGCTCAGCTTCCTTGGGGAGAAATGCTAAAGCTGGGACATTTCAGTTAACACTGCACCATCATGGCTTCTTGCAGCTTGGCTGGTCACAGCAGGAATGCCTTATTTTATGTATTTATTGCACTCAGGTTTAACTGAGCTGCTTTCTAACATTTGCAGTAGGTTGGTGCCCTGTGTTCTCTCGGACAAAGGGAAAAGCAGGTGGCTTGTTTATGTCATGGTCCTGGGGACAGCTTTCCTTCTGCTCCCATCCAGCCCTCTCGACTCAGAGCTCTCCTTGGTGGATGAGGAAGAGCAGAGCTGGATGAGCTCCTTGCAGAGGGAACGTGTTCCTCCATCACACTCACCGAGATGGTTTGATTGCAGTACCTGGCGCACCCCTTCTTCAGGACATTCAGGCCTTGTGGGTCGTGGATGTAAACACATTCCTTTGGGGAGAGGGTTGGTTCCTGCTCAAACAAAACAAGCCATCAGCACCATAATCATCCCCTTTGCTCTTTTTGCTGCAGAGAGCAACCGTGCCTATCTCTGAGCTGAGGAAGTTCACTGGGGAGCCAAGGTGAACAGCACACAGTTATGGCAGGCCTAGGATGAACCAAGGCACACAGTGGCCTTCTCTTGCTCCCCAGAGTCCCCAAGTCTGAGCCAAGGTGCTGCCCTTTAGTTCTAACAATAGTATCGATGATAAGGGAGAGAGCAAGCACAGGGGGAGGAAGGGAGGGACAGGACCCAAGGGGGAGATAAGGGCAGCAGAGGGGAGAAAAAGATAGTAAGAAAGAGGGGAGGAAAGAGACAGGAGAGGGGAGAGAGTGGGGCATAGAGGGAGTAAGGAGAGGAAAGGAGGGAAGGAAAAAGATGAAAGTGAGATGAAGAGAGGAAGACATAGGAGAAAGGGTTGCAAATAACTTTGGATTTGTTCAGTGGATAATTTGGATAATGCTTGGTGACCTGTCTTGGAGTTGGGCACAGGTAGAACTGGGCCCCAGATGATTCTGGCTTTGCCAGTCTCAATCAGAGAGGAAAATGAGCAACCAGTGATTTTGCAGCGCTCTACTTCAGACATCCATGCTGAGACTGCATTAGCAAGTTCTCCTGAAAGTCAGAGCTCTGAGAGGACACCCAAGAGTTTAAGGGTGGTGAGCACCTCTCTGGCTTTCATAAACAACATCTTGGTCCTGGCCTTCACACTGCGATTTCCTGGAACTTGCTGTTCTGCTAACCTCAGCGTGAGATAACTCAAACAGCAGCACTCCTCCTTGCTCCACCTTCAGCTAGCTCTGCTCATCTCTGAATCAACAGGGAGCAGAGGCCAGGAAAAAACTGTTTCTCACCCTCTGCAGTGCAGAAAGGTTGTTTTGATTCTCTGGCTGTGATATAGGCAGAGGCAGTACTGGATGGTACTAGTGGAATCAGGCTTGCCTCTGAGACTCTGGAGGAGCTGGCAAACCCTGCATGGGAGCAGGAAAGCTCTGCCTGAGGCAGAGCAGAAGTGCTAAAAGCTGCAAGTCTACAATTTCATTTAGACCACAGTTTCTCACCGTGCTCCACATTGATTCAGCAAGCAGTCTTCAGAATAAGAGAGTGCACAGAGCAGCTAGTGGGCAAGAGTCTGGGATCACAAGGCATGGATGCATACCCTCTAACAAGCCTCTCTACTGGCTGCCTTTCCTGCTCCCTATTTATTGAAAGTGCCTTGAGTTAGAAACTGTCAGCGTGTCTGTCATTATACAAAGAAATGACAGAAATAACTACAAATATTTACCATTTCCTTGCTGCCAGGTGGGCAAATGCTGTTGTTGAGGGCCTCACAATCCACACAAGAGCCCTGTTAAGAAAAGAAGAGGCAAAAATTTAATCTCTAAGGAACCCCTTCCCCATGCCAAGGATGCTACAGATCTACTGTTTCCAGTACATATATCCAAAACATCACAACACGTATCTGAAATATTTAACTACTATTAGTTTCCACACTCTGAAATGTGCCAAGTTTATCACTTAAATAAAATTTCTCTTGTGTCTCAAGGAGATGCTTGTACCTGCCTGAAGCTGGGGTCTGTCTGCACCCTTTGACTCTCTGCCCCTAGACCTGATGCTAGCCTGGAAAGCACTTTGAGCATCCAAGCAGCAAGACTCACTGAATCAGCAAGTTATGTGGACACTCTGGCCCCTTGTGTCTCTCCAAACCTCTTGCTATTCAGAGCCTCATTTTCTTTCTTCAGTAACCTACCAATGATCAAACTGAGGAGCAAGCACCTCAAATACTGTATATGAAACAGTTCATGTGAGAACATTGCACAGCATTTCTAGGTCCTGCTACTGAATGCCTGCTTCCTGTCCAGGCTACAGGACACCAGTGCTGACAGAAGTGGGAACAAAGCACTGTCGGCCGAGTTAGCAACTCTAGTGGGAAGAAGATCATATGAGGGAAAAGGCAAATGTACTTTGGAATCAGAGGTAGGATGGGTGCAAGGAAAGAACAACAACCTACAAGGAACATCTGCTGATTAGCAGGAAAGCAGTGCCAAGTGCAAGCAGAAGAAACACCGACAGTGCTGCCAAAGTTCATACCAGGGGAAGTCTCAGACAGACCACATTTCCCAAATGCAGTTTATACAGCCTGCTTTTGGCCCTCCAGGTGAGTGTGGGGTGCACAGCAAGCACCAGCTGTGCTTGAGCATGAGAATGGGAGCAGCTGACTTACCATCACAATCTTATGCTGCTCTTCATTGCATCTGTGAGGCAAAATGGGAACGATTGAAGGAGGGATGAAGATGCCATCCAAGGTATGAATGATACCATTTGAAGCCACAATGTCTCGTATGTTTAAGGGGATCCCTGATTCACCCATCAGAATTCTTCCCTGATGCAGAAACACAATTTCAGCCCATTAGACAGGATCAACTACATAAAGTCAATGCAGGGAACAGATGGTTCACAACATCAAGGGCAACCACACGAATGGTCAAGCCTCTAAGTGGAGTCACAGATTGCATAAGAAGCAAACTAATTAAATAATCTCTTTAAGTCCTGTTTTTTAAGCAGAGGAGGAAGCAGAGATTGGCTGAAACCACATTGTTCAGAACCACATCCAGACTTTCTCCTAGAACGGAAGGGTTTGCCCCAAAGGGTTTTGATTCACACTCACATCTGCACTGATGTTGATGGTAAGTATCTGGTTAGCCATTGTGACAATGTGTGGCATCATTATCAGCTGCTCTACAGTCACCTGAAATAAAAACACAAGGGGTGGTACCATGAGAAAGCCGGGTCATTTCAGTGCAGCTTACAGAATCCTTCCCTGATTCCTGCCACTTGGAAAACTTCTCAGCAGGACTTAACATTTACATTTCATGAAATACCTTAAAAACAAACAATGGGTCAGAGGGTAATCCAGGACTTTGTGTGAACTGTTTGCAGAGCCACAAACACAGCAGTGCTGGTGGCAGCTGCCTTGGTTTTCATTCCTTGTTTAGGTAACTGTCCAGCACAGCTGAAGTCAAGTCTCACTAACAGTGTCTCTTACTAACACAGCTGCAAGCAGGGTCAGACTAATAAGGGTTTTTTCTTGGACATATTCAATAAACAATGAAAGTTCAGCCAGAAGCATAATAGAGAACATATATTTTGACTGAAGAAATAAGCTTCAAGGCAGGAAAAAAAAGTAAACTGCAGCTTTTGTACTGAGAAACTTAATGATTTGAGTAGAGAGAAGTTCTGAGAACCAGGACAATTGTTATTTTTGTGTCCTGCAGCAAACTGCTGGACAATATTTTCATTGTAAAGGCCATCCAACTAGGGAACACCAACACTCCAGAAAACTCAGTTTCTTGATGGAGAGCACAGCTGTCCCTTTTGGCAACCCCTTTCATGGTAAACGTTTTGCCTCATCAGATCCTGAGTCACATCTCTGCTCCTCCAGGGGAAGTCCAAGAAGTAGCAACTGAAGTCATCAACACTCTGACCTCTATGCCAGACAAGAGAGTTGATAAGATGTTGGTCTGAAGGAGGTCTGGGGTTAGAGCTGCCTGCCTTACCGCTGCTGAAGTGTAGATGTGATGTTTCACCAGTTCCTGAAGCTTATTTATGCCCTAAGGAGAGAAGAGAAAATCAGAATCAGATACCCTTCAGTACTCAGGAGTAATAGATGGCAATTACATTTTCTTTTAATCAGTGACTGACAATGGCAATGGCTATAGCAGTGAATTCACTTGGTGATAAGTTCCTTCATTTTCCCTTGCCCAAAGCTGGGGTGAGGAATGAAAGTCCAACACCAGATTTAAGCAATCTGGCTAACCATATTTCCCACTGCAGGTTCCATCAGCACCCACTTTTCTCCCAGATCCTTACAGAAACAAACACATGGTTTAGCCATCCCCGGGAAGAACAATTTTCAGCAACAACCAGATAAATTGCACAGAGTCATTCCAGCACAGCCCAGAGCAACTCAGTCAGCTCAGGATGTCTTACAGTACTGTGGGCTCTCACCTCTGTGAAAAGATAAATGAGCCTTCCATCTCTCAGCCTATCCACACCATCATTGCTGGGTACAAACACAGTGAAGGGGCCTGGTCCATCCAGTATTGCAGGCAGGCCACAGTTCTGCAAAAACAATAGAAGATTCCATCATGGATCTGGCATGGGTTAGTGAGGGGGGTCCAGCAGGAAGCGAGAGGAAACATTAAACAATGCACTAAAGGCAGAGCACTTGAAAAGCAAAATGTGCAAGAGGCAACTGGACACCAAGGACAGGTGTGTGATAGAACAGAGGCATAAGTGCCACAAAACCACAGCTGGGACAGTGAAGCCACAGGTGGGAATACAGCAAATATGAGCAAGGGAGCCCTGGGCTCATGCTGCCTGCATGCTTTAAACACACAAGCACACATACACAGACTAAACTGTGGTCAAGAACTAAACATGCTTTGGAGAACAACTCTCCAGGGACAAGGGGAGGGGGACGTGGGGAGGAGGATGGAAAAGAGGCATGTACCCTTGCTGCTTGTGCCAGATCCCCTATAGATGTGCAAACTCCAATCTTTTCCATTTTATTTGCTTAGGTAAAGTAAGAAAATAAGAAATTACACAGAATAAAACTTTCAGAAAGAAAGCCAAACCCCTGAGATGTATTTAAATGCTATTCAAAATTCCTCCCAAATCAGCTGCAGGCTTTGTACAGCAGCTTCCTGGGCAGACACAAACTTGCTTACCTCCAATATAGTTTCAAATCTACTGAAGATCTCCATTGAAGCAATGATCTCACCAATGGTTTTCTGCAAGAAGATACAAAGAAGAAAAACATGGCTGGGGCTGAAGCAAGCTCTGAGTACACACTGGAATGCCCAGCTCGTGATTTGCATGTAAAAATCTACAGGAGACCATCAACCTCAAAGAGATGGGCACAATCTAATGATTATTTGTCCTCATTTAAAATATTTTTAAGACAAAGACAACTTTTTGATTATAATTTCAAAATGCAGTACAGGCCAATTAAAGAAAATCTTCATTTGATTTTTATGTGAAAAATACTTCTCAATACTTGTCCTGTAAGATATATATTCTATAAGATACAACTGAAGAAGAGCTCCTTTGCTGTGCTTTTATTCATGAAAGTAAAATTCTCTACTCATCCAAGCATTGTAAAAGCATCATTGCAAGATTTTTATCTGGCTTATGCAGTACTATTAGCTACTTTTAATGGTATTTTAATAGTACCTAACTGGCCTTATCAGAGCTGAAAATAAAATAAATAGCCTTTTCCTTTAAAAAAAAGGCCTCACTAATTTGGAAGATTAATGATGAAAATTGCCTTTTTTTTTTTTAAGTGTTTATTCCGCTGTCCCATAAAAGAGAAGAAATATGAATGCTTCTGTACCTGCGGGTTTCTGAGGTTGTCAGTGCTGGTTTTTTTCCTGAGGCTGTTGACAATATGTATGATGCCATTGGCTGCTGGGAGGTTTGATTGTAAGATGTTGTACAGTTCCCCTGGCAGGTCTTGATACCGGAAAGATTTGATGTATGTCTGGGTAATAATAATAATAATAATAATAATAATAATAATAATAATAGGTTATTTCCTTGTGGTACATCTGTGTTACCATGATACACCTATAAATCAGTGCCTGTGGGTCAGCAAGGGGAAGGCACAGCCAGAGTTACGTTTGAAAAAGTAAATTTAAGGAATGGCCTGGGTGTAAGACCAGCACCCCATTCTACTTGAGTTTGGGTGATATTTTGATCCTGAGTGGTACTTTTAAGTCTTATTACAGAAAAAAAAGACCTCACCTGGGACATCCTGCTCCAGAATTAAGTTTGAGTGTAAGCAATGCATGATCACAGCTCTGGATCACAAATGGATGCCCTGACCACCACATAAATGATTTGGAGGCAATCCTGGAATTACAGCTTTGAATGCAGCTTTTATGGACTCATTATGCCTACGAGGAGTCCTCACAACAAAGCCAAAGCAGTCAGGCTCACTGAATTACAAGGCCTGTGTCTGGTCCTTCCACTCTGTATGGATCCATGCACTGAAGCCTGGTGTGTGAGGGTGTCCCAAGGTTAACTTACAAACCAAACATCCAAGCCTTGGTGCTGCAGCCATGACTCAAGTTCAGGCAAGCACAGCTTTCCTGTGCTTTTCATTTTACCATGTGCATTTTGAATTGCTCCTCGCTGCCCTAAACTTCAGTTCACATCACTGAGGGCTCTGTCTGAAACAAAGGAAGGGGAGGGCAGACTTCCCAGATCAAAAGACTCCTGAGTAAACAAACAGGAAAGAATTTTAAAAGGAGCATTGACACACTCAGTTCGGATTCCCCTGCTCCCAATAGCTTTGTCCTTTTGATGTATTATGACCCAGATCCTCAAGGCCAAGGCTGGATCCTCAGAGAGGAAACAGAGGGCTCTCCCCCTTGGCCACCTGTGAGCATGCATGCAGGAAAGGTGCAGGATGGAGACAGAGCAGTGGATACCAGGAAATCTGAGTCAGCTGGAAAAGGAAGAAAAGAGCCTTCCATATCAGAACACAACAATGAAAATTTCTTTGCTAGGATGACTAAGGAAAATAAAATAGAAAGAGGGGAAAAGAGAAACTAGAGGAAGAAACATTTGGCATGTGGCTGTGTCCAAGCACATGAACTCCAAGGGAGCATGAAGTCTGAAGAGAGACTTGGTAGCCTCTTCCATGTCAGCCATATTGATATTGTAGCTGCTGATGGTGTAGGGAAAAGGTCTCTTCTCCAGAACACAGTGCATATAGAGAGCATGGAAACACCATTCACATGTCAGATTTGTGGTTGTCTGTGAGACAGGAGATGTTGTTGCTTGGGGTGTCTGGTCTTAAATCACCTTGCTTTAGACTGCACAAAGGAACTTGTTTTGATGACAGAGAAAGGTTTTCTGGTGAAGAAAGCCCATTAAGGAAACCCTGCTCAAGCTCCAGTCCGTCCTATGTGAAAACAGTGGCCCAGGCCTTCAGGAGACTCCTTACCTGGCTAGAGAATGTCAGCTGATGTCCTGACAAGGTCCACATAGTCTTGGCTTTTATCATGTCTTCTATCAAATGCAGACCAGGAACAATGTGCATTCTGCACAACTGCTCAGCAGTGGTGCCCTTTGGGGAGGAAAGCCCACATGAAAAACATAAATGACACGTTCTTTCAGAAACTTCATTTACCACAACACCACCTTTCTAGTGTAGTTCCAGCTAACACACAGAGAAATTCTTAGCATACAAGACTGAGCTTTCCTCTTCATTTTGATTCACTGGAGTAGCACTCTGGCAAAACTCTTGCTTCTGTTCATGTACACATTCAAAGAGGGAGACTGATTAACCTGCAAGTGACTTTAGAGGAATCCCCTGGACAGAAATCCATTGGACTTGGACAATTTAAAAATTATCCTTGCATGCTACAGATTATAAAATTTGCTGAAGCTCCCTAAATGCAATCTTTGCCTATGCTGGACCATGTAGGTGGTCTAATCTGCTGAAATTACATTTAGTTTCTTCCTGTCTTCTCTGGGCTTACTGTCACTGGTGTTTTTTAGAACAATCCTCTGTCAGTGCTGATTTAGGTGGAACTGATCCTTGAGGGAACAGGTAGACTAGGTATTTTGGGGGCCTCTCCTGGTACATTTTCTATGGATCCAGAAGTTACTACTTTTGACCATAGGTCGAAATTCCAGTACTTTGGGGTAATACTTGTCCCCTTTTGAAAATTACACCCTCATCTAGTAAAAAGCCACTTAGAGTTTTAAGAATAGTCATACATCAGAGGCTAGAGCTTTAAAAGAAGAATGGCCAGAACGTCTTACACTTCCTGGCATTAAAAACAAACTCTGTCAATATTGAAGAAAGAAATAGAGTTTTTTAAAATAATGTGAGGGATATAGCATCCTCTATAAGACTGCAACTTAACCAGACAATGAAAAGTATTCCCAGGAGACGATTTCTATAAATAGTGCCTGCCAAGGTTCCTCTCTTGTGTCAATCAGATTATAAAGGCTGCAGAGCTCAAGCAGGAAAGAACCTTAAGACAAAAATTTGCTAAAACCAAGAAAACTTACATTGAATTCCATTCTATCGAGAACAGGAAGAAGGGATGGTACAAAGACTGTGAAGGGCCCATATTTAGTCAGCAACATTGAGCACCCAGAAGCTGTAAAAAGAGGGGTAGTGTGAAGTAGTCACGCAGCTACAGTTTAACCACAGCAATAATTATTCCTCTCATTAACAGCACCATTCAATCTACACATTATCAGCCTGGTGCAAGCAACAAGTATTTGTTTACAAGAAAGCAGAAGGAGTTTGGCACTGCTACCCTGTCCCCAGTTTTCTCCATCCCCCAAGCAAAATAAAAAAGCATTTACCAAACATTTTCTTGGCGACGTTTAGTTTCCTAGTAAACCTTCCTCGCAAATTATGCTGATTTATCTCACCCAAGAGATCTTTATAGCAACTTCTCCCATCTCCAATCTCCCCTTCTTTACACACACAGCTATGAGACAAGGATGAAACATAAACCATTATAAACCAGTTTGCAACACGTTCAACAAACGCGAGTAGAACATGTCAGTATCTACACTTGAAAGACCAATCCCAGCTCTAAGATCTTAGAATCATAGAATGGTTTGGGTTGGAAGGGACCTTAGAGATCATTTAGTTCAAACTCCACCTGCCATGGGCAGGGACACCTTCTACTAGACCAGTTTGCTCAGAGCCCCATCCAACCTGTCCTTGATCATTTCCAGGGATGCAGGTAAGGGCTGAGTAACTTCTGCCTAAACTGAGTGACAGGGAAAAAGATGCACATTTGGAGGTACTTTCTCAGATACAAACAACATAAGGATTTTCTGCTCTAGAGTTCAGGGTCCAGACTGCCACAATATAATTATTGAGACCTTTCTAACTAGATATTCAGTCAGTTGTAGTCATTACAGCATCTGAAAATCTGAGGTAAGGCATTAAACCCACAGGCTAAGTGACAGTCTATCAAACAGCTCCTGTGTGACCCCTTGGCTTCAGTGGGAAGCCAGCCCAAGCTCGTCAGGTAGCTACAGTTCATCTGTGACTCACTGAGGGGCCCAGACAGGTTAATGACTTTTCCAGAAAAGCTTATCTACATGTGAAAATCTCCGCCCTGGTTCACACGGATTTGTAGCCGTCACTCGGAGACTACCAAAGATGTTTTTTCCCGTTTGGGCTTTGTCCAAGTATCGGCCCTGCTCCTTCTGTTTCAGCCATGCAAAGACATGTGACACAGGGGAGGAATTTGACATCACTCCAGCCTCAGAGGGCTCAGTGCCACCTGCTGGAGAACAGATCTGTGAGGGTGGGGCTGCGCTGAACATTGTGTCCTGCACTGTGCTAGCACATCTTCAGAAAGGGAAGCCACTGTGTGTTTCAGTCCTGGCCTGGAGCACACAATGAGCAAGTGGATGCCAATAGTTTTAGCAGCATTGGAGAATGGGAGGAGATGGGATTGCTCTTTCCCTCTTCAGTGTCTCAGAGAAGCTCTAAGTTTTCTTGAAAACACATACAATTCTTGGTGAAGCTTTCTCTGGTGTTTGAGAGGCCATCATGCAAAAATGATCCTCTATCCAACCATATTTCCCATCTAAGTGGTACCAACTTGCAGGAGGTTTGCTTCGAAGGACTATGTGAGGTCTGGTGTTTCTTCACTCAACTTCCCCCTTCCCTGTCACTCTGCAACTAATTTATTTATTGCTTACAGGCCTGACTGGGAGAAGAGACAAAGTCTTATCCCTCAGAAGCAAATGTGTGCAAATGTGAGCAAACAAGTCACACATCTACCTTTTAATGATTGATTATTAACTGATAATAACCTTCTATCACCACTAGCTTGGGGAGCTACATCTCCAGTTCACATCACAGAAGACTCTGCCACCCCAGATTTAAAGCATTTTGTGACCCACATGCCATTATTTACAACGACTGATGTAAAACTCTACTTTCAAAGGATTTGTTACTAACAGGTTCTTCTCAAAGGGCGACTCTGGCCCATACTCCCCAGACCACTCTCAGTTTCTTCAAAATTCAGCTCATCCAAACCCAGTTTCCATTCTAACTGCAGAGTAAGCTTCTTTATCTGCAATTTTCAAACTGGCTTACCTAGGAGTCCCCTGAGAATTAATTTCACACGTGGCAGTCACGTCGCAAAGATACTGCCGGCAATCGCTGGGAAGTGCCAAACACTCGGATGAAGGAGTTCTCCTACTCATCCCAGGCTTGCAAACACAAGTTGCCTAAGGGAAGGCAACACAGTGATCATAGAGCTGCATTCACCATCTTTTACCCTGTTAGTTATCCTACAAAAGAGCTGTCTGGTTTCCCTTTCCAAAGCTGAGGTGAGGAGAGCAGATTTGACCAACACATTCGTCAGTTCATTTGAAGAACTTCACAGGCCATTTTTCAGACCTTGGCTGTTATTGCCCTTACCTCTCCTGGACGTCTGTAAACACAAATTGTAGAGTTTTCTGGGCAGCCCCCATTGCTGTCAACACAAGGGTTGATGGGCTGGCAAATCTTTCCATCTCCTTGAAATCCTTCTTTGCAGGTACATTGATACTTTTGGGATCCAAGAGCTTTACATACAGCAAAGGGGGAACAGGGAGAAGGAGTGCAAGGATCCTGAGCTGCAATTAAATAGATTAGAGGTGAGCAGAACCAAACTTCTGTTTTCAAAATAGCACTCAATGCAGCACAGCAGGCTGCAAAAGGCATGGAAAGAATTGAGCATAAGGAATTTGTACTATTAAACTTCTAAAATTTCACAGGAAAATGAAATCATTCCAGACAGCAGACATTTGGGGGTTTTTATTCTGAGCCATTTGGATGACACATTTTCCATGTTACTTCATTAACAGAAGTGTGACTGACAGAGGATGCTTGGATTGATTCTGAATTTGCATTTTATCTGAGGATACGCGACACTGCAGTTTGGTCAGCAAAACCTACAAACAGCCAGTGAAAGCAGCTATCCATAGCTAGCTTATCACATGCATCTTATCAACTTTCTTTTAAGGAAACCAATTCACAAACCTAAATTTGAAATCAGTGAAGAACTCCTCAAACTCCACACCTTATTACTTAAACTGGTTCAGACTCACCAATATCCTGCTATCATTATTTAGCACATACATATAAGTGAGTGCTGGATGGAACCTGCAACTCTAATTCACTTCTTGCTTTCATGACCAAGTGAGAGGAGAGCCAAAAGCTTAGCACTTTATCTTAAAGGGGTTCCTGAAAAAACAGGTTCTTAAGCCTCTGCAGTGAAGTAGGCAACATGTTCACAGTATTTAAACTCCTCTGCAGGTACCAGTGCAATAGGATTTTTCCCAAACAGGATCATTTAGAGTCATGGAGAAGTTTCTCACCTTGGCAAGTGCTGCCCTGTTTTCTGTAGCCCAGCTTGCAGTCACACACGGCTGTCCCATCCCTCACCACACACTCACTGTTGGCCTCACATGTCACACCTTTGCAAAGGGGGAGCTCTGCAATCACACAGCAAAGAGAGTTTCCCTTTGAGCATGTAGGGCACTGGTAGAATATATAATTCACCTTACAGAATACCTGGAAATAAAGGCAAATGTGGTTTCCAAGGACCCCAAGCTGGCACAAAAGCCAGAGGATATGAGCAGTGCAGGCAGCTCTAAGTTCCTGGCAGCCTAGGTAGTCAGGTCCCCCAAGGCTGAGAGAAGGGATCTAGCTGGTTTCCAGAGAAAGAACAGAGGCACACAGAAATGGTACACCTTGACCTCTGTCACAAAGTGGGGAGCAGACCCCAGCTCTTCCCTCTGTCTCCATCTCCAGTTCTCAAATCACCTTTCCTCTACATTCTCAACATACTCAGTGCCCCCCTGCCCCTTTAGGCACACATGCACCCAAGCCCATAGCTTAGGTCTGCTCTCCCAGCCCCTCTGCAGCTACCAGTGTGTTTACCTTGGTCACACCTGGGGCCCGTGTAGCCTCCATAGCACGTGCAGCTCCCGTTCCCAGCGACGCCGCTGCTGCATTCCCCGTGCACACAGTCACACTCTGCAAGGCGAGTCCAGACAAACCTTCAGCCCTCCAGCTGCCAGGCAATGCACGGGGCTCCAGGAACAGCTGCCCTGGGACTTGGCATCCTGATTTCCCACTAATAATCTACTAGCTCCTTTTAAAAGTTAGCCATGCCAGTCAGAGCTTTGAGAAGGTAAATTGCAAGACCTGGGCTTTTCAGGCACGTGTTCTAATCCATGAGTACAACCACCAAGATCACACCTATCTCACCTGTGTGGACACGAGCAAGCAGGAGCTAGACAAAAAGGGCTCCTGTGACAGACAGGCTGCACTGCCCATAAATCACTTCCCAAAATGCCCTACCTGCGAGGCAGAACAGAGTGTAATCATTTTTTATAGAGGGCAGTAAGGAAGAAGGTGGGAGACAAGAGGAGCTGTTATAGGAGTCTGAAAAACAGTTGGGAAGTGAGCATGAGTTGTTTCAGGGATGTAGGTAATGGCTTGGCTAAAAAGAGAGAGGAAAGTGGGATAGCCCTGGTAAGGGTGGGGGAGAAAGAGATTTACAACAGGAAAAAACGGACTGTTTGAGTGAAAGCCTGAGAATCATTTGTTTAGTGGGAGAGTGCAGAAGGGCACAAAGACAAAATGCCCAGACACCTGCTACTGAACACTGCCAGCTCTCTGCCACTTTCCCCTTCTCCAGCACCCTCCTCACTCAACCTCCCCCTCCTCCTTCCTTGTTTTCAGTTATTTTTGTGGAGGTTTCACTTGAATGGCTTGTTCTTACCTGACTGACAGTCTGGGCCAAAACGATTGTCATCTCGGCAGTTCTGGCAGCCATACCCACTGTACTGCTCCTAGAAGGGCCCCAAAATGTGCCAGATATTATTTTTCTGTATCACTCTACTGTTTCATACATGGTTATAGTTCAAAGTCTCTCCCCATTTTTGATTTTCTGTGACATCTGAAGCAACACAGTGAAAAAAACTGATCAGTTCAGTGCTCCAGTACTAACCAACCCCCATGGCAAAGGAGATCCCAGTGTAAGCTGACACACAGTGGGCATGCAAAAGCCAGGAAGCTCTGGTGGGCACTGAGGAAATAATGTCCTAATTAGAGACAGCCAGCTGGAATGCTCCAGCTGGCTCCAGCTAGCTCTTTGAAAAAGGAATCTGGAATTCACTAATACCAGTGGGATTTTTTACACTGATTTTACAGGGCTCAGGGACTTTCAGCATATGTTTTAGTTGATATAAGGTGTCTTTAAGTTAAATCCAAAATCAACTTTTCTCAAAGACAAGTCCAAGGGGTAGGATTTGAGCTGTTAATTAAGGATGCTGTAAAAATACACAGTTCATCAGGGAAAGTTTCAAGCCTGACACTGATTCATCACCATATACATTTTAGAAATACAGCTCTATCAAATTTAAATGTGCAGGAATTGTTTATGCTTTTGTTGTCTTGAGTCTGGAGTGGTAAAGAAAAAAGAATATAAGTATGTGCCCTAAATTCACTTTCTGGTCTCCTGCTTTTCCTGAGAGAGGGAGCCTCTGCCTACCTTGGTACAGCTCATTAATAGCCAAGTGTCTCAGGGCTTCTTGCAGCCACAGACTGACACTAATTATTTCAACTGATCAGGGGTTAAATTCGTGCAATTCTTTCTTAATTTCACCCTTGAGATTCTTCCCAACTCCACACCATCACCAACAGTGTTTTAGTGCTATTGCAGACCACACCAGTGCTGCAGGAAAACCACAGACACTGATGCTGGAATGCAAGGAGCTGCAAATGGCCTCGCAGGCAGAAGGGCAGCCTGCCCCCAGAGCACCTGCACAGACACCACACCAACAACTCCCCCTGACAAAGCACATCACCCTCGAAGTAAATTGTGCACTGACCTTGCAGATGCAGGTCCCGTTTTGCTGTATACCATCCAAGCATGTCCCATGGCCATTGCAGGGGTTTTCAGAGCCACCTGGACACTCTAGCAGGTAAGAGACAGGACAGACGAGATGAGATCGAACAACCAGCACCTTTAAACCTCCTCCTCCCCTGGAGGTATTATACTGCTGGTATTCCAGCAGTATAAAACAAAGGCCTCTTCACCAGAAAATTATCCAGCACGCCTAACACTGGCCCAGAGGTGAAAGGTCTAAGGAAAACTCCCAACAAGCCATAACTAAATGAATTTCAACAAAGGCACTGAAACATTTTTTGAGGTTGGGCCACTGCTGCCAGCAGCACTGAGAGGTGAGGGCAGTTCTGGAGCTCGGGACAGACAGGAGCCTGCTTTGCAAAGACACTGAGCATTTTCAGCTCTCCCTGACTTCATGAAGAGCTGGAAGTGTGCCCAGAAAAACATGGTCCACACATCTTTAGAGTGGGGTACCTCCAAATTCTGGGGACTATTTCTGATAATTTTAGGCATGTGATTCCTCTGATCAAACCAGTTGCTTATTCAAAGACAGTGTGAGAACAGGCTCAAGCACTCAAACAGTCTCCCATTTTCTGCAGAACTGGAGGGGGTCTTTCCATATTCCACCAGTCAAACGTGTGAGAAACGTTCAGCTTAACAGGCCTTGCTTTTGGATTTTTGAGACAAGACAAAGCAAATTGTCATTACTTGGCACAAGTCTGAGTGGGAGTTTTGGGATGGTTATTTTCACCCTGGGTTGGAATTGCTAAGTATTTTCTGTGGCTGACTAACTCCAGACTATAGCGCAGCACACGTGGCACACGCGCTGCAGACTAGAGG
Source organism: Machaerirhynchus nigripectus (assembly GCA_013397975.1). Taxonomy (NCBI): domain Eukaryota; kingdom Metazoa; phylum Chordata; class Aves; order Passeriformes; family Dicruridae; genus Machaerirhynchus; species Machaerirhynchus nigripectus. The sequence continues at coordinate 1,761,163 of VZRQ01006851.1, read as the reverse complement.
GATATCAGAAAGATCTTCCTCTTCCTTTGGAAACTTTCGTAAAGAGGAACAAAAACATCCCTTTCCAAAAGTTTATTTTTATAGAAGAGACAAAAGGAAGTTCCACCACAGGAGGTTATGTTATGTGTTAAATGTAAGGGGATTCAGCTCATCTGGAGCGAAGAGATTATGTGCTGAACAGACAGATATGCTCCCAGGCAGACAACAGAGACCTTGTGAGTGTTCAAGGAATAATGAAAATTAATCACCTCAATATGCATATTTAATGCCTCCTATTAAAACTGGTTTGATCTGTTCAACAGCTAGAGATTGTAGTAAAAAACCCCAAAACTTACCATAGCACTCCGTACCCCAGAATCCTGGACAGCACTTTCTCTCCTCAATTTCCTTCTTACACATGTGATGGCACCCTGGCAGGGAAAGGGTATTTTCTCCTAACTTGACAGAGTATCTTAAAAAGAACAATCCAAGATTATGATTATACCACAAACCCAGCATGGGCCTGCTGGAGGGTTTCTAGCCCTGTGCTCTGAAGGGAAGGAAGGGCCTTCAGCCCCTGTTCCATGCACATAAAGAGGTTTCACTCCAGGTACGTCTTCTCTAAGGAGGCCCATAGATTTGAGCCTCAAAGATTGGTTACAAGGAATCTGTTAGGGACTGGCCTTGAGACAGGATCTTGCATCAGGATGGAAACCTTGGGTGCTGAAGGGTTAAACAGCACAGAAACAAAGTTAGGATTTCCAGGGTGACTCGGCATTCAACTTCACATCTAAAATAAGCTTGAAAGAACAAAATCTCCTTTCAGGACTCGTCCCTTTCTGTATTTTACTACAGATTCCAGATCGAGATGCAGTAAATTTGGATTTAATAGCTGTATTATTCACAGATTCTCTATTAAATCTTGGACAAATGCCTTAAATCCCTCAAAGAAGCATTTTCTTTTCAACACATCCCTCCCCTCTACACACAGGGTGAGTCCTTGGTGGCAGTGCCTCGTGTTCTGCACGTACACAGTACAAAACTATTCTTGGGTCTGTCCAACAACCACCACAAGAGTAGATAACACTCAGAAAAGCTGCACAGACTGACATTATTCTTACACTTCATTTTATTTTTGGCCCCACATCCTTCCCAAAAGGAACTTGGAAATTGTCTTAGTAGCACTGCTGCTTTGGCTTCCATCTGACTCCTGTGTGTGTGCAAAAACTGCTACAAACTGCAAAACTGCCACCGCTATTTTTAAAGTATTTTGAGGGAATCACAGAAAGAGCAGACAATGGGGCTGTATATTAACAGTTAACATTCACTGCTGAATACATACAAACAGTAATCTATAGTGTTTCATTTTACAAAAGCCTCCTAGTAAATTCAGTTTTCCTTCATCCTTTTCCTACCAGCCAAGCTCAACAGAATATGAGCAAGGAACACATGAACAAGCAATTGTCATAAAGTGAACTAGGAAGGTAAAAAGTTCAGAGGATTATTGCTGGAAGTTGGGAGGATATACAAGGGGAACTATCATTATATTATTTTCCTAATAAGCCACTAAGGAGTTCTGAGTCTGAAACAGGTTTCTCTGCTAGACAGACCTCTGTTAAATTGCGACAGCAGGATTAACAAACTCAGGTTGTTTAGGGCAAGCTAAGAGGTTATTGTCATTTAATTTGTTCTGTATATGTAGAACCTGCCCAGCAAAAAGTCTGTGGGATTTGCAAGGAGACAAAAGCAGCAATAAGAGGGGCCATAAACCCATCTGAAAACAAAACTCCTTGGACCTTTACAGCTGAAAACCATGTGTGTGTTCTCCTAAAGACACACACTACTCCCTGCGTAGCAGGGCTGCACCAAAAGCATAACACAGTTAGGAAACAGGCCTTACCTGCAGTCCCTTACTCCTAATCTTTGGGTGGTCTTTAACCATCCTCTTGGACACAACATTTTAGGCACTGCAGCACAAGAAGTACAAGCTGTATTCAAGGTGAACATCGTCTTGACATTGCATCGCATGGATTTTAACTTAAAAAGAAAAAACAGAATGGAAATAGCCCCAAATTAAATTGTTATCCTGAGCACTTATCTTGCCAACTTGTAGTATCTTTATCAAGTTGCACCATTGGTTAGGTATCATTCAGGAGGGCAGTGGCCAGTGCAGCTGCTGGGAGGTACCACACACTCCCCTGGGCTAAACCCCCCTCCCATGGTGCTGCATGCTTGGATGCACCTGGATCTCAGCTAGAAGCAACAGGGCAGATCACAGCTATCTTATCCTTCCCCTATGACCCACAGCAAAAATTCTAACCATTTCTCAAATAATCACAACTCTGCACTGCTAATTTCAGCTGATCTTTTACAAACGTGGTAGTGGTGTGTGAGGACAAGCCCTAGATTCATAACCCTTGCCAGAAGACACGGAATTAAAAGGCAACACAGCATTTATCTTTTTCATGCCACTGACAAAATCCAGTTCACTGGGTGTTTCATTGCTGTTCCATGGGTCTGCAGAGCTGACTGTGTTAGTTCAGTCTATTTCCCAGAGCCAGGAGCTGCTCACAGAAATATTTCTCATGGCAATTGTCTTTGAGGACGTGCAGGGGGGTGGATGAAAAGGAAAGGTGCTCCGTACCTCTCTGAACACCTTGATGCTTTGACCCCCGGTGAGAAGGACTCCATAAACATTGGCATGAAGATCAGGTAGGACACTTGGATATATCACATGGTTGGTGATTAAATCAGCTAAGTCTTTCCACCCAACCAGAATGACTTTAGGGGTTTGGTTTTCCTCACAGGGCTTTCCTGCACCCCTGGACAACCTTGCTTCTCCAAATGAAACACAGACAGAGCAGACAACAAAGTCCAGCCCCAGAGTGAATGATCATCACATGCCAACCTGTCATTAAAACTCGTGACTTTTCCCCAAAAGCGTTTCCTTGAATTTCTAAGCTTCTGGAAACGAGCAACTGCATGGAAACCTCATTGGTAATTTTAAAAAAAGACAGTATTTGCCACTGCTGATGACAGAGAAAAGCTGGGAGGCATGAGCTGTGTGTGCCCCAGAAGGTCATTGACTGGAAAAAACCCACAGAGCTCATCTCAACTGTGCCTCTACAGGCACTGTATTTTCTAAAAATAAAAACATTAGATCAAATTTTGGGAGGAGGCCTTGATCTGGAATTTTTAAGTCAATCCTGAACAATGCTGTTAATGCAGCAGCCCTCCTGTCCCCGGAACTCCTCGTTTTGGATTCCCATCAGCAATCTCAGCTTTGCTTCCTCTGAACTTAAGCCCAAATACATACATTTGTCTCAAGGCAAGGGAGGAAGCCCATGGCTTCCCATCAGTTTATCAAGAGTTCAGGAAGGCCCTCCCAGATGATAGCCAGCAGACCCTGTCAGGAAAACCTCCTGAGAGATAACCCTCAAGTTTCAAGTCCACAGGGACATGTCCCTGGAACGTTTCCTGACTCATTCCCTCTGACTGGAGTAGTTGAATTTTTCTCATGTTTATGGATCCACTTTCTGCAGCCATCCATGCAAGAATGCCACCCAGTGAAGGAAATTATTTCTGTGTCTGTGGTTGCCCTTCCCATGGATATTAACTTCTAGTTGTGCTTCTGAGGCTTTCCTACCATACAGCAACCTCCAGTTCCCCTGGCAGCAGAATCTCCAAGGAATCTGTTATGTCAAGGACTCCCTTGCATTATAAAGAGCTCAAAACCAATCTGAGATCCACTAAATCCTCCTGTCCTGTGAGCACCAGCTTTACCAATGTTATCCAGCAGAACAGAGATCAGCTTTGCTGTTGCTTACGCTTCCACCCACACAGAGCAGTCAGAGGAGGTTTTTCATGGAGCAAAACAGAGAAGACAAACAATATGGGTGAATAAACAAGGAGCTGCCTCCAGAGTACTCTGCCTATAAAGATCAGCAGAGCCATTGATGGGGTAGGGAAGAAGCCCATCCAGCCATTTGATTGGAGCCTAAATTAGGACTCCAGATTAAAGCTGGGCTTTGAACGGAGCCAGTTGAAGCCAGGCACACGGATCTCACAGAACAGCACAGCTCCTGTCTTTCTAGTTCCACCAAATGCCAGCCTTAGCCTTCCCTGAGACAATGCCTCGGAAAAAGGAATGGGAAGATGCCTGAGCAAGAAATAGAGATGTGGGCCCCTTCCTGTGAGTTAGAATTATGCCACAAACCTTTACCAGGTATCTGAGCCACCCTATCTGTATCAAAAAGACCACATAAACAGTAGCGCACAAAAAACTAAATTAAAATTCCCCAGCCTTCTACTCCATCTGTACTTTCAGGCATCAGACACAGTTGGGCCATTAAATGTGTTCTCTGTCATGGTGGTGGAGGAAGACACCATTATTCATACATTATTCTATTTCCCTTCTCCTTCCTCCATCAATGTGGCTCCGTTTCTCAATGGAAATGAAGAGTGGGAGAGGTGGATGGTTGCCATTCCTCCCTCTTGGCATGTTTAATTACTTGCAGGCCTCTAAGACAAGACAGTTACTGTAGAATCCCCCCTACCCTACTGGGACACTTCATAAGCTTTAGGCAGCTTTCCAGTAAGATCTTCCCCTTTTTATAAGGAAATACGCTTGTGTCAGCAGCAACAGGCAGGAGGAAAGAGGAAGAAAACAGCTGAGTGGAAAAGTATTAAAAAAAAATTTCCTTCTTATTTGAGTGACAGAACTGATGAAGCAGTCATTTTCTGGAGAGTTTTGTGTCTTAGGAAAGCAGAAGAGGGAATCAAGGGACATAAACGCAACAGTCTGGATATTCAAATTCTGGAGAGGATGAAAGACAGACAGAAGTTTGTGTCAGAAGTAGCTCCTGGGGCACAGCCTCATGGAAAACAATGATGCACGGCTCCCTTGGGCTCATCTCTGACTGCTGTTTCTAAGTGTGAAGCCACTGGAAAGGAAGCAGCAGGAGGGAATGTCTGTCCCTGTGATGCAGCAGTGCTGCCTGGTGACAGTCACTGTTCTGGTCAGGTGGTGTTGTGACCCTGGACTGGGTCCCAGTTTGTGTACAAAGGAACAGAAAAGGAGGACTGATGCACTCAAATATCTCCAAAATGAAAAGAAGCTTTTAAAGCAGAAGACATCCAGCTGTAGCCAAAAGAAGTTAAGAGCCAGGGTTTCTCTGTCTTCCAGGCTGTGCTGTGCTCTCTCCCTGCACTCAAATGCTTGTGCAAGAGCAGCCACTGCTCTCTGCACTCAGCTGAGACACATCGAAGCTTCTGGATGCTGCTGTGTTTCCTTCCCTCCTCTCTGAACAGATGTCCCTCACTTCTCAAGTGCTTGTTTCTCGTATTCCACCTCAAGAGAATAAGCTGGGAAGTATTTTGTAAGGGCTAGTTTCATTCCCCTCATTTTCACTCTTTATCTTTTCCTCCCAATCCATAACACAAAACTTTCTGCACAGCAAAAATCTCAAGGAAGAAAGAAAAACATATTTGGACGTCAGTGTTCGGCTCCAACAATCCTGGGAGCCGGTTCTGGAAATAGCCATTATCTAATGAATCACCAAGTTTCCAGTGCATTTGTCCTTTACAAAACAGAGCTGTAGACACATGCTTGAGTCATTATAGTCATGTACCTCCCCAAGAAGTTCTCGATAACATTTGAGCTGAACAGAGCAGCAGCTCCTGGACGCACAAACCCTCCACACTTGCTCAAGGTGAATCCACTTCTTAGCATAAGGATGAACAATCAAGCTCAGAGGTCACATAACATAAGATCTACTGTTGTCCTGGGTGTTTCCCAGCATCTCAGCTGCGGAGCACTGGAAACATGGGGATGCTGAGACCACTCTCCTCATTTCCCACCTGCCTCCATTCCTCCTCCAGCACAGCCTGGGATTGGCCCCCTCCCAGCAGAAAAACTTCCATGGTTCTCACATCTGCTGCATCTTCCCCAGCCCATAGCAAGAGGTATAAAAACCAAATCAGAGTAACGAATTCGCTGTCGTGTTTGAACCATTAAAGCTGAACCCTGACATAGCATCACTGAAAAGCAGCACAGAATCGCTCTTCTCTCTCCATGGCCCCTGTGAGCCAACAAAAGCCTCCTGTGGAAGCGCTTCTATTCCAGTCAGATCCAATGGGTATCCTAAAATGCCAGACAAGGCTTCATTAGATCCTTATTTTTCCTTATCTCCCATTATAACCTTTCAAATGTTTCTTCTCTTTCTCCACAGAGGGAATTTTAAAGTAAAAAACTCTAAAAGGAAGTTATTCCTGGGTTAAATCAACTGCTCCAGAGGTGATTCAAAACATTTAACTTCTCTGTAAGTGGGTACTCACCACCTGATAATGTAACTGTTTCATGCCAAGCCAGACTCCTCAGTGATTGCAGAGATGAACAGAGTGTCTCCAAGTAAAGAGATCTCCATTTCCACTTACACCAGCTGAAGGCACGAGCCCATGTCTCTGAACACAATCTGGAACCCATCTGCCTGGAACCCATGTCTCCAGACAAATGAAATCCACCCCTAGGGACAGTTCATGTTTGTGCTCAAGTCACCTTAATGAACCTACAAGCCTTCCTACTAGTCATTTATGGCCCTTTTATGAAAGGGTCTATACAAAAGCTTCCACCCAAAGGTCTGACACTGAAACAACTTTCCAGTCCTCTGGCTTTTTCTAAATCAAGTCCTTAAGACTCACAGGTCTGTTCACTCCCCACAGGCCCTGCTGTGTCATCCAAGACAAGACAACCCTCCATACGGAGTTTCCCTTCCCCAGGGAATTTCCAAATGCCCCCCACAACTCCTGGCTTAGCAGGCCAGTTCATTCCTCCAACAGCAGGACACAAGGAGGGGGATGGCAGAAGACGATATAATGTGCATTAGTGTGAATTCCAGCCCCCAGGAACTGGGCTGCCTCACCATGGAGTCTAGAGAACAGATCTATAAAGGCATCACACATTCTCCTACTAGATGCTGCTGCTAAACGCAAGAACAGAGATGAAGGAATCGAAAGAAAATCAACAAAATTGAAATAAAATGGAAAGTATTCAACTATTCTTACCAAGGAGCTCTTAGGAAATATACTTGAAACAAACTGTGGCAAAGGACCAAATTGATGAGATTGTTAAAATTTTTTTAAAGTAAAATTCTCCTGGGAAACTTACGGACCTGTCCTGATGGATCCGAAGTTCCCATCCCACATACTGGAACTAGTGGAAGACAAAGATGCTGAGTATTTCCCTCTGATATTGCTACTTTCAACTTCAATGCCGAACACAGACACAAATTTAATCTGATTTAAAACTCAAGTAGCTCCCTTCAACCTTATATTTCAGTCTGGACTACAGAGAAGGTACCTTACAGCCCTACAGTTTTTACAGATGTTATTCTGCACCTAACTAAATGTAAATGAAAAATGAGTTGTGGAGAGGACGATTTCCCAACACGCTACCATTGAACAGAAGAACTGTTCAATGAACATTTAAACAAAGAATTGTAGACTTACCTTCTGACTCTGGCAGTCAGCTGTGGGAGTGAAGCATGCTGCTAAGAAGAAAAACAGCAATCCAGGAGGATGCATTTTCATGCTTTTACAGGCAGGACCCTTTACACAAAAGGGGTGGTGAGAGAGGCTGCAATTTCTGTAAGATAACACCGCCTACTAAGAATCAGATCCAAGACAAACCAGAGGTTAAAAGTAAACAGGGAGAGAGCATTTTTGCTCTGTGCTTTTTGGCTGCAAAGCCTTCAGAAATGGATCTGCTACTTCTAGTGTTATTTCTGAATCAACATAACCTTTTTCTTTCCATTCTTTTTTTAAATGCACAGGCAGAACTCCTTAGTAAAAGGTTTACTCAAAACAGGAACATCTACGGATTTCCTCTTACATATCAGTTCAAAACAGAAGGAAGGAAATCCTCAGTTTTCAACTAATTGGAATGAAAAGAGGTTAACTGTATGCTTAACAGAAGGCAAATCCAATGGGCAAACTTAAATACCATAAATTCATGAAGGGTAAGTTAATTTCCTTTTGCCACTGATGTGAATATGTCTGTAGCACCTCAAAGTGAAGGTAGACCCGACCACTGCCTATCCCAAAGTATGCAAGAACAAAGCAATGTGAGTGACGGGCTGTGCCTCAGAGCTGGAATGGAGCACACTGCATCCATCAATCAAGCACTTTGGGCAGGCTTTGATATTTTTCTTTTAATAGTTGAGTTTCTCAGCAAGAAAAGCATCACATTTTGCAGATGCTATGGCAGCAATGGCAAAATTTATAATTTTCCAAACACTCTGCTGACAGCTTGATGAATCCAAGGAGCACTTGCACAGCGCTCCAAACAGGAAAGTCCTGAAACAGGATTAAAAAAAATACCCACTAACCTGAGGTACAGTCTGCAATTTATATTCTCCTTCTGAACACTACAAAGATTTGATTATTGACAGGTTTTCCATGGCCTTTGTCTCCTTACACTGCCAAGAGAGCCCACTATACTGAGCAGTCTAGACTGCTTCTGTTAGCAACAAATCTCACCAAGCAATGAGGGACCTTTCTTATTTTCAAGCCATTAATACTACATGAAGGTGCCTAAACGAAACCAGGACAGGGATCTATTCTTATGTTTACATAACTAATGAGAGCATTAATACTTTTTTTGCCCCTGCACCCTCACAAAGACACAGATGCTGCAACATATGAGGCATATTGGAAGCGCTGTACTTACTGGTGCCGTTAGCTGTGCTTTACTTCTGCCTTCATCCTAGAGGGAAAGCCAGCATGATGAACAGCCAGCCCTGCTATATATCCTGCACCAACAGGAAGCAGATAAGGCACACAACCATCCCCTGCAACCCATGCGAGAAGCACCAGCCCACAGCTCAACCCGACAGCTCAGCCCACTTGCCCTGCCCCAGGACAACTGCAGCCCTGGGACTGTCGCTGCCCAACGGGCGCCACTCTGTCAAGGTCAGAGGGCTCATACTGCTCTGGAAACCATTTGGTACACTGAAGATCTTCAAACTGAGGCAGAGGCATCATAGCTCAAGCCAGCTCTGGTGGGATGGCAAAGTCACAAATGGACAGTGGGGCCACTCTTGTAGAGAATGGAAGCTGTACAATGCTTTCTTTGCCTGCAGTCGTGGCACCAGGCTGGCCATGCAAGCACAAGAATGAGGCTGCTCCTCTGCTCCACGCTGCCAAGAAGGATGTTGAAGATTGTTGGTGGGTTTTCCAAGAGATGGCTGTATGACATAGGGATTAAGTTGCCAGCAACCACACACAGCTGATAGGCTTTTAAGGTGAAAATATCTCACGCTGGGGCACTTGAAGATGCAGTGGCTTCTTTAATGGGTCTTCAGACAGTTTTCTAAATGGCTCAGCACTGGAAATGGTACAATGCAAGAAAAGACACACAAAGGCTGGTTCCAAGGCTTTCCACTGCTGCTTATAATCACTGTATCTGACCTGCAGGGGAACTAGGAAGGGAGAGCAATGCTTGGTGAAATTCCTGTCTGAATTAAATAAATCAGATTCACAGCAACATCAAAAGGTTCACAACCAGCTTCCTTATCTGACCTCACCTCAATTAAAGGCAAGCAATAGAACAGCAATACACAGGCTAAAAATGCAAACAGTGAGTAGTGCCATTGTACAGCAGCAGAGCATAAACTGAAAAATCAAAAGGTCATCAGTCATTAGATGCTGCTTTCCTGATCAGACAGCATAAGCAGCTTGTTTCAGCCACTGCCTATGAGCTGCTCTGAGAGAATGGAAACTTTGCTGATCACCACCGCTGGATCTGGAACACCAAAATCTGCAACAGCTTTGGATCTTCATGATTCTGGAAATTAGTAAGAAGGTGAAACACAAGCCACCTCTAAATTAATGAGTGGCCAAGAGCCATTAATAACGTTCAGTGCACAGAAGCCAAGGTGCTCTCAGCAGCAGTTCAGTTGGCAGTGTCATCAAAGATGGCAACACCAGCATAGAAACAGCACAGGAAGCAAAAATGAGCCAAACGAACACAAATTACTGCCCCACTCAGTTTCTGTTCTCTTCTGATAGATGGATTACTCCTAGGCAGATAAAGGTATTTTCTCATGGATGACATCTATAAAAACTTTATGCCTTAGAGGCAAAATGCATTGGATCAATTTTTTGGTTCCACTGTTTTGTCCACTACTCTTCAAAACTGTCAACAAATAGAAACCCCAGTTCCCTCACTCATTTCAGTATTAGACCAGCTCACGCACAGAGGCATCTCTGCAAAGTATTTCAAACCCCCAAAATCTTACGAAGCAAGATCCTGAGATCTGCCAGAGAGCCTTCATCAAAAGAGAAAATTTAGGCGAGACTTGTAAAGATCTGATGACAGAACACACAAATGGCCCTGTGCAGGCAGGGTAGGAGGGTTTTGTTCATGTCCTAGGCAATGTTTGATTGAAATAGGATTATGAAAATCCAATTTTAAAACATACAGTAGGAGTTGTCAACTGTCTGCCAGCGTGTTTATCTGTGAGGCTTCACATGTGGGCTTTTGTTTTGGAAAGCGTGGAGATTGACTTATCTGTCAAGTGTCTCTTGCCCACATAACAGAAGGTGGCTGGTTTAGCAGGAGAAGTCACAGACATGGGTCTCGGAAACATCTTCAGATTCTGGCCCTGACTACTTCTAGATGACTTCTACAAAACACTTAAAATTTACCTTGTGGGTTCAGTCTCCCCTGTCATCAGCAGATCATTGGCAGCAGGAATGCTCAGGACTTTTCCCTCTCAGGGAAAAATTCCCTCTTTTTCTTTATGCATCTATTACAAATTGGGTCCTCACAAGCAACTTATCTAAGACCTGGCATTTTTATTGTGTACACATTAACACTTAAAGTTGAGAAGCTGCTGGCAAAAATTACTCAACCTGTTTCACAGGAAAAGAAAACCAAAAGCCCACCTGGATAAAGGCAAAGGATAAGGCTACAAACCCTCTCAGGCTCCCTGCCTGTGTTTAAAACACACACTGTTTTAAAATGCTGGGTCACCAGCTCTGCTCTGTGAAGTGACTGCAGCCTCAACTAGATTGGGCAATTTCCTGCTATTGAAATCTTTTGTTTAGAAACTACAGAGCCAAGGCAACTGATTTACCATCCAGTCCACCTTGCCACACAGCTTCTCTGGGAACTGACCATTTGGTTACATCCACAGAGAGAAAGGGACTCTTGTTCTGCTTTTCTGGGAAAGCTGGGAAAGGACATTAAGCCCCTTTGCTCTGAATTGTAAGATTGTAAGAAGGCTGTGAGTCTGAAAAGGATTAAACAGGCCAAGCCAATAGTGCTTGTGTGTAGGAAGGGGGCCAGCTGAACCATACTTACCCAATATACCCTCAGGATCCTGGTGAAGAGGCAAGGACACAATCCTATTTTATCCTTTTCCTCTTGGCAAGTTGGAAGGAACAGGAATTTTAAAGTTTGCTCATAAAAGCAAAAAAACTGTGAGGATTGCACAGAGAATAGGAGTCTATCTTTCTCACACAGACACAGCAGTCCAATTCCAAGCAGACAGGTAGGGCTGCCTGGGCACAATGTTGTCACAGAGCTCAGGAAGAAATTGTCGTGGTTGCTCACATCCTGTTACTCCAAAACCTCTAAGGGCAGCAGCACCAATGTCAGTAAATAAATGCTTAAAGTCTGGCCTATCACTTTCTCTTGACTCTGAGCTCCTTTACATGTTCTGCTGCAGTGAAAAGCAGCAACATATTCCCTTCTCTTGCTTTTAGTTTCATACCTTTCTCATTTATTAAGCAGTGCTCTGGGATTGTACTGGAGAGTCAGACACTGAATTCCCCACAGATATCCAATATTAATTAGAAGTCTGAGTAAAACTGTTTGAACAGGCTGAGCTACTGAAACTCAGTACCTGCTCAGAGGAGCATGATGGCAGAGGCAGCTTTCCCATTAAGTGCTGCTGATCCTTCAGGTATTGCTGTCTACAAGGGATAAACAGGACTCACAACGTGCTTGACTCAAGCTGTAGCCAACAGTTTGCCAAGGACTGCACTGAATGTCTGCCTGAGAACAGATGGAGATGGGAGTCAGGATCCTGGATAGCTCTGCATTTCAGCAGCTTCAGAGATGCTGATCCTCTCTCAGAGACCCTGAAGACTGAAGCACAAGGACTTGGTGCCCACTTTACTAACTCTGGCTACTGCTCTTCATGCACCTGTTCAGGGAGGTTTTTCCAATGTTGGCCAGTCTTTTTTTAGTGCTTTCTGGGTATAATGAATGTCACATCCTCCCTTTTTTCACATCAAGTTTTAGCTTTCCAGGTCGACATCAAGAAACAGAAGCTTGGTGTCTGCTCTGAGCCACAAGTTCATGCTTTTCCCCATGTTGCTGCTTTTCTGCCTAAGATTTGGTATGTTGGAAGATTAGTACTGCAGAAGTAAACTTTCTGATCAGAATGCAAGTAAGATGCAGTAGAACTTTGTGTTACTTCAATTAAAAAACCACACCTCCTTATCAAAGATAAGAACAAGAAGGCAAGCCAGAGGGGCTGATGGAACACGACTGTGCAGCACATCCACAGCCACGCAGATCAGAGTTCTGTAGAGCAGAATGGGAGTGGACACAGGACAGACAGGATGCAGGTCACACAGTCATTTCTTCTTGCAGACAAGAGTGTAGCCCAGGTCAGCACCTCATTTACTTTCCTTCCTAATGAGGTTCATTTACAATTTTTTAATTGAAATACAAGGGAAGTTTTAAAACCTTTGGCCAGATCCTTGGCAGATGACACTGAACAAAAATAATTGACTGGGTCTTCCTAGGGTGGCAAATATCTACATCAGCTGCAAAGCCAGAACACGGAAGTTTGAGAGCTCAGGAGATACTTTCCTGACAAAGGTCCCCACACCTGCCTCTGTGTGTTTCTGGTCATAACTTCAGCTACTCAGATATTGTCTTAATGTTGAACAAGGGTTGGCAGCAAGAAAGTATTTGAGGACCAAAGAGAAATACGCATGCAGGGCTGTGTAGGGCTCTTGCAAAAAGAGAGGAAGAAATCAAGACTGTTGTATGTGCCCTCAGTTGTTGACACTGACTTCATTCTGCAGAAATTTCTGTAGGAACTAAATGTGCAAAGTTCTGGGAAATCTTTATGAACTGAAGCAATCAGTTTAGTTTCAAGATGAATGACTGTGCATTTCCAAGAAAAACTTACTTAAATCCCTGTATTTAGAAACAAAAGGCTACATTAAAATTAGACAATAAAGACAACAGGTTGGCACTGAAGAACGACAGTTTATAAGATTTTTCAGCTTAATATTGCACTTAAATGAACAGAAATGCAAACCCACAAAGCACTAACTCCAGCAAGTTCTAACACAGAGCATCTCTCCTCTGGAGAGTGGCTGGGAGAGTTTGAGCTGTTCAGGCTGGAAAAAAAAGCAGGTCCAGGGAGATCTCACTGCAGCCATATCAGTATCTGAAGTTTTTTTTTTTAAATGAGGGACTTTTTACTTCAGCAGATAGTGATACAACAAGGGGGAATGTTTTTTAATTAAAAAGAAATCAGCTTTTTCTACTCAATGATAATTAACCTTAAATGAACATAAGCAATCTTGATATGTCAGAGAATAGAGGAGCTCCAAAGTACAGGAAAATTTAGTTTTCTGCAAGAGCCTCCAGTACCTACCTTAACTGTTCAGTTCAGTCTAATTTTAAGAGGTTAAGTTTCCTCTGCCAAACTGGGAACAGAGCTGCACTCCAGTTATGCTCCTCATCTCTGCTTGCTTACAAACTCCACTGCATCCTGCAATACAGTTTGACTTTGGCTGCCTCTGTCTTTGTCATCCTTGCACTGACTGCAACATTCCTGCCTTCTGAAATCCAAAAAGCACAGCCAATCTTTCCAACAGCATGGAAAAATACTCTGTGAAACCACCAAATTCCCAACACCACTGTGGACTTGCCATTCTTGGAGAAAGCTTGTAACTCGTTTGGACCAGGCCCTGAGCAATCTGTTTGAAGATTGCCCTGTTTTAAGCTTGACTGTTGGACCTCCAGAGGCCTCTTCCAACCTCTTCCAACCCAGATTTCTCTATGTGTTTAAGGGGCATAGATTTTAAGCAGAATCAGCTGCCACATAAGTATCAAAACTGTCCTTCCCTTCTTAATCCCACTGGATATAGAACATTCCTTTCCAGTCTCAGTATTTGTCTTCATAATAGTGAGTAGGGATTTTACTGTCATGGAGGAGGTTAAAACTTGTTGGGCACAGTAACAGTCAAGTTAAACATGACAGCTTAAAAAGAAAGTCCCTAATATCCAATGGAGAAGCAAAAGTACTTGAAATAAATCCTTCAATTGTGTTTAGAGACTGCAGATCCTCAGTTTCCATGACTCAGCTGCATTTCTGGACAAACAATCTGGTTATAGTAGAATAAACTATTTTCTTCTTTCATCTTGCTGCACATTTCATACTCTACAATGCACTCTAGGAACAGAGTATGTGCTGCTGAACTGCCATATGGTATCCTGGAAACACAAGATATAAACTTAAATAAAGACAAGGCCAAAAGAAAACTGTCAAATTACACTTTATTTGTATTGACAAGATAGGCAAAAGAAAGACTTTGTGTTCAGAGATACAAATCCATTATTTGCTGACAAAATGCTGATATACCCACACTGGGTATTGCCACTTTCAAGACAATACTGAGGGGATCTTTACCAAGCAATTCTTTTATCCTCGGATAAGGAAAATGTATGCCTGTGAAAATAGTTTCATATGAAAATTTGTTACCTGCTTGTGGCTCAAATTTTACTGTTAAGTTCCTGACTGGCAGCAAATAATTGGCATCAAAGAAAAACGTATGTAAAACTGTAAGATCATTAAATAATAAGCATTAGCAGCATACCCAAAATACTTCTTGTACAAAGAACATTGCACTTGAACATACACAAGCATTTACCCTTATTTACACATTAGAATTTGTATAGAACAGCAAGACTGATATATACAGAAAAATAGTGGAAACCTTAACAGCCCCAGACGACAGAATATCTAGTGTTGACTCCTTAAATTTTCCATACAGTTTCCCAGGATGTCTCATGTTTTTTTTCACTATATACTATTGCATAAAAAATAGACTGTACAAGAAGTTCAGTCCCCAGTTAACACTTCAGAATATTTCTATGTACTATTACATATTCACTGCACCAGGGAGCAAGGGAGTCCAGGTCAGCTCCTCGTGAAAACAAAGAGAACTTGACAGGTGCTATCTACTTAAACACTGTGCTTTACACCTTGTAATACACACTGAAATCACTTGCTGTGCAGTAACTACCCAGTGAGTTCCAAAGGCAATTCCCTACCACACAGGATCTCCCACTGTCTGGCAAGCAATGAAATTAATTTCTCCCTGCTTTCTGCACTTGGGATAAAAATGTACCACTGGATCTCTCTGCTCCTGCTGCCCTCTTGTTTAGAATTTCCCTTTGGGACAGTATCAGTTTCTCCAAAGTGATCCAGTGTTAAATTCTGCATCAGGTCCTGATTCTGAACATCATCAAACACAAATGTAAGGGCCTGTGGATATGTCTGATACCCCATGAGGACTCTATCTAAATCCCGGATTCGTCTTCCATCTGCAAGCTGATACTTATCTCTCTTTGGTGGCTCCTTAGCAAAATCAGGTAGTGGGTAACTGATATAATCTTCATCAAAGAGGAACAAATCAGAGCTGGTCAATATCAGTGTTTTAGGTTGAAGTGAACTAGTGTTCTGAGCAGATCCTTCAACGTGATTTACTTGAAATGCCAACACATACAGAAGGATGTTGAGGGATGGAAGATTGGTCAAACCATCCATCTCTGCCACTAGAAAAGCAAGGTCCCCAATTTCCTCTTCATTTGGATAAATAAATTTTACTCTGCTAGAGTGAATCAGTTCGTAATTCTCCATTTTTCCTGCAAGAAACATACATTATTATATCTCTATTTAGTGCTATACAATACTTTCTTAAGGTACTAGGATAAGCAACAATCTTTGACAGCTGGCTGCAGCTAGAAGAATTCAAGTTTTGTATTTATTCATACATGCTTTCGCTTATAAACGATATTGGAATAATTTTATTTGGATTGCAGGTCTCTGCTGACGTCCTTCTTGCACTACCAATATACTTTTCTGCAAATTTCTAACCACATAAGTCCAGGGTGAACACAAGAAGCCACCACTAACTTCACTTGTGCAAGACTGTTACATACATTTAACAATTCTGCTCACATAAGGCACATTAAGATAACTAAAGTCAGGGAGTTTAGTTATAGGATCAAATAGGAAACAACTGATGCATAAATGTCCCTCAAAAGAGTTTTTAATCAGTACAGTTTAGGTGAAGCCTGAAGTATGATGCCTAAATAACTCATGACATGTAGAAAAGACCACTCACCTGTGTTTTTACTCCCAAATTCAGAGTAGAAGTCCTTGTCTACTGGTTCAGGCGAAGGAGTGCGTGCAAGCAGTGACAGGACTGCCATAAGCTGCTGTATGAAGGTGTGGGTGTTGTAACTGTCTCTTGTCAGGCAGGTGACAATGTGGTCTGCAGAATGCCCTGAAGAGAACACAGAAAACAAGTCACTCACTGGTCTGTATGTGGCCTTACCATTTCTTGAACCAACATGCAACTGTCATCAGAAAAGATTTTTTTCAAGGATTATTTCCCCTGAAAACATGCATCATTATTCAGAAATCTTTCAAATTCTTGAAAACAACAACAGAATACTTACAAATCCCTCAAAAAAATACATAATTCTTCTTCATTTAAAATACAATGTATATTTAGGACTCAAATATTGCTCTAGGGATTCAAGAAAAAGTAGCAACAGAAAAACCTCTTTTCCATATCACTAGTAAACACAGGCATCCATCTAAAAAAGACTAAAACAGAACTGGAAAACCTTAAAGCACAAGATGTACTCACCAGTAATTCGGAAGTATTGGTCGAACAGGCCAACATTTACTGACTGCAGGTCATTAAGTTTCAGCACAAAGCAGCAAGAGAGGTGGAAAGAACTATTTTCACAGTCTGAGTTTTCTTTGTTCCAAAAATCTGTTAAAGAAGTATATATGATAAAAAAGTCAAAAGAAGAATTATCTGTCCATAAGCATAATCTTTATATTACAATCTAATACTTATCTCACACTTGAAGAAAGAAATTCAGGAAAAACTGGGTACCGTGGCCAATAATTTCTCAAGCAAAATACAAGCAAATTTTATTAGCAGCATTTTTTTCAAACATTTGTCACATACCAGATTTAAATCAGCAAATGCATGAATATCACACTTTAACTGAATGCCCACCATGAGGTTCATTAACCTTCACTTTCCATTTTAGTTATGAAAGGGACTGTGAAATGACATCAAAGAAAAGCATGGATACAACAGCAGCTAAAAGGGTCTGTCTGAGAAGCAGACATGACTCAAGACCCTGTTTTTCTGAACATAAAATCCTTATGCAAATACTGACCCCTTCAACTAGGAGGTCTAAGTAAGAATATTGACCAAAATTGGTGCTTAAACTGAGGACAAACACACAGAGAGGGATTAAGTTGGTAACCTGATTAAAGGATCAAAATAACTATTTTACCTGACTGGTGCTCATCTGCATGAATGAAAGAATCATCCAACAGAAAGTAAATAGCCTTTGTTGAGAGAAGCACACAAGCCATCACTTCCACGTTGGGAGTCTTGTAAAACAGAACTGAAGACCACATGAGGTGTCTCAACTCTTCATTTTCCACCTAGGATGTTTTATTTCATAAACACATAAACTTTGATATTTCAGAGAGTTTCACCACCTTAGAGGCAACTTAAGACTACGAGAGAAACAACTTCAAAATCTTAAGCATCTGAACATGCTCTGGTCAAAGAGAAGTAGTTCACCTCAAAGCTGCTAAATGAGGCCACAATGGCAGCCACTGAAAATACCTTGTGTTTAGCAGCATAAATTATTTTTCTTATATAAACAAATTATAAGCAAATTATTCCTTGGTTTTTGACCAAAACTAGGAAAAAAAACACCAGAAAAACATCTCTTTTATAAGAAAGACTTTTTAGAACAGACACTGCAGACAAAACTTTAATCAACAGCTGAGCAGTCGCCTCCCAAGCCTCAACAAGCCTGCTGAGCCCTCAGATGCTCCGGAGGGTTGGATTCGAAGACCCTCGAGAGAGGACAGGAGCACAGCTTGCCACCACAGCTGCTGTTCCAACCAGGGATCTTCCCAGCTTCTAACTTGATGGGCTTACTGTGAACCCTTAAATGAGTCACCTGTTTTTTATATCAGCTTCTCCTGATATAAAAAGAGAAGCACAGCTTGTAACTGTGCTCACTTAAAACATTTGGAAGAGACATAAAGGAATAAAAAAATTTATCTATTTCTCAAGCAATGAGATCATGATTTACCATTCAGTATGACATTATAAATTTTGGGTAATATTCGTACTTTTCAATTTGATGTTCCCCACACAGACTTGAATGTTTTTTAGAAATCAGGTTTATCTGCTCATGTTTCTGGAGTACCAGCAGCCATGCACATGTGTTGTAGTCATGCACAGTATTACAAAGACAAGTAAGAACACTTATTTATTGATTTAGCTAAGAACCATCACGAAATAGTTTCACTCCTGTTATTTTCTTTCCTTTTGCCACTTAAAAAAAAAAAGAGGAATATTCTTGGAGCAATCACATCTTCAAGACATACACTAATGCACTCTTCTGTTCAACACCACAGATCTTGAAGGCAAAATATGCCTTGCAGGATCCCAAGTGCTGTAGCAAGGAACCCAAAATGGAATAACACGCAGATTTTTGATCAAAACGCTTCCAGGTTTCCCACAGCCTAACTCTTGTGGCTAAGGTTGATCAGCAAAGTTTTCATAGATACTGTGTAGCACAGAAAGGTCACACAGCATGTTTTTGTACACTTGGGCTAGACACCATACCTCTGCAATGTTGCTATGGAAAAATTCCACCAGGGCTCTTCCCTTCAGCCCAGCCACGTACTGCAGAGACACAGAAACATGAAGGTGAACAGGAACCTGGTTGTCTTCTGTTATCTTCTGCATAAGAAACTCAGATGGGTATAAAGATGACAGTGTCAGATGAGGCTTGCAAAAACTAGAAAAGATCCAGAATATAAATCATCAAAATGTAAAGATCTACACAGCTTCTCCCCTACAAGAATATTTATATCTCTTTCACAAATTAAAACCAGGTACATCCCATTTGTAATAGTTTAAATTATTTATACCTTGAGCATAGCTGTCAGCCTGCCATGACCTCAGCCTGCAGGCACATGAAATAGGAAGTTTCCTTCCATTAGAAATTACATTTCACATTGCAGTGACAAAACAGGAAAAAAAAAGATAGACTGCTACAGTCCAAGATAACCATTCACAGTTACTCGAGACTAGCACAATGCAGAAATATTTCATCAATTCTACAGACCAAACCCAATCACAATGACAGCAGCAAACACAGGGGTTAGGCCACATGAAGCCCCGTGCAAGAGACCTTTCACAGGAATCATTACCTGGCTGCCTGACCGTGTCTGTTTGCCTCCACAACATGATTTCTTACAGCATCCGATTTGCTTGAAGCTTTGAAAATAATAATAGTCTTAACATCCTGCAGGAGTGTCCTTAAAAGGCTGTAGATTCTTAGGAAGTGGAATTTCTCATGAGGTAGAACAAACACTGCTGTAACAAATCTGTATCCAACGAGCAACTCCAGCACATGTCCATCCAAAAATGAACCCTTCTGCTGGGCAGCACCATGAGTTGGGTGCAACACGAGTGATGCTAATGGAATTCTATTCAGCTTAAATACACTTCCCAACTCTTCTGTGCCTACCCATTTACCTGGCAGTAAACTGAAATCCACCTTTACTATGTACAAATGCTGGGGTGTTAGAAATATCCAACATGGATGGACCACACAGGGACTCTGGTCAGAAGATTTATATACTGAAGAATAAAGTGCAGAACACAAAACATTCTTTGACCATTCCTTGTTATTGCCAGCTGACTCTGGTTGATGCAACATTTTCTGAACATTGGCTTTATTCCCATAAACAAGATACGTTGGGAAACAACCTTTTATTTCAACATCTTCTCCTGAAATGCAGTTCAGTTCCATAAGCTGACAGAGAAATTCTTGGAGACTTGCTTTTCTGCAGTACCATGTGGAGCTTGGTAACACTGATGTGTAGTGTTGAGAGCAACACGTTTGTAAACAGGAATAAAAGTCTTGAAGATTCTGGGAGTCTGAAACAATAAACAAGCAGTTATCACTGCTTTTCAGCTTCAGAGTTAAACAGATTTCTGGCAGCAGAAAGCCAAATTCTATTAGATCAGTGTATGGAAAACACAGCGTTAATTTCAAGGCAGAAGGGATGTGCTGGCAATTTCCCCTCAATTCCTGATGAGGAATCTCAAACACAGCTAGCATCTCATCGGTCAAAACCAAACAGGAAGCAAACTGTCTGAGTCCTTTATGAATGTGAATAGAAAAGCTCCAGAGAATTTTGACTATGTCAACACTTTCCACTGTTATGTTGTCAGATGACTGAGTATCTGAAGTAGTGCTGAACTCAAAAGTCTGATCTCCTTCATGAAGTCCCATTTCAAAATATCCATCTTCTTTGTCTGTGGCTGTGGAATTACCCACAGGGCTTCCTTTATTCTCTGTGAGGGAGGGGGCAGATTTCTGCACAGCCTGCACTATTGAGGCAGAAAGGTGCTGGATAAAGTCTTGGTTGGTGGCAGTGTAGGACATACAATTAAAAGGCAAGATGATGGTGTTACAGGGGTCAGGCACCGCACAGTGTTCTTCCTCTGAACTCTCCAAACTTCAGAAGAAAGAAGAAGCTACAGTAAGTACAAACCTGACTTTAAAAACAGTCATGGCTGCCTACAATTCATGGTGCTGCTTTTCAGCCCTTTGAATAATACAATTAAATCAGTCTAATTTTGTAAAACATCTTTGTACTGCACAGCCATTGATTTTAAAGGCTGGTAGTGTGTAATTCTACACAAAATAAAAACTAAAATAGTTAACTCCTCTTTCCTTTCCCATTCCCAGTAAGCATACCCTTTTGAGCTAAAGCTAGACAATACAACTATTGCTGGTTTTGAAACCACCAGCTGCATTCCAGGGTTCAAAGGTTAAAAACACTACATATCATATTTTGGTTCAAAAAAACAGAGGCAGAATACAACGAAAGAGACTGTTTTGCCTTAAAGGCTGGGTTTAAGAAAACAGTACCCGCTGTTATTTCCCAAAAGCTAACAAGGATTTGAACCAGAATTTATTTAGGTAACTTACCACACATGATGACCACCACCATACTCTTTGCATGAATCCAATAAAGAGGCAGGTGCCTGAGAAGAAAGTTAACATCAGGAAACTGTAAACTACTGAAGGGTTCAGCACACATGAGAAGCAAAGTTAATGCTGGCTCATGGTTTTTAAAGCTGGCCAAGTCCTGCTGTACCCATGGGCAGCTGAACAGCCATCCTTTGAGGACCCACAAAGACTGTTTGCTTTAGGTTGGGCATTCAATTGAGGCAGAAGAATGAACTCTGCTGCTGCACTTGAGAACAGATCCAGCCTGTGATCCAGACATTCCAGCACTGTACAAACTTTTACTGAATTAGTGTAACATGAAGCAAAAAGGTAAAGGAACCTTTTTAAAGGACAAAGACCAACTACACTGGTAGCAAAGGAAGAGACACCCTCAAGTCTTGCTGCCTTATTCCTTGAAGCCATGCATATGAAGAGTGCTTCTAATACCACAAAGAAAATCACAAACCAGAAGTTATAAGACAGGAGGAGATTGAAGAAGACAAATTAAGGCCATTGCCTATTGACAGAGAGAAGGTTCTTCCACTCTACCAGCAAGAGAATTGCCTTTTAAAAACTGATACTGTAATATGTCAAGACATAATTCTTACACTCAGCATCTAAATGGCTATTAAATGATGTTATACTAGTACTGGGTAAAATCTCAAAGGCATATTGGCAACAGTTCTCTGCAACTCTGGTAAACTTGGATTCTGCATTTAATTTATAAGCCAGACCAAAGCCCTTTGAATCAAATTTGGGGCTGTCTCCTTTTCCATTAAAATAGCTCTGAGAACCAAAAAAACCCCTTTGCTATGGATTACTAAGATAACCTAGGTTTAACATCAGAAATCAGTTTGCAAAAGCTTCTTAAAATACCATAATATAAACAGAAGTGTGGCAATTACCTGAATTTTACATCTGGAGTCTGGTATTTCAAAGCATCTCTGGGGAACTGTATGGTCTGTAGGAGTCGAACCACTGGATTGCAAAAAACTGCTGGCTAGGACTGTTTCCTCACCAATTATTTCTAGAACAAATATAAACAGCTCTTTAAATCACTGAAGTAAAACAAAAATAAATGTCTAATAGCATCTGCCAATCAAGTATAATTAAAACTGTATAATCAAGATCCAATCATAAATCATTAAAGCTACAGACTATCTTCACACATTAGCCAGGAACAAAAAAGCATGCAGAATTTTAGTTTAATTGAAGTAGTAACTGGAAGTTGCTTTAAAGACTGCTACAGCTTCTTTCTCAAACTAACAATCAATTTGAATCTCAACATCTGGTCTAAGAAATCTTCACACAATTCAGTTTTAACAGAACTAGTCAGCTGCTAGACTGGCAGAGCATTCTTCATGAACTTTGTAGCATACTCCCAAATTTCTGCAAGCTTCAAGTGAACAATATCTGTAATATCTGTGTACAACCTGAAGCTCTGGTCTCTCAAATGCCACTTAAGATATTATCTCACCTTATTTGGAACCTTTTTTAAGGGTTCAAAGCTGAATCATCATTAAAAACTTATCACGAGTGAATACAAGCCAACATTCTCAGGGACGTTTGACTTTTTGCCAGTTTGATATTCACAGCATCAAACTGACACAACAGAGCAAATCAATTTTCAGTATTGCCACTGAGCCAGCCAGCTCAAGCACTTAAATATGCAAATAATCAACAAAATTACAGTGTGGACATGTTTCTGGCTTGAGCATAGAAACTCCTGCATGTATCTTTTGGGACTGATGGTAAAGTTCAACAGATTGCACCAAGACATCTCATGGTCAGAGGAAACACAAGAGGTATTTATTACTTGAACAAAATACTGTGTTAGCAAGAAGGAAACTCAAATTGACAGGAAAACCTGAACATGACAGCATTATTTTTGATTTTCTGTTTCCTATATAAATATTTAATCTTTTTCCATAAGCCATTTCCCAATGACATTTAGTATGAATAATATGTAACGGAAACAGATGGTGTCTAGAAAATGCAGAGAAAACAATTCATAGAAGTAGCATATCAGGAAATTAATTCCATTATTTGTGACTTAAGGTCTAACAGTAAAACTAATTGCCTAGCATATTTTAAAAGTAGATTTCTCAAAACTACTGGTATTTTCAAAACAACACTTAATAGTTAGATATGTAGCAAATAATCAATTGTTATTGTTGAAGCTGAGAAACGGCCTTCACAGTCCTCATTTTCCCATTATTTATAAAAGCCTCCCCTGAAGTTCTACTGGAGGAATCTTATGGAAAACTACTATAGTAAACAAACCTTGAATCTTCTACCACCCTTTAGAACTCCTAAGTCCTTCAGAAAGATCTATATTTTCTTTTCTCCCAAGACTTGCTTGGTCCTAAACATTTACTGTTGTAGAAAAAACCTACTGATAAGTAATTTAAACAGTCCTGGGGATTGCTGACATGCATTTTTACAGCAAGTCCTGTATAAAACTGCAGGTTGTTTTATAGTTACAGGACTGAGACAGTTTGTCAAGTGCTTAATACTTTAAAGCAAGCATTGACTTGATTTTGGAAAAACTGGCATTTTTTTCTGCAGATGAAAAATGATCTAGAAGGGCTACAAAGGCAAAGTACATAAAGAGCAACAAAATCTGTATCAAGGGGTCTGTCCCTTAATCAAATGCTGTCAGAAGAGTTCCATTTTTCTAGAGTGAACTATGAAACCTCTGCCGATTCTGGCAGAAGTCACAGCAACAGACTTCTTTCAAAGATCAAGCTCCTCAGGGATGTTTCTCTCCTTTATCCACCAATCCACTGATTAAAGGTAAGAGGAAGCTGTGCCACCCCAAGTAATTGATAACATAATCCCTGCTCTTTTAAATGGGTACAAAGTCTTCTCTCACTATACATACTCTACTGCACTTTTCAATCAGACAAAAGCCAAAACCAGAAAGTATTTTTATCTCTTTTTCTCAGTCACAAGTGAATATTCAAGTAAGTCATATGGGCTAAAGAGGAATGTTAAGCTGTTCTTCTAAGTTCCTAACGCAACAGGCAAATTAATTTGAAACATACAGCAAAAAAACCTGAGGTGAGGTCAGCAGGTACTGTAGAGCACAACAGATGTGCTGAAATCACAACCTCAGCCAGAACACTAATCCCACAAGTGTCTTTTACTCATCTCCTTTATCTCCCTCCTGGTGTGACAGAAATGCAGCTCTCGCAAATGGCACCACTGGAACATGTGCTGCTTGAGCTCCATTTTGCCAACCAAGAATGGGTAGAGAAGCAATTTTAAAATCTGTCTCTGTATGTCACAGCTTTCCATTGAGGCATGACTCTAAACCTGGAAATGGTATCTAGTCCTCTGCAGGACAAAGAAGTGAAAAGTCCTGTACCCAACCTCTCACTCCAGGTATTTAACACTACTGGGAACTACAGGTCAGTTTTGCTGAGTCACATTCCACACAACTTTCACTTTCAAAGCCAATTCTACCAGGTCTTTGTGCTTGTCTTTAAAGCCCTATATCCGTGCACATAATACTCATGTATATCAATGCAGCTTAGAAAAGCAGAACCAAGAGGCTCAGCCCAGCAGCACGATACATACATGATTACCTTGGCTGGAGCTGACAGGACGAGGCAGAGAGGGAGAGGAAGGACGAACAGTAAGAGAAGAACAGTTTGATTTGGAGCTGGCAGCAGTGAGCCTGGAGTCCTCACTGATCTAATAAAGAAAGTATGCAGCAATTAAATAAAAAACCTAAATACACAGGACACATGAGATCCTGAACTAAAATAAGTCTACACAAGTTTTCTCAATTTGAGCAAAAGGAAAGTTAGTGCCAGCTTTTTTTTGGGGGGGAGGGAGTGGTCATCACCTCCTCTAAGTTTCAATTTTCACATTAAGTGGAATTCCACTATGAAGAACTAGAAGATTAGAGAAGTCGTTCTGATCACTGACTAATCACTGTATTGACAGAACTGGCAGTTTCACAAGTCAAAAGAATGAAAACAGGATTCCTACACTGTAGGGACAGAAGCTGCTCTGTCCCTAAGTTTATTTCCAAACCAAGACTAACCAACTACACAGCACACAGCCAGGTACGAGAGAAGGCAAGGAGAATTCAGATTTCTCATTCTCTCCCACTGCTGAATACCCACAGGAAGAAAGTTTGGGGAAGTAATTTCAGTACTCTGCAAACGCAAGCAGTAAAATCACAGCTCTGCAATAATTGTATAAGATAAAAAATATGGCTCTTAAGGTGGACTGCAAATTAATTGTGTACACCATTAAGTCAGTTTATCTTTTCCTCCCACTTCCTCTCTCCCAAGCCAGCCCAAAAAAGGAAGGTCCAATAACTACCAAAACTGCATTGAAAACTACATAGGAAAAAGAGGCAACATTAAAAGTTCATGCCACATTAAAACACAAAGCATAAAAATTTTAATGTTAAGGAAAATTTAGTGCATTCTGCTTACATCTAACTTGTAGA
Source organism: Machaerirhynchus nigripectus (assembly GCA_013397975.1). Classification (NCBI taxonomy): domain Eukaryota; kingdom Metazoa; phylum Chordata; class Aves; order Passeriformes; family Dicruridae; genus Machaerirhynchus; species Machaerirhynchus nigripectus. The sequence goes on along the minus strand of VZRQ01006851.1, from coordinate 1,735,316 downwards.
AGTAATTTTGTAAGCTTTTGTATGCAGCACGTTCTACTTCTCTCACAGCACCAGACTCACCTTTTTATCAGAGTTGCTCAGTTTGTACTTCACCTCCTTTGCTTTTTGAATAGCTTTTAGCACTTCCACTGTGTCTAGTTCCTTTTCTGTGGTAACAATGTTATCCAAACAAACCTAAAAGAAAAAGTTAAAACTTCTAAAAGTATTGAAAACAAGTCATTTTGCAATTTTTATTAATGGATAATCAAAAACTACCGTAGCTCAATGCAAACCATGTGCATCTTTGTAACCTTTACACAAAAACAATTACCACATTACACCTTGAGCTAACACCAATTTAATGCAAACTCAGGAACGTTTGGTAAATTTAACAACCTTCTAGCACAACAGTGTTTCAATATTAACACACTGTTACCCAATGAGGGTAGGGTAAAACCTCATTTAGATCCAGGAGCACAGTTGAGTAACATTAGTAAGGTTTAATTCTCCGAACACCTTCTCCAATGCACACTAAAAACCCATCAGGTTTTTAGAACATTTTCACCACTTTCCTCACCAGGCTAGAAAGAAGATTAGAAGAGCAGCACTGGGGCTCACCTCTGAGGCCCTGTCTCCAAACTGAGCAAGTACTTTGGTCCTGTAATCAGGGATGATGCTCAAAGGATTGCTGGACAACACCACCTTTTCTAAGCATGGGAGGTTGCCGATATTTTTTACTTCTTCAATCTGAAAGTATTTGAATAAAAGCATGAATACAGACTAGCAAAATGAAAATGAGCACACAGACTGAGCATTTTTTGCAATGGATTACATACATACAACAACCAAGAAAAATCACTACAGCCACTTTTATTTGCAGTTTGATCCACTAAAAGAAATGGCTTGTGATCTAACGCACAATTTGACACCAAAAGTCAGCAGTTACCTGTTCTATTTTGTTGTTGCTCAGATCCAAGTTGACTAACGAGTACAATTTGTTAAGACCACACAGCCTTTCCAGCTGATTTCCTGCTAAATTCAGAGTTTTGATGTTTCCCAGTTTTGTGTGAACACCTTCTAGTGATGTAAGTTTGTTGTAGGATAAGTCCAGGTGAACGAGGTTGTACAGATGCTACAACAGCACAGAAAATTCACATCATACACCAAATAACCTGAACAATACCAAAGATGCTATCTTATGGTGGCTCACTTTATTGTGCAACAGTGTTTTCATGCTAGACACTATGAAGCATAAAAGACATGACATGAAACTGTTCATTACAAAGGTTAAAGCTTGTAGAAATGTAATTTCCTCCACTGCATTTTTACCAACCCACACATACAGCTGGCAGTGAATGAATTTAGTGAAGCACTTAATGCTGTATGTCTACATTGGCAAAAAAATTAAAATATCCAGGAGCAGGTAAGAAATGCATCATTAAAAGAGTACTTGATGTTACAAAGAAGCAGCTGTTTGGGCTTAAACTATTCTCCATGAAGAAGATGAAATTCTGAAGCATGAAAACCTGTGTTCTAAGGTCTCAGTAGGGTAAAAAAATCACCTTCAAACGCATCACTTACCTGTAAATTTTCTACCAGAGACACCCCATTGTGACTCAAATCCAGGAACTCAATCTTTGGAATTAATTTCTAGAAGGGAAAAAAAATACAGGTGTTAAATGCACTTCCTTCAATATCTGCTGAACAACAAAAGCAATGGAAAGGTGTTAACCACTGCAGTCTCTCTTCCCAGCTCTTGGCATTAAGAAAACATTCTGTGTGACAGCAAAAAAGAGCTGACTCCTGCTCTTAAGAAAACCAGGTTACTCTGAGGGGCGCTGTTAAATTTTAATCTGAAACGTGGTTTCTTACTGAAGACAAATAATTTATCCTAGTTTATCCCCACTAACTATAGATCAAACTTACTAATGATGCTTTGGTCTTATCAAACACATAAACCAGGAGATTTTTGTTACTCACAAACCTGGATAAAATCAGTAGTACCAAAACCCAGAATAAGTTGAGTGATTTGTTTCCATGTTCTGATTACACCAGCCAAGAACTACAAGGTCACACAAACCTGTAGAAAATGCACTTTAACTCAGAAAGACTTTTACTTTTGGAGGTCTCAAACGTTGAACTTGATGCTGAATTTTGACATCAGTGTTTTGCATCTGCTTTATTTTGGTTGTGATCTCAGCACTGATTTGCCTTACAGTTAAGACCTGGACACAGACCTGAAGCATCTTAAATCTACATCACAAAAAATCATGAACAAGATAATTATGCTCCAAGTCTATGATGTCTGGTTGAGCTACACATACAACTATTTCCTGCTTCACAAGAGTAGCTCAAGTAAAAAGCTATGTTCATATTTTACCATGTTCTTGTGATGAATGCTTATTTTTTTTCTTAATACCCAATTTACAAAACAAAATTCTAAAGTACTGGCAAAATAGTCCAAATTTTGTTTTCATGCTATTCATAATGTTTTGATGTCAAGAAAGCTGCCAGCAAGTCTTAGGTTTTTAAATATGCAGGAAGCTTCAGCCTTGATAACAACTCCAAAGTTGAGCCCAAGAGGTGGTTTTTCTTAAAAAAAAAATTGCTAAGTGGCCTAAGGCCAAGGCAAACAGTAAAAGCCATGTTTCAAAAAGTGAGTATTCATGGAAATGTTGCCTACAGAACACAAAATGACAAAACTATTCTCCTTTAGCAAAGGAAATAAAGTTCTTATAGAACAAATCTCCTCAGCATTATCTTGGGCAGCTAACCAAAATAAAGTGCAACTGAAAATTCTTCAGAAAAAGCAACAGAGCAAATGCAAAATCCCTGCTAGGTATAATGTACCACAGATAAGTCACGCTTTTTTCCATAAATGAAAAGTATTTCTTACCACTGAATCATCAATTTCAGAGATGCTATTGTGACTCATATCCAAAGTTGTTAAAGTTCTCCAGGTTGGGATAATTGCTGTCACTGGACAACTTGAATTGTCCAGTGCATCCTCTGGCTCCCACTGATCAAACTCAGAGGCCTCAGGCACCAGGATTTCCTGTTTAAGAGAAGCACACCAATACTGGGCTTACATCTTCAGGGAAAGCTAATGGTTTTGGAACCCACCCCAACAATCTCACATAAGCAAGCATCAAAAGTGTCCCTGTGAAGGGACACATCCAAACACTTCCTTCACTTAAAATTCTGTAAGGTTAGTAAACCCTTACTGTTCCATGGCTTTAGAAACAGAACCTGCAACAGGCAGTACAGGAAACTACATGGACTGCAAATGGATATTTCCCCATTGTGCATGCTGGTTTTGCATGTGCTTTGAACACTCACCAGAAGCAGGAACTTGCTCTTACCTTCATTGATGTTGCTGAAAATCGAACACTCAGTGTGGCCAGAGCATGCTTTGATGAAGTCAGACCTTTGATAAGCTTTCCCCCACAATGACTGATCTATTTTTAAAAAAATCACATTACAAAGTCAGAAAATGGACAGCAAACGAGACACAAAAGAGGCAGCTAGAAGCTTCAACAGCAGATTCTACAACAATTTGCAAAGTAGTTGCAACACTCCCTTAAAATCTTGTGAGATTATCGGGTCAGAAATACTGACACTTGGCAAAGTTAAAGCAAGAAATTAGAGGCATAACAACAGAAAAGTGAAATTCAAACATGTATTTGAACAAAGCTTCTCCATTGACTTTCCACCTGTCCCACACAGTCAAGGTGAAACTACCCAGTTGATTTAACAGGTCACAGCATTTTTACTATTACCAAAAAGAGAGGTATCTCAAGCTATGACTCTACCTGCAGACACATTCATTTGGGTATCAGATGTCCTTTTTATCATAAGGAAAAGGAAATGCCTAAAAAGTGGGGATACTAATCTAAGAATTTAACCCACTAGTCAGCTAATTACACAGACTAAATTTAAGACTACAAAGTCTCTTTTTCTGTAGCTCAGTTTGAAGCAACATTACTGAAAATCTGCTACAGCTGCTGTCTGACCACATCCTTCTTCTGCAGTCACTTCAGTTCTTAACCAACAACTGTCTCGTATCAGTGAGAAAATAGCATTCATGTACTAGAAAAGGTGCAGCATCCACCAAAAGTGGGCAGAGTACAGACTGTGTGACAAAATTGGATATTCTCTCTCTGGAAAGACCTGAAGGAGTCAAGAAAGTATTTTAAAAAATACTCATTGAAAACTGTTAGAAGCCCTGGTATTCACACTGAAAGCAGAACAGTGGGAAAAATCTGCAAATTATCAAGCAAGCAGCACTACACCCAAAAGTGCACTTTCACAAACAAATTTAATGTCAGGACATTTTCACTAACACTTGACATACTTTTTTTTTTCTCCAAATAAAAAGCACTTTGTAATAAGGGATCCTACTATAACCACTTGCTAGTTCTTCAAGGCAGTGGAAAGGCACTCAGGTAGAGGTTTTGTGTAAATACCGGAAATTGCTTTCTTTGGAAACACGCAGAGTGCAAGCTCTTCTAGTAACTTAAACCATGTGTCCTTATTCCCAAAACTTGTGAAAAAACATTGTCTCACAAATAAAACAGTCCTTCTAAACTCTGCATTCCCCAATTCTAGCAGCAAATCAAAGAAGAGAATCACCAGTTCTGAGATATAAGCAGCAGGCCTGGCATTTACAGAGCACCTATGAATTAATGAACAGTATCTCAGTCCTACCTCTATTTGATGAAGCGATTTGAAAATAGACAGATCAAAAGGCAAGAGATGCTCCTGAATGTTACTGGTTCCAAAAGGTCCCCCTGTTCCAGTGACCTGGCATTTAAGACATTAAAGAATTGAGTTAGTGCACACAATCCAACTTGCTCACCTTCCAGCCTTACACAGGCTATGGCCCAAGGCAGCAGCTTGGAAAGACCGCCAAAGTTCCAACCAATTTTTCAAATATGGAATGATTCATGACACTTGCAGATTAACTCTTCAGGAAAACAAATACTAGTTGCTTCAGCTAAGCGCACTGAACTTGAAGTGCCACCTTGTGCTTGCATTCTGTAGCACACGTGGCATGCAAAAAGCAACACCATAAGCACGGCTAACCAAGGCTCCATTCTCAGCTGAAAAGGCAGAGTTACAATCACTGAAAACAACTTCCTTGAAATGTGTGAACCGTCCAAGTCAGCACTGTCTGTAATTCCACTACATGGGATGAAGTTCAAGGCACTGACAAGATGGTTTTGAAGAAAACAAACATTACACTGATACACATCAATAAAAATGCATCTGGTATTTCCATATGGTCATAGGGCTCTGGTCTCAGAGCATGTCAGCAGCATAAAAACCAGGTAGCTTCATTTATGTTTGCTGTGAATATAATTTTGGGAGAAAATTTTAAGGGTTTTTCTCTGGTTCTATGGATCTTACAAGCTTTGAATGTGCCCATTCACAAGCATTCCAAAGGCCTAGAAATTCCGCAGATGGCAATTTTTTTAAACAATAAGCTCTTCTCCAGCCAGAAAATCCTCCCTTCAGAAGATCCTATACAGACAGAGGATGACAAAGGCAACTGAAGAGCCACAGGAACACCAGCACAGCTGTGGTTTTACTTCCCCCGATCCACCATTTGATTTCAGCCTTGAACAAACAACACAGTTAAAAGGCAGCAACTCATGCAATAAAGGGGCTAAAATGAGATTTTGAGTCATAACAAGCAGTGTTAAAAAAATTACTCAGGGCAAGTCTAATTCACTTATTTGGTAGGAAAAAAAAGTCAAATTGGCTCCTGACAAAAATTATCTGTTCTGAGGCCATTTTACATTTAATCTGAAATGGCATTTCAGCTAGAAATTCAGGGCCATCTATGAAACTGAGGCGCTTTTTAGGGTTTTATTTTTAACTTTCAGATGCAGTCAAGACAGTGAGAAAGGGGGCAAGATTTCTATAGATGCACACATGCACATGTATACATGTACACTGGCCTACCCATTAATGCCTGCAAAGAAAGCAAGGTTGAAGACATCAATATTTATTTCTTTACCCTACCGGCACCCAGCAAGATTCTGTGGCTGCATCTATTTTTCAGAGGGCTGAAAAGAAGACATGGCACAGAGAACACCTTGGCTAGAGAACAACGTGGATTGAAGTCTGGCAGCATAAACATCTATTTAACATTGACCTCACCTTTAGATACTTGAGTCTGCAAGTGAAATCCAGAATATGCCCTAGATCTGTTTTGGCATCTCCATTAGCACAGGTAGGTTTGCCCTGCAGCAGCTGCTGAGTGACAGCGTACAACTGCAAGGGCCTAATGGTGAAGACTTGTCCAGCCATTAAGAGCTGCTCTCCTGAAAAACAGAGTAGCTTGGGATCAAACACAATGCTGCAAGGGGGTTACACAGGAATAAATGGTACATGGAAAATGTAATGATGCATGTTTGTCATTTATACTCTAAGCTGAAAATTGAGGCAGCAAAATAGTATTTTTTTTTTAACACCAGAATAATTCAGGTATTCAAGTGGGTACTCATCATACAGGGCTGAAGTTCCTAATGCAACTAATGACAAATTTCCCTCAGTCTTAACAGGACTGGAATCAAAGTTCATTTACATAATGTAACAGTTATGAAGCTTTTTCTGAGATATCTCTAAGTTTACGGCAGTTAGGATTTTTTTCTATTCAGAAACCACAGTACCTGCCATCTAAAATATAGACCTCAGATCTTTTGCTATGCTGCCGAAATGCAGGATTGTAGTAAATGTGTTTTTTGGAGGGTGGAGATTTTCTGCATGCTAATACCAAAGCAAATGCCCGGAACAGAAAATGCCTTATCTAATTATAATTTTACAATCCAATTTAATTCTCGGAACAGTAGGAAGCAGCATCCAAAAGCCTCTCTGAAGGCACCACAAGCTCAATGTGGTCTACAGCAGCTGGAACACACACACGGAATGAATATCTTTCCTTTCTTCCTTTTAGGGACACCAGTTTGACTTCATGGACAAGAAAGCATCAGCTTTCGTGATAACCAGATTTCTCAGAAATGTTCTGAGGAGTAAAATTCCCTTCAGCTTCAGTGGGAGCAAGTCCAAGAGTCCAGCTGCACATACATTACTGGAAGGTTACATTAATACACAGCAGTCAGTGATATAGCAACAATTCTCGTAGCAGTGAGACTGCAGGCACTACAAAGCCAGCAAGGATTTCTTCACAAGCTTCCTTAAGATATTCCAAAATTTGCTGAATGGACTCTGAAGTGGCTTCACCTAAAACTAACTTTCTGCCAGAAAGATCTGAAACGGCATGCTGAAACATGCTTCACCTATCATGCCCACCATGCCTCATCCAACTGGAATTATACAGTAGCCTCTTGCATGCCCTTCAAAACAAAAATAGCAGGGATTAATCCTTTCACATGCCTCCTCCTGTTAATGGAGCAGCTGGAGCTGTTGTAGTTACAGTAAGAGCATTTCATTTTCATCTGCTGGCCTCAGAAAAGCACACCCTCAAATTAACTGACCAGAAGGTCTCCTGTTTCCTGAATTCTGGAAGAATAACATTTAGATATGTAAAGTGATCTCCTCCATTTAATACTGAGACTATCAGGACTCACTGATACAGACCAAGCTTCCTTACAGGTTACACTAAAACACACTGAGACTGAGAGCTTAGCAAAAGCTCCTGATCACCACTGCAACATCCTACCCCTTAAGGACACAGACTAGCAGGCCCTTCTCAAAACATAAATTCACCAATTTCTTGTTTCCAAAAATGGCTGCAAGGCTTTTACAGCTCCTCACAAAATGCAGCTTGAATTAAAGTGCAAGCAGCAAGAAAAAGACAAAAAGAAAGAAGGGGGAGAAAAAGTATCAGAGTCTGGTATGGAAGATCAGACCTCTCATTGTCTGGAGGTAAAATATCGAAGGTATGTGAATGCATGAACACAGAGGAAAACATTCCTGGATAAATACTGCAAGTTCCTTACCTTTGTGAAAGAGCTCTTCAGCCAATGCAGCAGTGATCCCATTGATCTCCTGCAAACAATAAACCATTGCAATCAAGTGTTATTTACATACTTAAGGTTCCAATTTTTAAATTTGTGCCTTTAGTGAAGTATCCTTTTCTTGCTGTAGTTGAGAACTGATTTTTTTAACTGAAATCAGGGGTGACTGTTTTACAGTTTTCTTTGTAACTTGAAAATGCTTCATAAAAATTACTTAAAATTATTTTATTTCATATGATTTTCATTTCCAAGATGAAAGACAGGGAACATCATTTAAATAATCCCATCCTGCACACATTAGAAAAGGGCAGCAGCAACTACAGCAAGTATTACTAGTTATCATTAGCCCAAACTTAAAGACAGCTCAGTTTTAAAGAAAATATTACAAGTGTAGTGTTCTTCAAATTTTAACATTGAGACTGTTGTAATGCCTCAAGCACTCAACATTTCCTCAGAATATCACTAACACAGAGAACGCTTCAGGTTAACAGGTCTACAGAAAAAAAAGAGCTAGAAAAAGTAGGTAGTCTTCAGGACTTCAACTCTACTATGCTTGCTATTGCAAAGCAATACAACCTCCTCCTTTTCTCAACATCCCTCTTACCCCTCCTGGACCCACCCAGGTGCTCAACCTCCATTCCTGGCACTGCCAGCTCCAGGATGAAAGGCTGAAAACTCCCAATGCAGGGATTTGTACTTTCTAAATCTGCACGTGCACAAAGATCAGTACAAGTATTTCCCACCTGGGCACACCTCTCTCCACAAAAAGCAAATGCTCTGTGCTAGTCCAGAAATAGTTCTGAGCATTTCCAACAGCTCCCTTTCAAAGGCCCACAAAAAGAACAAAATAAAACTATTTGTGAGGGTGAAGCTTCCCCTAGACAAGCATCTCATTTTAAGGTAGCTGCAAAGTAGAAACAGATATTATGGATCATCACCACATGAATATTTCATGAGTTTACTTTGCTGACAAATACCTCATGATTCATAACAAGGGAATACATCCACAGGACATCTGCAGCAGACAGCTCAGCTCATTTAATGAGGCAAGGATTTTAGAACAGCACATTCTTAGTGTAACTGAAACCTCACTCACTGAGGATGAACAAAGCCTCCACACCACAGTTCTGAGAACAACAAGCTCAAAGCTGTATTCCAAACAAAATTAAACAATTCTGATTCTCATTTGAATAAACCAATTACACTCATCTGGCAAGCACAGACTTAATTGAAAACTCTACTCTGTATCTCTTTTGTCATCTGGGACACAGAGCCAAAATTTTTTTATACATTTATAATTGGAACAAGATTATGACTTAGGTTCAGTGACTAGCAGGCAAAAAAAAGGAACTCTATTCCGCTGTTGGATCTACAAGAGACTTCTGTCTTAGCTCTAACTACTTAAATGCATCACACCCACAGAAGTCCATTGTTTGCACGTGACTCTGAACAGCAGTTTGTGGGTACTCAATGCTTTTCCTGCAAAACCTTCTATCTGTGAGTTAACAAAACAAATCTTCTAAGATGACAAAGACCGTGCAACAAAATAAGCATCCCCATATCATTGCAGAAATTCTTTTCAATGTCAAAGTTACAATACAGTTCTACATTGCTGTCACATGCAACTGTTTCTCTTTGCTAGGCTGTACCCAAGAACATCTAAAGGCTTCAAAGTGAGTTTAATGTACTTATGGCTGGTATTTCTACTCCAATTAGTTCTATTAACTTGGGAAATAAAATTAAATAATCCTTAATGGAAATACTACAAAAAGAATAGACAAAAAATATTGTAGCCCTCCTACATAAATTAATGAGGCAATATCAGGGGTTATAATGGCTCCAGAATGTACATGGGTTGTCTGGTAATGAAGGTATTTTAAAAGATCAAAGTTCTGCAGAAAGGTAATTTTTTCCAGTAGAATTGCTGGGGTAAATACTTAGCTTTTCTCCTGAATAATTAACACTTTTTTGGTAAATATTTAAAAGTATTCTTAAGTTCCAAGCAAAAACCAATTGAGGTTAAACTAAGTCAGACCCCCCTGAAGCAAAGAAATGCAGATTAAGCAACATCTTTGCTCTTAATATCCAAGTGCAGTACAGAAACAGGGAAGCATTCATATCCAAATACTGCTAGCTCTTTGGAAAAGCAAAAAAAGATTACATTACAACAAGAGGAAAAAATAGTCTTTCTGAAAAATAAGTCAGAGGCTAGGAAGAACTTCTGCCTGCATAAAAACCATGTGGAAGTTACAACACTGAAACTTTAATGAAACAGACGTCATTTACAAGACAGAGCAGGCACAGAAAAATTATGCAACTTACTGGTGATCAGGAGTTTTGCTCCATCTGAACAGAATTCTCCCTACAGTGTCACATATTTTTAACAAATTTAAAACCTCTAATCCATTTTAGAAGGCTTGATAGTGACAAACCTGTGCTTTTCTCTCAAATCTGCAGGGCAATGGCAACACTGTGGAATAAACCTTCTACTGTTTTTTTCTAAGTCAAACTCTGAAGTCTCACCAGGATAATTATGTTCATGTAACATAACTAAACTAGGTTTTCCTTTGCTGCTAAAACTTAATTAACACCTAATGGATCACTTGTGACTAATTTCTGAAGCCTTTCTATGAAACCATGAAGGGCCTTCTCAAAACAGCCCAACCCAAGGCAGTTACTGCTCCTTCTTTCCATTCAGTTCTCCAGTGCATTTTCCTCTTTATGAAATTCATTCTCCCCCTTACAACATGATGCCATATTGCAAAAAAAGCCTAATTATACACAAGAGATAAACAAATTGCAATCTGAACATGAAATCAAGTAATTTCTTCTTGCTTCAAGTATCCTTTACCATAACATTCTGTCTGCTGGAGCTATTTCTCCAAAGGCCACTCCACCATTGTTGTTCCACAGAGAAGCATCATTTTTGTTCATTTGGGCTACTGGAAACTGTTTCAGTGTGAACCACAGCTCCAACCATTAGCCACTAAGTAGGGGGGTGTGGATCCATTATGCAATGTTCATTTGAGAGCCAGCACCACTGACTTCAGCCTAACCAATCCAGCTTCACATTTATTCACAGCTTCCAACTCTCCTGCCAGCATTTATTTTCTCTTCTTAGTGAGAATTTTACTTAGTCCCTGCCCACACTACGTCCCAGCACAGTGTCTACTGCAATAAAAAGTGGTGTCAAAAACCTTAAAAATATGTTTTGTTATATTGTGCAAAACGTTGAAAAAGAACCACTTCAGCGAATTCATGAAGATTCCACGGAATTCTCTCCAAGTCAGAGAACTAGGGAAAGACACTCAGGCCTCTATTCAGACACTAAAAACATAACTTACATATAAATGAAAGTGTAGGAAGTGTGACAAAACTTTTGGTGCAGTAACAGGGAACTTGAGCAGCAGAGTTTGCAGGTAGATCTCCAGTTCCTTTTGTCTTTTCTCCACCAGGCTTTTGGAATTTTTTCCAATTATCTTCTTTGGTGGTAACAGATTTTTATCTATTTTCTTTTCTGAAACAAGCTGAAAGACAAAGACCAGAGTTAGTACCTGACACACCATCTCAACTTGCACAAAAGATGGAATGGAACACATTAAGTGCATGTTGCCTGATCCTGGGAAGATCCAAAAATAAAATTACTTCAGTAAATTTAGCTACTGCCTTCAAAGTATTAGGTATTTTCAGAAAGAACATTTTGTCATGGAATGATAGGAGTTTAATTACAGTGTCTGCTCAAAGACTCACTCACAGTACCAGGGCAGAATGTAACAAATGTGATAAAACAACAAAATAACCGGTGCATTTCTGAGAAAGCAGAACACTCTTGAATAAAGTAGACTTTTCCTCATTTTCATTTGTTTCTTATCAGCACTGGTTGGTAACTATCCCATGCTACTTTAAGGACATTTTCACCATCCACCCTGATGAGACTTTAAGACTTTGGTCACCAAATCAGCTGATCATGAACACCTTTAGCAAAAAGTTCGATGACCCCAGCCTGAACTCTCTGACATAGCTTCCACCCAAGGCTAAAGTTGTCCAGGTCAATCTCCCCCAGTTCAAGAGGGGAGTGTAACAGGGACAAGCAATAATGTTCTTACAGAAAGGACTTAGTCTGCAGTTCAGATGGTATCTGGCAAATATTCTCTCTTTATTGAAGAAAGAAATTACATAAACCATTCTGTAAAACAGAACTAAAAGAACTGTACAATGTTTTGTAAGAGACCAAGGCCACAATTTTAACATTCTTACCTTTTCATGCAGGTCATGGAAATCACTGTAACGATGTTTGACTGTCCACTGATGATTGCCAACACTGACCTGAATAATGTACACCTGAAAGGAAGAAATTCAAATAAGGACACTGTAAAACATTTGCCTTAAGGAGAAGCTGACTGTGGGACCTGCTGGTTGATGGAACACTGTAAGGTGGCTCTACATTCTGCAAGAATCAGAGCTAACAAAATGCTAACCTCAGCTCTCAGCTGATTTCGCTGGTGTGGGATGCCTGATCTCACTCACGAGGCTGCTCCACACACAAGAGCATGCAGATGCCTCAGTGTAAAGTGATGGCTTTCATTTTTGCAACACAAAGGTTAATAACCAAGGGCTCTAAGCTACTTCTTTTTCTGAAAGTTTCTGCTAACTGAAGTTGGTATTCATAGCTACCCACAAGCCCGAGACAGCAGCATCCCTTCTTCCATCTCCCAAGTTCCACAATGGGCAGAGGAACTTGGCAAGCATCCTGCTGTCACTTCAGTAAAGCAGAAATCTGGAGCTTAACTCTTGAGAAACCTAAACAAATTCCTAGTTGGGTGGATGCTATGTTATTCCTTTTAGGGTAAAGCACACAAGACATCTTCCTGAAGAGTTACTGTGCCCAAAGAATCACTACAATTATCTAAAGAACCCAACATTTCTTAATACAAAACTACATACTTTTAGCCATCCATGTACCAAACAAAAATTTTCATTCTAAGTGACTTTCTGGATTGAACAGTAGTGGTTTTGCAGGAAACTCAGTCTACCTTTACATATGCCAGAAACAAGCCATTCCAAAGAAATTTTAAAGGGACAAAATAAAACACAAGCAGAAAACAAACAAGGCTCTGCAAAACCAGTTCCACAGCTACTTGAATACAACAAATTAAATAAACTATATTATCCAATCCAACTATACTCCCTAGTGAAAACACCAACTTGTAATCAAATCTTGAAAGCATTTAATACAGTTGAGAACTTGCTTACTACCACAGATCACCCAGAGCTGACTCATAGCTGCTATAAGGATGATACACATCTAGTTGCTAAACCCACTTGAGAAAACAAAAAGCACCAACAGTTTCGATCTGTTACATAAAAGACCAGTTTTCACTTACTGCAAGTACAGAGCAGCACAATGTCAAACATTAACTAGAATACCACCTGCATTTTAGAAGATGAACTACAGCTCATGCCAGTTTTATTTTTGTAAGCATCTGACACTCGCTCACTGAACAAAACCCAAGTCCTACAGAGAACCAAACCAAGATGTCCGACTAGTGCAGGCAGTGAGTGACACATCAGTGCTGGGACGAGCACTGAAAACACAGAAGAATGCCCACACAGAATTATGGACTCAATTAAGGCCTGTGCTTGCTTTCCTGTCATGTTGTGTTGGGAAACAGCAGATCAGGATTAATCACTGTGCCAGTGACAAACCAGAACAGGAATAACACCAGCATTCAAAAACACCTCCTAACCCCAAGGAAAGCAAGGAGAGACCCAAAGAAACTAAACTTAGAAGCAAAGAAGTACTATATTTATAAGCCATAATAAAAACACCAGTTCTTTTGAAAAGCTGACTGTGCTAAACTATGGCAGAGCAGGCAGCACATCAAAATGCAATGCACTTTGAGTGCACAAGGCATGAAACCTCAGATTAGACACTGGAAACTCAGTAACTTCACAGGTCCCAACTGACAACTCACGAGGTGAGGAAGGGAACCCCTCCCCTCTGTATAAAACACAGAGTAAATTTGTAAATATAGGTTTCATATCCTTTCGCTGGAATGGCAAGCACTGACCACCTCCAGAAACACAGCACTTAGTGAAATGGACAGTCTGGTTGCGAAAGTACATGTTAAAGTGAGTGTTTACAAGCACTGATACAATTCCTCAAGCTAAGTCTTTAAAAAGCGATAGCATTCCCCACCTAGAAGGCAGACAGAGCACACAGTACATACTCACCCCCCAAACAGCATCAGTATGCAGAGACAGCAACTGATTTCACATCAATCCACAAGCTGCCATTATCTTGAAGAATAAATATATAAATGCAATATGCTGATGTGCTTATTAAGACTTGTCTTAATATAGAAACAAATCGTTTTAAAGCAAAAAATCCCCTTAGATATCTCACTGTTTCAGGAGCTTAAGTTCATCACCAACAAATTTTGAGGGCACTAATACCACAAGGCTGACAGCTTAAGTTAAGGTTCTCCAAGGGCTGCCTGTCACGCCAAGTGCTAAGGGAATACATGGATAAATGACATTCTCACACTGCACGTTCTTCCAGACATAAATAAATACATCATGTGAAATCCCCACCCATCCTGATGACACAAACTGCACTTCTACTGAGCTAAAACATAAAAGCCTTTACATTTACAGGATTTCCTCCTCCACCTCTCTCTACCAAACTCTTCTGTATAAAACATTTTGTCCATCTTTCTTTAAATCAGTTCTTTTGGTTATGTTCTACTTTGTAAAGTGTTTGCCATATCTGCAGTGCTGTGTACGTTTCCTTTATGTTCCAGCAAGCCACTACGAGTTCTTCACAGTTAAGAGCCCATATCACCAAACAGCATCCCTCCATCTTCCTAAATACTGAGGGGTGAAAGACCTACTAAACATTTTAAGCCAGCCATCAAATTAACACCAGTGATTCCAGACTGCTTTTTGTTCACTTCCTGTACACAGTACAAAAACCTGCCTACCTTGCTTTACATGGAAAACTTGCATTTCTACAGTGTGTCTCATCTAACTGCACATGCTTCAGTACTGTGAAAAAACCAAACAACACCCCAACACTTAAATGACAAAGCTCTCCACAGGAAGCCTGGGACACAGGTGTAACTACAGCCAGCAAGTCCCAAATTCCAGAGCAGTGATGCAGCCACATCTCCTCCTCCCCACCTCATCAAATAGACAGTTTGCATCCATTCAAGGAAGCAACAGTATTTTCCTTAAATATCAAAGTTAGCATTTATGTTAAAAACAGCTGCAAAAGACAGGAAAAGCAGGAAGGCAATTTTAGGCCAAACAAATGCATAGCAGGAAACAAATGAAGCACTGACAGCCTTGAGGCCTTCTACTCAAAACCAGTCCTCAGTCAGCATCAGCTGGGCCAGCACACCCAGGAGAAACACGCTGTAGGTGTGCTCATACCTTACTAACCCAACTGACTACACATCAACCACTGCAGGATTTTTTTCCTGCTGGAGTTATCCATACCTTGCCTTTCATGCTAAAAACTCCAACAAGAATCACGTTTTTGAAAGTACCTTCAACATTACACAGAACTGGGGGCCCCCCTGATGTATTCTACAGGATCTAATATCACAACTGTCAAATGGATGTCATTACGGTCCCCTTCTATTGAGGCTGAGCTCTGAAATACAGAGTACAACAGGAAGCTCATGTGCCACAAGAAAAACAACTCTTACAAAAACAAGGATGTAAACAGGATCACTGCCACCTGACCACACGGTAATAGATGAAGATGCAGGTTGCTACAGCTGTATTTCCTTTCTTACCTCTACCAAATTTGACTGACTTTTACACCATTTAACAATCTCTATCCTTGTGCAGGTCTTTGTCATGTCCTTGAGCACCACTCAACTAATTCTGAACACTAAACACATGCTATTTTTTTCTAAAATTTTTCACCCTGATGAATTTTGTAAAACTTCTGCTTTTATTTAAAGATATATTCCCACATTTCTAATGGCTTGGGCCTGTCGCATAAAAGCTGACTGCAGGCTTGGAGTCCTGCTAACAGCTTCAGAAGGTTTACACACATGCAAGCTTAGTGCCACCAGGCCTTCAAAAATGCAGCAAGAGAATCACAGTAGGACCAAATACTGGTAAATCTTGTCTTTCAGACACTTTACTTTTAAAGCTCCCAAGAAAAATGGCATTAAAATAGCATGTTATTTCCATAATCATTAAAGAAAGAAATCTGGCCTTGAAAAAATATGCTTCCTTGGGCTTAGCTGCAGCAGCTTAAAATGTTATCCTCAACTATCAGCTGATCAGATGAACACTACCTGCAGAGTTACACACCTAACTACAGCTCAATCTAGAACATTAATGGTATTACCAAAGGGTAGCCCTACCATAGCACTTGCTTGCAGGATGAAGCAGCAAAGGAGCACCTGTTTCACCTCCTGCACCATAACTTCCAGTGGGATAACGGGGCAGATAACACTGACATTTTGCCAACTGAATGAACTCGATTTTCTCATTCACTGGTATTGCAAAATACTGATGGAAATTCTCAACACCAGCACCAACACTCCTGAGTCTTGGTTCACACCTGAAATGGAAGTTTCCAGTCCCCAAGCCACAGGTCTCACTGTGCCTCTCGGCTGACTGAGGGATGAACCACATCCTAGCACACCCCCCAGTAACACCTAAACAGCAGTGGTATCGTTTCTGTGAATACACATCGTGCAACTAAGAGAATGAGCTCAGGCACCTCCCAAACTTTCGTTTCAAGCTTCAAGCCAACTCCTTCACTGAATGCTCAGTATGTTTCTGCCTGTAAATGTGGCAAGTCACCACCTGAAAGTCATTCCCGCACAATCGTGTTTCAAGGGTCATCACCTGGGAAGGAGTTAGGCTCTTCATGTGCCACAGCTGTGTAAAGCTCTGTCCTATTAAAAACTCAGAAATCACTCTCCTGTTGCTCTGTTTTCCCTGGATACCTTTAGAGAGGCAGGAGCACGAAGTATTACTTGTATCCATCACGCAACTTTCCAAATACTGTCTTTCTAAACCATTGCTCCCCTTTCCCTTTTCTGTTTTCCCGCAGCAGGAAGAACCCTGATGTCACCCATGTGCATTCTACCGAAAAAAGGTCTTTCAAATCACACTAAAATAAGGCAGAAGGAGAAAACACTTTTTAGTTATATAACTAAAGGGTGGTGTGCTCGAGTCATTTTCTGTCTGCAATTATGCTGAGGTTTGTTTCAGGATGAGCTCTTTCCTGAAAAACAGACCAATTAACTCTTGGTAGAATGTGCGCAGATAAAAAACAAGTTATACATCAAAAGCTTCATTCCTCCCCCAAATGAAAACACTGCTGGCAGTTTTAAATTTTTTTTGGTGGGGTAAGAGAAAAACTGTCTACCCTAAATCATCTGATTTCCTCTGGAAATAAGATCAGAGGAGGTTTTTTTATGATACTTCCACGCGAAGGAAAGATTTCCTGCTTTGTTTAGTCCAGCTTTGAAAGCTATGTTTACTCGATAGCAATTTTTCATAAACATACGCACATACACATAGATATATACGGGCAAGAACATGACATTTGCTCACGGAGCCTCCGCCTTTCCCAGAGGACCAAGGCTACGCGGTGCCGCTTTTCCCGGCTGAGCCCCGCTCCCACGCGGCTCCTCTCCCCGAAGCCCCTCGGAAACTTGTGCCAAATCTCTTGCTCCGTCCTCACCGTGGGCACAGCTCCGGCCGGGCACTGCTGCCGGAGGCAGCCCTGCCCCGAGCCCGGCCTCACCCGCTCCCCCGGCACCGCTGAGGCGGCGGGCCCGCTGCCCCACACCTTCTCCGCGCGCTGCCCGCACGTCCCTCACGGCCTCCCCGCTCCGCACCGTGTATGTCTCCACCAGCTCGGAGCCCAGGACTCGGGCCTCCCGCGGGGGCTCCTCGCCGTCCTCGCCTCCCGCCGCCGCCTCCATGTNGCTGGAAGGGGCGGGGCTATGACACGGGGCGGGGTTCGCCTATCTGAACGCGCATGCGCCTTCGCTCTGCCCGGGGGGCGTCGTGCAGTGCAGTGCAACGTAATCCTGTGGAATCCAAGGGAACAGAATCCAATCCAGCGCAATCCAGTGGAATCCAATGGAATAGAATCCAATCCAGTGCAATCCAGTGGAATCCAATGGAATAGAATCCAATCCAGTGCAATCCAGTGGAATCCAATGGAATGGAATCCCATGGAATAGAATCCAATCCAATGCAATCCAGTGGAATCCAGTGCAATCCAGTGCAATCCAATTCAAGTCAATCCAGTGCAACCCAATGCAATCCAATGACTCCAACCCAGCCCAATCCAATGCGATCCTGTGGGATGCACAATCCCTGCAGTGCAGAGCTGCTGAGGGCCGAGTTCCCTCCCGGTGCTGAGGCTGTGACGCTGCCCCAGCTGGTGGCCGCCCATGTGCAGCTCTGTGGCCACCAAAGGCTGCCGGAGGCTTGGACGCTGTCACGCCGGGCCGAGGTGCCACCGCAGTGGTTCGGGGACTGAGCTGCACGGTGCCGCCCCAAAAACAGAGCTGAGGAGCTGGGCTGATGGGCCAGACCTCAGGAATGAGCCCAGAGTGAATTCAGGGTGTTGTTTGGAGTGATTTACAGCATGGATTTTACTGTCACCGTCCCACTGAGCATGGGGAAGTGTTTCAAGCCTGTACACACGGAAAGGATATTGCCAGGAATTTGTAGCAGAAGGGGAGAATCTAAAGGATGGCAAGCAAACCCTCTTCAGCCTTTTCCCCTGAGCTGAACCTGCGTTGCCCTGAGGGGGAGTCATACTACAGCAGCCTTTCTGACAGGCTCTGTGTGCAACCGAGGAACAGAAAATTGCAGGAAAGAGGATATAATGAGTTTCTCTATGACTATCTGAGTGTATTAAAATTGGGAGGTTATCTAGAAAGATGATATTTTGGCAGAAGGACGCGTCAAGCATCCATCAAGGCTTTGAAATATACTCTGCACTACATTACACACAGAGGGATTTTGTCTCGGACCATCAAGTCACAGGAGATTTTGCTGAAAAGCACCTTCCAGCAAAATGAAGGCAACACCTGTCCACCCTTCCTTATGCTACCTAAGAGAGTATGCAATTAGCTCAGTCATTAATAACATTGTCATTAATAACAACAGAAGTGCAAATGCCCTGGAGGGATGTGTGGAGCGGCGGGGCCAGATGCCACCAGGACCAGGGTGGCAGATTAACAAACACACGTCTGCAAATGGAGCTGGACAAACCCATTCTGGGGTTTTTTTTCACTGAAAAATTTTTTCTCTCGGTCAGGATGTAGCCAAAGGATGATGTGTACAAGGACAAAGCACAGAGAGTACAGGCAGCCCAAGAGGGATTTTCTAACACTATCCCAGCATCAGGAACTGCTGCTGAGCTCAGCCTCTTCATGAGATAATAAGTGGGTTTGGAGAGCAACTTTAATTAAGCTTCCTCTGAATGTCTCCTTAATTAAAAAACAATTTGCAGCCCTGGCGCGGCTGTCGGGTCTGATCAGTGCCCGTCTCCTCCTCCTAAAGCAGCTCCTGCCTGCAGGCACAGTGGTGGTGGCTCATGCTGTGACAGCCCTGTCCTAGGTCTCAGAGAAAAGGCAACGACAGGAGCAGTGCGGCTGGGGAAGGGGGCACATGGGGCCTCCTTCGGCTGAAATGTTCTGAGTAGGGTTTAGGAAGCAGTAAATTAGAGAATTTTGCTGTTGCTGGGTCTGGACTCTCTCAGGGCCAGGCGCCCAAGGCAGGGAAGGGGGATGCTGGAGCATTTTGCTGCAGTTTGGAGCCATGACACAGCCCAAGGAGCCCTGCAAACATCCCTGATCTCAAATAAAACTGCAACTTAGTTGGACTTCTGCCTTTTATTTCCTTATATTTGACCTGAAGCATGCCTCTTCTAGCTTTGCAGTGGGTTACAGCTGCTTGGAAATGAAAACCTGAGACGAGATTTTGGAGGAAGAAAAGCGCAGTAAAGCTTCACAATTGTCTTGGTGCCATGGACTGACTGACCTGTGGGACAGCACGTCAGGATGCAGCTGGAGCTGGAGCTAACAGGCTGCACCTAAGCACAGTGACAGCCGGTGTGCCACCGAGCCAGCCATGCCTGGATTGAGGGCACTTGTGCTGGCAGCCCTCCTCAGGCTATAGATAGCCACGCTCCCTCTGTGCCATGGGGCTCGCGGGAGGAGGCAAAGGACGCAGCAGGAGAGGGTGGTTTTCCCTCAGAACACCCCATACCTGCAGTAGCCGCCCCCTGCGCTTTGCATGGCAGAGGCTCTGGGTTTCCCTGCAAAACCCCAATTCCCAATTCTTTTGTAAGCAAACAACTTAGGGGAGCCAGGGGATGCTGGAAGCTTTGTCTCCAGGCAGCCGGCGGGGAGGCAGGGTTGGCATGGTGCCACTCGCCTGCGCGTCCTTCCCCAGGATGGCAGGAACATCACCTCCCGCTGCCAGATGGGATTTCAGCCTTTCCTCTGGGCTCAGCTCTGTTCGTAAGTCTCTGCTCGCATCAGATGTTCGCAGAAGTGCAGCTTTCCCATGCCATTGTGTAGGGTGGCAGCAGCCCAGATTTCCCCTCTCTGAGCACACAGAGACCCTGAATTTCATCCCAGCTCTCTCCAGCAGACCTTTTAAAGGCTATGTTAGAGGCCCCACTCCTGCGCTACATTGACCCTAAATATATTCTGACGCATCCCAGGGGCTGTTTTCGGGGGCGTGACTCAGAGCCATCACTTCCCAGGGTGGAGGGACAGGGCCAGGCATGATTCCTCGGCCCCTGCCCTGGTGCCTGGTAATGCCTGGTGCCTGGTAATGCACCTGCCACCCCACTGTCTCTGCAGTGAATCCCAAAGAGGGTGAAGCAGCCAGGGGCTGGGGCTTGCCTCGGGGCAGCACTTCCTTGGGAAGGTCTTTGTGGGGTTGCCGAGGAGATTTTGGGTGGTGGTTTGGTTCTGAGGGACAGCAGGTCTCCCATCCCAGCCTGTGCCCTCACCAAAGACAGGCTCCAATGCCCTTTAATGAAATAGCAACTTCCTTCTGCAGCTTTTTCTGCCTTTCGTGTGTTCAAGGCAACCAAAATATTAAATGCATTCCAATTAGGAAGACTAACTGCTTCAAAAATCAGTTCCTTAAATGCAACAGTTTTCCTCTTTATTCCATCTGCCACCCCCATGCTGAGCAGAGGCAGGGCTGGGCTGAAGCCTGGGCAAATCAAAGCCAGCAGGTGCCCACAGGACCACAGTTCCTGTCAGGCTCTGCACTGAGTTAATCTTACAGGACTCACAGCCTGGGAGGATGCGGTGTGAGGACGGCTCTGTGCTCACCTGCATCCCCACTCCGTGCTGACACCACCCAGGTCCCTGGGTAATGCTGCTTTGGCTTGGGCATTCCATAGGGACTGCAGGTTTTCCCATGCAGTGTGACTCCTCTTAAAGGGGGATTTTTAGAAAAGATGAAAACTAACAGTTACATTGATTGTATTTTCGGTTTTGCAAACTAATTCTGAGATGAAGCAGCTGGAGGTGGGGCTTTGGCACCCTGAGGTGTCAGAGCCATCTGTAGCCCCTCTGGACACAAGAGGGAGTCCTGAATCATTAAAAAGAGAGGTTTGGCTTTGGTTGCTGTGAATTAAAACACTTTGCACAGAGAAAACTGCTCATCTCTTGGAGGCCTTTGGTGTGTTTTGCTCTGCACCGTGGCAGGGTAAATCCATGGTAAATCCACAGTAAATCCAGGAGTGTGGATTTTTAGCCATTTGCAGTGGGGACAGGTCAGCTTGTGGTTGGATAAAGTGAGTCATGATTTCCTAAAGGACCAGGAATTATCCCTGGAACCAAAGAGATTTGATACCCCCATTTTGATAGCTGATCCCCACATTTTGCAGCCCCAGCTGAAAAGAGAAGATTGGGGCAAAGCTCCATCCGTCTCCACACTTCTCTCCGTGGCACTGGGACCGCACATTCCCCCCATCCTCCGTACCCGCCATCAGCTGCCAGCTGCAAGTCCCCCACGGATTTGGGGACGCCCAGCAGAGGGTACGGGGGGCCCTGACACCCCCTGTTCCCACTGCTCCGGGGGACATTTGCTGCTGGACAGGGATATTTTGGGACATACGCCTTTCCAGTAATGCCCAATTCTGTTTGGCACAGTATAATCTTTCTAACGCAGCTCCCAAGGGGGGAACACTCAGGAGGTGGAGGTGACATGATGGCACGGGTCCAGCCGGGACAGCCAAGTACCGCAATGTATCAGCAATTTCGGCGGGTCCTGCTGAAAACTGGTGGCTCGATCCCACAGCAGAGTCACGAGGAAGCCTCCAGCTGCCGCGGAGCGGGGCTGGCCCCGGACGTGCCAGCGCCGGGCTCGGCGGTGTCCCCATCCCAAGGCACGCAGGCGAGGCATTCCTGGGGGGCCGGGCATGCGGGGCTGCCGTGGGCTGGTCCCAGCCCCCGGGGCCGGCACCCCCCTATATCAGCCGTGCCCGCGGGGCAGCGCCGGCAGAGCGACCGTGACAGCCCCCGGCCCCTCGCCCACCCGCTCCAGCCATGGATGACATTTATAAGGCAGCGGTGAGTGTCTCCCTTTGGGGCTGTGGGGTGGGGAGGGGGGTCTGAAATGGCTCTGGGGGTTTTTGCGGTAGATTTCCCTAAGCTGCGATAGCAGTAATTCAGTGGAGAAATGGACACGAGAAATAATTATAGGGCAGCGAGTTTTAGTCAACATCCTCATCCAGGACACAGACCCTTTCCTCTCATGGCTCTGGAAGTTTCACACTCCTCTTACAGGTGTGAAACTCTCAACCTGCTGTTAAGTTATTTACCATAACCCCTGGTTCCCCACTGTAAAGCAGGGAGATTGCTCTTAGGTGAAGCTATAAATCTCAATAAAACCTGCATGGCAAAAGAGATGACTCCTGGTTTTAGTCCAGACAAAGCAAAGCAGGGTTTCCCAGGAAAGAAACATTATTTGTATGGGTTAAACCTCACCCTCTTCCTTCTGGTGCTTTACAACTCTGCCATTGTTATGTTTCCCCCCTTCTTAGCTGAATATTTTTCTGGAGGATTTAAAAAAACCCTTGCTTTTTCTCAGTTATTTCCAAACCTCCTCCTTTGCTTTGCTGCTCCTGCTCTGTGCTGTGCAGAATCCAGAATGTGAGCCATGCCCTGGGGAACGTGGAGCATCCTTAGGCTATTTTAACTTCCACAGCTGCACGCTGCACTCACTGTGTAAACCCAAACTATTCAGTCTGTAATAGGAACACTGCATTGTTCTGTAACATAGGCAGACAGAGATGTACCAGTGGAATAAGGATGAAAATAGATTCTGGATTGTGTGGATTGCTTTTGCATCCATAGCTGGATTTACAGTAAGAGCTTTTTGGTGCTTCCCCCCCCCCCTTAAATATACAGCTGATCAAGTTTGATTTTAAGCAAGAGCACAAACAATGCATCATACAAGTCTTATTGTAATTCCAAGGTTTTCACAGGGAAGGAATATAGTCCTTGGTAGGTATAATTGAAGAAAAATACCCCCAGTGCTCACACATCCTGTCCTTGGTCAGCCCTGGATGTCGGGAAATGGCACCCCTGTAGTGATCCTGATAGTGTGAAAAGGCTCAGGAAAGGCCAAGTCCCCCAGCCAACACCTCCAAAAGGGAGAAAAATGGAACCTGTAAAATCAAAGAACACCCAGGCCTTTCTAATTAAGGTTTTAAATTAAATATGTTCTCTGTGACTCAAGGCACAGGCCCTTTCCTCATTGTATAGGGACACATGCCCAGTAATTAGGTAAATGTAGGGTTTGAGTCCTGGGCATTAACTGCCAGCACCTTTACAGAGGCAAAACAAGTCCAAGCAAGGCACAGCTGAGAAAAACAGCTCTTTTGTGGATCTATTTCCCACAATTAAGACTGTAAGGAAACATTTATCTGTGACGAAAATTTGAAGAACTTCAGTTTCCCCTGTCTGACTTCAAATGGAAGCATGGGATGAAGAGGAGAGCTGATAAAAGCAAAATACAACAGATTTGGCATTACCACAGCTGCTGCAGTGCTTTGAGCTTGGAGTTTGCCTTCCCATACTGCAGTCAGAGAAACCTGTTCCTGGAATGATGTGGAGAGAAAGGAGGAATAAGGCTGCAAACAGCACCCATGTCCAGAGGGAACTATCAACAGCTCAAGAGACATCTCTCAGATTAAAAATGTCACTCTGTAGTTACAGTCTGATTCATTCACATACAACACATCCATCACTTCAGTACTCAAGGAGGCTTCAAAAGTGAATAGTTTTATATTTTCTGCATGCTGATAGCATATATTTTTATTACATTTGTGCCAAATCCCCAGCATGCAGCCAGAGAACCCAAAGGATTTTCATCTTACCCACTCATGCCTAGATAAGGGTGTGCAAACACAAAGCTATTTTGGGAATATTTTTAGGCTCTGTTAAGCGGTGGTTACAACAGTGCCAGGGACAAGTGTCCAGATAAAGGGCTGCAAGGATAAATACCAAAGCCTGGGAACAATCGGGGAGCTCATCTTTATCTCCAGCACCTCTCTCACCCAGGCTTATAAATAGCGACTGCACCAAGAGTGTCATGTTACAGAGCAGGACGTGGCTGTGGCCATCGTGGTGGTGGCTGCCCTTGCTCTGCCCAAACCATGTCTGCAGAGGGCCAGCAGCTGCCTGCCCGCCTTCAGCAGCACCAGGGACACGCTGGGCTTGGGTTTCCTCCAGCACGGGAGGAAAATCCTGCTGCCGCCCTTAGTGCTTTCTGACAAGTCCTCACCTCCTGGAGCTTGGGGAGTGGGATAAAGTGCTCTGCCTGCTTCCCACAGGCTCTGTCCTGCTAAGGAAAAGTACTTTCCCTGCTTCTTGCTGCAAGCAGGAAGGGTTTCCAGCTGGCTTTTGCAAAACCATTGCTCTCCAGGGCAAAAGAATCAGCTTTCGCTCAAAGATGGTGCCACAACCCTGGGCTGTGGGGTTCTGCCCCAACCAAAACATGGCAGGGATGGCTGTTGGGGGCCACTTGCACAGGGATGGCAGCAGGGAGGCTTTAGTGGGGTCAGATGGGGCAGGTATGGGGTCCTGCCTGGCTGGGTCTAGAGAGGCTGTTGACCAGCATAGGAAGGAAAAGTTGCTGTTTTCATGGATGCTACCAAAGGGGCAGCTGGACAGGGTGGTGAGGTCAGCAATTTCAGATAAGCAGTACCTGGAATGAAGCTGAAGAGAGAAATGCGCTTAAACAGGTATGGCACAGAGCTGATTGATTCCCCTTTGCTCTCCCCATTGATTATTTTCATTAATTTGTGCTAACTAATAAACTCCCGCTGATGGTCCGTGGGGATTGAGTTAGGGCAGAGTTTGGGAACAGTCTGCCAGCCCATGTCAGCTAATGCCCATTGGCTCCACAGGCCATTTCTTCAGAGAGATTCCCAAAACAGGCTAAAAGGAATAGCAGCTCCCTTCAGAGCCAGACACCTTTGTCATAACACTGGCTCAGATGGAAGCAGAGCAGTTAATGCTCTGGATAGGGCAGGATTTTCCTGAATCTAGAGCTGAAAAACAGCTACCAGGGATAGTCTTGTCCACCTCTCTGTCCCCAGGGACCTCTCGAGCACGTCCCATCTCTGATCTGGCACTGGCCCACATGTGAGCAGCCCTCAGCAGTGCAGCCATCCTGCAGCGAAACCTGCCAGCAACAAGAAATTATCCCCAAATGGTTGACAGAGGCATATTCTTTTCCCAGTGGGCTTCCCCTGCTTGTACAAAGCCTATTTCTGCCATGTATTAGCATCTGCTACTCTAGAGAAGTGATGTTGGCTTCAAAGGAGATGTGAATAATTTTTTAAATGGGAAGAATCTCTTAGACTACAAAAACTTGCGGTGTCAAAACTCCCCTGGCTGTACATTCCCTGGTCCATGAGGTCGACTCCTGTGAGGTTTGGCTGACCCTGGTGAAGGCTGTTGAACAAATAACATGTCCTTTTAGCAATTAGTGATGCTGACAAAATTAAAATGACTTGGTATCTGTATTTTCCTTACAGGTTGAGCAGCTGACAGAAGAGCAAAAAAATGGTAGGTGCATTCTGAACCTGACACCACAGCCTCAAGTCGAGCTCCCCAGCCAGCAGCCCAGCCTGCCTCAGCTGTAACACTGGAAAATGCTTCGGCCAGACTGGCCAAGGCAGGGCATGACCCAGGGATTTTGATCCACCAGCATTTCTAGCAAGGCAGTTTCTGTGGTGTGCCTGGGGGTCCCATGGGTGTGCTGGGGTGCACAGTCAGGGGAGGCTGTGCCTGGGATGAGCCCCCTGCCTGCAGGGTCGAGATGCAGGGCAGGACCCCCTCACTTCTCCTCTCCCTTCTCTCTCCAGAGTTCAAGGCTGCCTTTGACATCTTCGTGCTGGGGGCAGAGGATGGATGCATCAGCACCAAGGAGCTGGGGAAGGTGATGAGGATGCTGGGGCAGAACCCCACCCCTGAGGAGCTGCAGGAGATGATAGACGAGGTGGATGAGGACGGTGAGAGGTTTGGGTTTCTTCCACTCTCCCAAGCACCATCCCCACATCTGGAGGTGTGGGGGCCATCTGTGCAGTGCTGGCAGGATCCCTGCTGGGGACAGTCATGGCTGGGGGGAGCAACCTTGTGAATTCAAGGGACACTGAACACCCACCAAACCTCAGCATGGTTCCTTTAGGGAATTTCCAGGCAAAGAGAAACTGTGAAAATTTTTATTCCTACAATGATCAGACTGCTTGATCTGATTTTGGGGGGGTACTCTGAAATTGTACAGATGCTTTTAAAAAAAAAAATATAGGCTGAATGTAGGAACTGCCATTTCAGAATTGCCACTTAGAGGATTCTGTCATCAGGAAAGTCTCTCACTGCTCAAATGTATACACCCCCCCATAACTAACTGTCAATATCAATTAAATCAGTGTACTTATGATCACACATAACAAAATCCTCTGTGGGCATTTGGGCAGAAATACCATACTAAGTAACTGGAAAATAAAAAAGCAGCTAAAAATCAGGCAAAAAAGGAAAGTATCTGAGTCACTGAAAACAACACTACTAAAACCACACTGCATGAATACCTACCTTCTGGAGCTTTCATTATTTGTATCTAAATGAGATAGACAGGTATTTCCATAGCAGGAATTTCCATTCTTTGGTGCTTCCAGAAGGACCTTTGCCAAGGCAAAATGACTTGAAAGGTAAAAATTCACTTATGAGGTCGGAGAACAGCCTCAGTCACTTGTTCCAGTATCCTGAGAGTGGCCTCTTGCTGCAGGGCTGCTCTCCTGAGGTTTGGCCCTCGGGTGCTGAAGGGAAGCGTGATCCCTCACTGACAGTGCCCATCCACCCCCCGTAGCTCCAGCTGATGGTTTCCATTCTGCCCGCAGGCAGCGGCACCGTGGACTTCGATGAGTTCCTGGTTATGATGGTCAGGTGTATGAAAGATGACAGCAAAGGAAAAACCGAAGAGGAGCTCTCAGACCTCTTCAGGATGTTTGATAAGTAAGAGCCATGACCACGGTGTGGTGGGGTGGTGGGAGAGGTGCAGCCCCCCCGGCTCCCCCTCCCCAGCAGCTCCGTCTGGTCCTGAGCTCTTCTGTCCTGGCACAGAAATGCCGATGGCTACATCGACCTTGAGGAGCTGAAGATCATGCTGCAGGCAACAGGAGAGACCATCACCGAGGATGACATAGAAGAACTGATGAAAGATGGGGATAAAAACAATGATGGCAGGATTGACTATGATGGTAGGACTCTTTCTTGCATGTGGTTTTGTCACAAGCCCTTGGTCATCCCCCGGGGCAGCTCCCATGGTCTTGGTTGCCTTCTGGGATCAGCACGAGCTCACGCAGGCAGTGCTGGGCAATACACCCGACAGGAGCACGTGTGCACAGGGATGGGGGGTTCTCATGAATGTGAAATGGTAGCAGAGACCTGGGGCTGCCTTAACTGTCCTCTTGCTGTGAAAGCCAGTCTGCACTGAAGCACTGCCACTTTTCACCGGTCCCCTCCTGCCCCCTAAACACAAGCACCATTTCTGGGGGCCAGATCTTTGCATGTGATGCTGACAAAATGACCCCCTGACCATTTCTGAGCTGAGTCAGTGGCCGTGTCCTCCCCCCTGGCACTCACCTCCGGTGTTTTGGTGGCAGCTGAGGGTGACGCTGGGCTCCAGTGACATTTCCAGCAGGAGTCACAAGGAGTTCTCGCCACAGTCAGAGGAGCTGTAGCCATCCCCGCCTTGGCGTCTCGCATATCGTGGGGGTGGAAAAGGAGACAGGGCTGGGAAAAGCTGCCAAGAGCACACTTGGCAGCTGTGAGGGCACTTCGGTCTCACCTCACACCTCTTGTCTCAAATGTCTTCCCCTTGGCAGAGTTCCTGGAGTTTATGAAGGGGGTTGAATAAATCTGAGGCCAGATGGACAGCTTGAATCTCCTAAACCCTCCAGCTCTGCATCTCATCTCCTTGACTAAGTCCCCTGGCTACTGGCATGAAGACTGAGTGCTGAGAAGGTGGCCAGGGGGAAATAAAACCTGTTAATACCCAGTGCCTCAGCTGGTCATTCCTTGGAGGTTCAGTGACAGCTTCACCCCTCATTGTGTACTCATGATTAATGGCACCACTCCTGGGGGCCAATTCTGGCAAGGTGAGATCACAGCTGGAGCTTTAAGCCTCCAAGGAGGTATTTTGCTGCCAGCCCAGTGGCAAAGTCCATCCAACAGGGCCACGGGTGCTCAGTGGGGAGCTGCCATGTTCCAGCTCCTCACCCCGCCATGGTGAACAGGCTCAGGAGCTCACACTGGTGCCTGCTGGTTTAACTGGAGCATTGGCAGCGTTTTAGCAATGAAATACGAATTAAAACCTGCTTCCAGTCATCACTGAAATCCTCACAGTTCCTCTCCTCCCTAGTCTCACCCTGGCTATCCTGAGGGTACACCCCCTCTTCCTCCCAACCAGCCTGACTGGCACCCTGTGGCACATGCAGAAAGAAGACCTCAGTTTGCTTTGGAAACATGAATAAAAGCCATTCCTAAGCTGGATTGGATGCTCCTTCCAGCATTGGATGTCTCACCCAGCCTGGCGGGAGGCAGGTGCTGGCCCCTCACAGTCCGCCTGCAGCCCTGGGTGGGAGCCTCACTACAACAACTGAGACACCCAATTTTCCCTGAGCAATCACATCGATTTGGGCC
The DNA here is from genome assembly GCA_013397975.1 of Machaerirhynchus nigripectus. Lineage (NCBI taxonomy): Eukaryota > Metazoa > Chordata > Aves > Passeriformes > Dicruridae > Machaerirhynchus > Machaerirhynchus nigripectus. The sequence continues at coordinate 1,706,113 of VZRQ01006851.1, read as the reverse complement.
ACTGAGAAATGCACAACCCCGCTCTGCATCTCAGCTCCCAGGCACAGGGTGACAGCAGGGCCAAGGAGCCGCGCTGTCCCCAGGGGCCCCGAGCACCGTCTCCTCTCATCCCAAGGAAGCGCAGCATTCCTGCGGCATTAGCAGCTCCCCCTGCACATAGCTGCCTCCTCCCATCGAATTACAGCCCCAGCACAACACACACATTGCAGTCATGTTGCTAAAGTCAATCGTTTACCCAAGCAAAATAAACATTGGCAGGACAAGGCACAGGACTGTGTCGGTGCAAGCCCCGGCGATGCTGCCCTCAGCCCTGAGTGGCCACACTGCTGGGCCAGTGCCCCTGGTCTGCTGGGTTGTCCTCCTGCCTTTCCTTCCCAAACCAGCTTTCCCCCCTCCATTTCTGTGGAAATAACACCCTGCAGCAGCTGTGACACAATTTCATTTACAGCAATAATGAAATATTGCAGTTCAGGGCAAACAGGCCTGAGGTGAAAACAGGCATGAGAGGGGTGGTCAATTGGAAGGACATGGCTGTGTCTTTCCTCTGGACAAGCAGCACTAAATATTTTGCTCAACCAAGGCTTATAACAACAGAAAAACTAAAGAAAATGAACCTGTCAGCTAGAAACTCGGGGTATTTTGAAAACAGCTCTAACGCAAACATCTGTTTGACCCACTCAAAGGAGTCTCCCTAAGGGTTTCAAGCCCATGATGCCATAGCTACTGCAGATTCAGCAGGACTAAAGGTACACCAGAAGCCTGGTGACAGGAAATGCTCCCAGGTGTTAACAGATTCTGTTTCCAACAAATCTGTAGCCAAGAGATGAAAAAGAAACATTTTCTGCCTCCACAGTGTAGCAGCAGCAGCTGTTTCCCACTGAAACCTGTGAGGACACAGCATGTCCTCATGTTTTACCCCAGGCCTGGGAACCTCCAGAGAGTTGCCAGTACCTGGGTTTCAGCCAGGAGCCAAGGTGATGCCAGCTGTCCCCACGCCCACGGCCACCCAGCCCACGGGCAACCCACACCTGCACTCACATCACATCAGGCATCACTGACAGCCCCCTTATCCTCCTCTGTCCTGGCCAAATCACAGCATCCAAAAAGGACTTCTCCAAGATATCCTCCACTGCTTACTGATCACTTTGGCTCCCTGGAGGGTGAACAAGAGAAACAGTGAGGTTAACCCCTTCCCTTCAGTCAGTTTGGTGGTTTGGACTGTGCTGTGACCCAGGGAAAAGGATGGCTGGGAAGAGCCACCTGGCCCTGTGCCTTGGCTCTTCCCCCTTGGCTCAATGGCACTGGCAGCAGAAAGCCACAGCCTCACTGGCTGCCCACCCTTTTCCAAGAGTAAAGCAGGGAAGGTGGTGGCTGGAGAGAGAAGACAAAGGTCCTGTAGCAGCAAAAACTGTCACTAGGAGAGCAGATACAGTGGGACTACTTAGGTTTTTTCCATCCTTAGAACAGGAGGTTGGGAAGCCAGGAAAACTGCTGCCCAGGCTGGACCACCTTAACACACTGCCCGTCCCCCCAGTCAGACAGCAAATGCTGCGGGGTGAGGAGCTGTGGGTGGATTTCACTGTTGGCTAAAACTCGGGAACAACTGCACACGGAATGTAACACGACAGGACAGGCCAGCGAGTGGGTGAGAGGGCTGAAAAAACAGTCACCACTGGAGGATCAGCCTGGCTGAGCCTCCACACAGGGGATGTGCTAACAGTGAACGAAAACCACCCCGAGGAATCCATGTATCTGTGCAACTCCAAACCAATTCGTGGTTTTCACTGCATGTGCAGTGAACTTCTGGTGCCTAAAAGCCTTTAAGAAACGTGACACAAATCTTCATTGCCTGGGAAAAAAAACCAATTTAAATAATTTTTTTTTAATCAGGTAAAAAGTCCTTTAGTGGTCTCTACAACAGTCCCTGGATCTGTGTGCTCTTACCTCCCCAGCAGAGACAGGAGCTGTGCAGGCAGGTGACAGCAGCCCATGCCACCAATGAATACCTAAGTTCTCAGGCCATTTACCTGCTTGCCTTTGCTGTAGATTTAACTCCTGCCCTGGTTTGCAACTTTATCAGTGTATCTGAGGCCTCTCTTCAGCCCTCAGTAAAATTCTGCCACGTGAGCCAAGTGACCGCAGGAAGCTCTGATGGAATTTCGTACACACTGCCCTAATAAAACCTCTGCATCCATCTGCCAGCAGGGCAGTGGCAGTGTAACGTGAGCTGAGGTACATCAGATAAACACTTCACCAAGCCAAAGCCCCTGTGGTGCAGAAACACCTGCAACAGCCTTGAAACCTGGGCAAAGCAGAACTCATGTTCTGTTGCTTTTTCTTGACTATGCCATTAAAAGCACTGAAGAGGGACAGAGGAACAGGTGTCCAGCCCGGCTTTTTATCATCACTGTGAACATCCATGTCCCCAGTGAATACTCTGCCCCATCAGAGCATTTTGCAGGGTTTTCATTTCCCCTCTCCAGTTCTGTGCTCTTGGCTTTCAGAGCAATGTCTCACCTTTGCCAAACGAGATGATTTGGTATTTGGTTACACGCCCTTTGCTCTTTTTCTTTTTTAAATCAAAGCAGAGAAAGGAGCCAATCTGGAACTTGATACCGAGTCCTCTTAATTGCAAAGGGGAGAAATAATCTGCAGCAAGTATGACGTGCAGCAGCAGCATGAGATATAAGCTGACGTACAGCAGTTGTTAAGCATTGAGATGCTTTCGAGCTCTTTGTCTTCCTGCAGGATACCGAACACTTCATCATGAGAGTTTTGAAGTTTTTAAATATCAAAGATGACAGAGCTCTGCGTAACAGAAATAGTTTCAAGTGGGCCACAGCTGCCAGTTCCCCCTGCTGGGCTCTGTATACGTAATGCCCCAAAAAGGATCTCCAACCTCACTTCACCAACAGAACTTAAATGACTTCACAAGGCAGGAGAAAGATGGAGACTCACCAAGAGGCAATGCCAGCACAAACTCCCCTTCACAGCTTTCCCTTCTGGGCTGGGACAACTGTACAAGGAGGGAAGCTGTGAACTGAGGTGTCGCAGGGTTAGCAAAAGCAATAGGTGGTCACTGATGTCCAGGCAGCGTCCTGGGGAACCACCACGTGTGCAGGGAGCAGACAACAACAAACCTGACACTGACCTGCTGTGGAAGCTCCCAAAATTCCTGTCTCTTGCTACACAATGATGCCTGGATTAAGGTTACGTTCCTCCGTGCTGCATTTTGTCACGCAGCCGCTATTTTGGTCAGAAAGTCAGCAGGCCCTTATTTGGGAAACTGTCCCACTGAAGGGCAGCATGAAGGGCAGAGAGATGAAAAGGCTGCTTCTGAAGGCAGGCCTGGGGGAGCTGCCTGGAGCCACAGGAAGCCCCAGTCTTGCCCTCTGCTTCTCGTTAACATTCCAACATCCTTTTCTCAGCCTGCCCTTGCCTCTCCTCTCAGACTGCATCTTGTGGGTGAGCTGCTCCCACAACACAAGCGCTCAGGGGAAGACACCAAGGGGGACTGAGATGAAACCTCCCTTCTTATATGGAAAAGCTTTAGTGCTAGAGATTTAAAATGCAGAACTGTGTAGGAATCTGCACACACAGGTAAAGGTGTAGATTGACGAACACCGAGTGCTCTGTTCAGAGGTTTTTTTCTTTGGCTCTTGTAACACACATCTACAGCAGACTGACCACGCCGACCCTTGCTGGACTCCATCTCCCTCAATACCAGCAACAACTCTACTCTCAGTGTGCCTTAAACATCTAGGATGTAGTAGAGAACCTTGCCAGCAAACTTGGTCGTGCTGTCGCTTAATATTAAATCTGATTTTTACTGGTATCTTTGCTGGTGATTCTTTAAGTTCCTCAAACACTTGTTTGTAGCAGGCTGACAAACACCAACCTCCACAAAAGCCCAAGAGGTGCACACAGCAGGAATCAGACAGCTGAGGGCTACAGACATCCCTGACTTTACAACACCCTTGACTTGCGAGTTTCAAATTAGTAAATCTTATATTGCTAGGTTTAGGGGTGGGTGGGTTTTCTTAGTCAGCCAAAAACAATTAAGGAGTAGGAACTGCGAAAAGATTTCTGATTTTAGGTCAGGAAGAATTCAAACTAACACACATCATTTAGGTAATTGGCTGAACTATTCAAAATATGAACTACATGAATTGGATGGTCCAGTTAAAATTAGTTTTCATCCGACAAGTGTTTTGCTGCTCCACTGCAGTCTGAAGTTACTGCGAACTTCCAGCCCTTGTGTGGCTCCATGGATTTACCCCACCGGGTGGACAAGCGCTGGAACTGCAATTTCACAGCAGTTGGTCGCATTCCAACAGGTGGCTCATACCAGTAGTGGAAAGCACCGCCTGAGTCAGCTTTGAGGAGGCCCTGGAGAGTGAAGCCCTCTCCTGATGTACACAACAGCAGGAGCAAAACTCAGGCTCAGCTCCTCCCAGGGTTCTGCACGTTATTCTCCTCATCTCACCAAGCCAACCTGTTTCATCAGACAGTACTTTTGTTACTGCACTGAAAGACATTGCCTAAAATCAGCCACTATGAAAAAGATGTGTATTTTGTATATTCCTAAAACCTTACACGTTCCCATGGGTAGCTCCATCAGTGCTTCAATATCTACAGGTATTTCAGGATATAACACACACCAACTGTAACACAAACTCCTGTGGTCTCCAACACCACAGCCAGCACTCCTTACCGTCCCATTTCTCAAGATTTCAACAGCTCCAAGCACCTCACCCACACAGCAAAACAGCAGACATTTAACAGGCCCCTGGGAATCTCACCTTGCTGTAACAACACCAGGAATTATCACTGAAGTCACGGTGCATGAGAAAGAAAATATCAGCCCAGTTTTCAAAAGCACAAGGAGGATCCAGGGGACCACCAGCCAGTCAGGCTGCATCACTACCCACAGGCTTGATGCACTGCTGGCACATAAAATACAACTCAAACAAGGCTTCTGGAGGGCTCTCCTGAAATTCAGGAGGTCAAGACTTTGTTACATACAATTTTATTTTAAAAAATGCTGTAACACACATGCCAGTAAGAAAACTGGTTCTTCTTATTAAATCGCATCAGCCCTTTTTCTGCTGAGCAGCCTGTTGTTGAGCTGCCTGCTGAGCTGCCTGCCTGGCATTGTTGGCCTGCATCTTCTTCAGCCCCTTTTTGTTGTGTTTCTTTGCAAATCTCATGTTCCTCAAAAACTTGGGATCAACCTATAAAAATAAGGGAAAAATTAACCGCGTTGCAGAAGAGACATATATACAAACATTTATAGCTCCATATTGTTCCAATTATTCCCAAATGCTGGCTGTGACTAGTTCAGACTTTTTTTCTGGTTTTTCAACAAATTTTAGCCACCTGCAACCAGGCTTTAATAGCTATTTTCCTTAAATGCCATAAAACAAAAAATCCCAAACCCCAGCAATAAACACACAGAACAGGATGAGCAAAGCTGCAGGAGGGGCAGGACTGAAGCCTCACTGAGCTGTGCAGAAGACAAATTTTTACATCACTTCCAAAAAGCTTTGCAGATCATGACATCTACAAAGCAAATCAAATCACAACCTCCCTCCTCCTCCCCAAACACAAAATGTCCCGTTTTCACTTTCAAGTGTGGAAAAAGATCCTGTTAAATCATTTGGATAATCTCAGAAAAAGCAATATAATATCACTTTCATGTGTTTTGCCCAGAAATGCCAATTCCTCTTATTTTATAAGTGAAATTATCTGGATTAGTACAGACAGTAAAACAATAGTGAAGGGGAGGGGGAGGAGAGTGGGGAGAGGGGAGGGGGAGATGGGAGAGGGGAGGACCATTCAACTGGCAAGTGTTTGTTTTACTGGAAACAGCACTCAGTGACAGCCACCAGAGCAGGACAGGGACAAAACTGGCCACTAACTAAAATGCAGTTTTACAGACATACAAGGGCAGATTTCATGTGGGTTAGAAGTATCCCAGCTGCATGTCGGGTAAGTAAAAGGACTGAAGCCCACAGTGGTTCTGGCCACCTGGAACACAGACCTCTGCCAGCAAAAAATGTGTCAGTCAAAATAATACAAATGCTGGATTTCTTTCATGGTTAAGCCTCAGTGACTCAACAGCTTGGGAGTATCAATAGCAATACTCACCCCTTTGAGAGATTCGTATCTATGGGTTTTGGGCTTCTTGATGCCATTTCTGTGCCACTTACGGGCTATGTGGAAAACGAGACAATTATTTAAATTACACTTTCTGCAACTATTAAGCAGCTGCATTAATTTCTTTGTAAGTGTACCTGACTATCAAAACGATGTGGAGTAGACAATTTTCAGACCCTTCCTATCCAAACTACATTTGAATTAAAACCACAGCTCATCCCTCTGCACACTGTGCTCTTGCCACTGCACGGGCTTCCAATCTGAAGATTTCAGGCAGCTCATTAACTAATAACACAATGGCAACACCACCAGCACCATAAAAGGCTTCAGTCGTGAATAAATTCAGGCGCTTGTGGTCAGTGTCAGAGAGCACCACTCTCACTGTGCAGGACCAAGCAGAACCTACTCCTGACCTCTGCTAACTCGCAGCACCGATGAGAAGACCCCAAACACGAATCATTTCATCACTGTGGTCATCTTTGGATGGCACAGGATCCCAGGGATGAAGCTTTTCAGTAACATCACAGAATGACAGGATAATTTGGGTTGGACGTAACCTTACAGACCATTCAGTTACACCCCCCTGCCAAGGGCAGGGATATCTCTCACCAGACCAGCTTGCTCCAAGCCCTGTCCAACCTGGCCTTGGACACTTCCAGGGATGGGGCAGCCACAGCTTCTCTGAGCACCCTGTGCCAGGGTCCCCCCACCCTCACAGGGAAGCATTTCTACCTAACATCCAACCTAAGCCTACACTCTGTCAGTGTGAAGCCATTCCCCTGCGTCCTGTCACTACCTGCTCCTGTAAAAGGTCCCTCTGCCTGCTTAGTTGGCGATGATCATCACAGAATCAATCCAATTGGAAAAGGGCTCTGAGATGATCGAGTCTATGACCCAGCCAACTATACCATGGCAGCCTTTCCTTGAACACCTCTAAGGACAGTGACTCCCACCACCTCCCTGGGCAGCTCACTCCAATGTCTAAGCAGCCCTCCTGTAAAGAAATTCTTCCTAAAGTGCAAACTAAACTTTCCCTGGCACAGTTTAAGCCTGCGTCCTGGCATCCTGTCGCTGGTTACCACGGAGAAGAGGCCGACCCCCAGTTTTCTAACGTAAAACTTCCTGTTTTTCTGCTCACATATTAATTCTGTATTGAGCCCAAAAAAGTTCCGGCTCTTGTCACACTCCTTTAAACCCCACCATTCGATCTCTGCGCAGCACCACCTTATCTCGCAGCAAACCCCGCGGCAGACCGTGCTGCCATCACCGCGCCGGTCCCAGCCCGGTTAAACCCTCCTGGATCCCCGCCGGCCCCCGCCCCGCTCACACTGGTTATGCGTGGTGTGGTTCTTGGACTTGGCCATGGTCGAACCTGCGGGAGAAACACACACGGCTCAGCCGGGCCGGGCTGGCGAGGGGCGCCCGGCTCCCGCACAGAGCCCGCCCGGCCCCGAGCCCCGACTATCGCCCCGCTCCGACAGCCCCGGCCGGGCCCCTCCGCTCGGCCCGGCCCGCGGATGGGCGCAGATGGACCCGGATGGGCGCGGATGGTACCGAATGCCGGGGCCGCCCTCACCGCAGCCGCGCTCGCCGCCGCCGCCGGACCGGAAGAGAGGGAGCACCGCCGGGGCTGCCGGGAATGGGGGCCGGACCGGAACCCCTGGTCCCGTAGTTCCGCCCGGCAGCCTCCCCGTTGCCTCCTCGCACCGTAGCTCTTTGCCCACACCGCCCCCGGTGTCGAGGCCGCCGCTCCCGCCCCGTGAGGGACCTGCGGCCGCCGCCGCTGCTGCCGTCCCGGGAGGGCCCCGCCGCGGCAGGGCCCGTAAACCCAGGGACGTGGCGGACCCGGTCCCTCGGCGACGCGGTTCCTCCACCAACACGGTTCCCACCAACGCGGTCCCCCCACTAACATGCCCCCCTACCATGGCCTCTGCCGGCCCGGCGAGGGAGCCGAGAGCCGAGGCCGCTCTGCGCGGGGGCCCTGCCCGACCGCCGGGGGAGCCGGAGGCCCTCGGCTCCATCGGACTCCGAGCGCGGTTTATCCGCGCCGTTCCACCACGCTCGGGCAATACAGTCACGCACAGGCAATGCTGCTCGCGGCGGTTCATTCAGTGCCGCTCATCTTTATTTGTTTGGAGCACCAGAGGCCTCGAGCAGCTCTTTTTGCTTTCAGACAATTGGCAGCTTTGGCTGTGCTACCTCGGTGACCCCTGAACGCCCCCCCTGCCCAGCAAAGACATGGCACAGTGCAGGGGTTTGTGCTGTGTCTGACCACACTGACCACGCTGTGAGGCTCAAGTTGCACTCCTGCAAAAGATACGGACTGAGACTTTGGTGTTTCAGTATGTGAAAGACACTGAAACGATGGGTAAATTTCCTCCTGGAAAGGGTAGACATTGCAATGGGCTGCCCAGCGAGGTGGTGGAGCCACCGTCCCTGGACGTGTTCAGGGAAAGAACTGGATTTGTGGTCATGGATTGAGGCACCTCCCGTGCTGAAGTGTCGTAGGAATAAAGGGCACCAAAGGCCAAGATTGCCTAAGCCCCTTGGGTTGTATCTGTTGACCAATTGTAGCATCTCTGGCCAAGGCTGCTGTGATTTCAAATGGGAACCTCTGAAAAATGAGCAGAAAAGGCCCAGGCTCTTCTGCACTGTGGGAACACGCTGCCATCTTTTCATGGTATTGCCTTTATTTTACAATGAGAGGCACAAGCAAATTGCTTAAAGTAACCCAGACTGAAAAAAACAGCCCAGAGACCAAAAGCCTCCTGACCAGTGCAGAGAGTGACCTGGATATTTTTTTCAGTGGCTGATTGCTTGCAGAGCAATTGCTACTCTGCCTCAAGTTCAGAGACCTATAAACAAGCTCTTCCTATCACAAAAATAGGGAAAAATAGATCATCCTTGGTTAGCTGGGCGACGCTGATGAAAGCGAAATGAACACAGGCAGGAAAAAGAAAGCTATTACAATTTAATTTCATTATTTCTCTTATTTTGAGCAAGACCTAAGATGCAAAGTGTATTTGGCCTAATTTCCCATCCCCACTCCCATTCTGGGAAGCTGTTGGTAGCAAACAGTGTAAAAATAGATGAAAATAGCAATATTCTTTTACTGGCATTTTGCAGCTGGAGTATGAAGGTCTGCTCAAAATCCTCCTTGATATGCAAACCTCTGTCTTTAAACTATTGCTTTTTAAAATTCCTTCCACTGTAGTGAGCTGCAGTCTTAAAATAATTGTACATCACTGTGGCCAGCTAATTGCAGCCAACAGTAGAGGGAAATCCTGACTTTCCTGATAATGCAGACAGCCAAGCTCAGTGGGAGCTAGGACTGAATCCCAGAGGTGTGTTTGCCTTCGTTGCATTGCGAAAGGCATAAAGGCTGCCAGGCCCCCTTAGCTTGGCCATTGGATTATGAGAACTCTTCATCTTTTTAACTAATTTCTGGGCCTTCCTCCATAGGAAGAAACAGAAGGGTTTATTTTAGGGTTTTATCCACCTTTTCTACGTTTTTTCAGGGTCTTGCTGCAATTATTGCTGGAGCTGGAGCTCCCTGGGAGTCTTTCCCAGCTGCTGCTGGGGCCACTCAGATGAGCAGTCAGACAGGTGGGGATTAGAGAAGCTGTGCTTAATGCCCAGGTGATTACAAGATCCGTAAGCCAAATAATTAAAATAAAACTGTGGAAGAGCATTCAGTTCATGGGGCTGAGTGTAACATATTCAGGGTAGTTTATAAATCCCTGCAAACTGATGCAGAGGACCAGGTGAAAAGGATGATCCAAGGCAGGATCAAGGCCAAGGTGATCAAGCCCCCCTGAATTTCTCCCGTGCCCTGATGAGCTGCTGTGCCTCTAATTATGGTGTTACTGAGAGCGATTGGCCAGTTCAAAACCTTGAGTCACACTTCCAGTGATTACAGACTTAATTAGTGCATGTTAGCCCAAGTGTCCTCTATTAAAGGAGCTGTGCTCATTAAATAGGATGGTAATTACTCCAGCTGCAAAACAATTATGAAAAAAATCATAACATAAAGATCTCACAGTGCCTTTGACAACTGTATCTCAGTCGCTGTCCTTGCATCACACACAGTTATGCTGATTGATCTCTGTCGGGTTTGTCACGGTTTTCCTGCTGACACCACATTTCAGCAGCCTCCCCTACCTTGCCTCCTCCCTCCCCGTGAGCTGTCTTTGACTTGGGGTAAAGGAATTACTGTGGCTGCCCCCATTCAGTAATGCCAAGGACTGTCCATTGTCCAGCACGGTGCTGGTGCCAAAGCTGAGCCAGGCTGAGTTTTACAAGGGCTTGAACAGAGGTTGGGTCCAGTAATTTCCCAAACACGAGGAAATTTCCTCCCCATTTCCAAGGAAGAAGACAAGGAAAGGCCACGTTCATGTAGGATGCTGGACACAGCGTGACAGCACAGCTCCCCAGTGCCCTGGACACAAAAGCAGTGATAAGCACTATCAGGTGTTGATAAGGAGTCCTGCTGCCTTTGCCTGGCACAGACTGTGGGGCACCCCTACAAACTGCTCCCTTGTGGGGAGGTATCAAGCACTGGGGAGAGTGCAGGGATGCTTTTGGCTGTCCCTGCTGGCTCACACGGAAGATTCCCACCCTGGGCTGCTCCCAGCCAGGGCAGCTCAGGCGCTTCACCCATCACCGCCCATTCCCACCTCGCTCTGCAGACACCACCGAAGTGCAGCTGCAGCGTGCAGGGCTGTGCCTTGTCAGGGAGAGCACCCTGTGGGATATGGCCACCTTCATCACCCTCCTTCACCCCAGCAAGCACGGCCAGGACTGGGCTGTCTGGCAGGTCCCCGAAAGGTCGCTGCCCTGGCAGGTGCCGGTGGCTTCGGGGCGATTTTAGGGCTGTTCCCAGGCTGTGAGCAAACAGGGCTTGGCTGTGCTGTAAAGAGGTGCTGGAAGGGAGTGAGGGTGATGGACAGTCCCCGGGGACAAATGGCCAGTACACCTCCAGAGAAGCCAGGAACAACGGGGCATGGAGGCACTAGAGGGAGCCTGAGCATAACAGATCCTGCTCCGGCTCAGACTGGGAGAATTAGTCCCACTCAGGGAGCAGGGGCATCACCAGGGCGTAACAGCAAGTTTCACGCAGCAGTTTCCCCCTTGACCTGGCATCCTACCTGGCTGTGCCTATTTTTTCCCTGACAGCTGCTATCATTTCCCTCGAAGGCATAAAGAAATAGTTTCATTGATGGAAAGTGCCAGTCAGCCAGCAGAGAGACAGCTGGCTCTGTGCATTTGGGATAGCAGGTGAGAAAAACCCCTGGCAACTGGTGGCAATTGTCAGATGGGAGGGCTCAAGAGAAAAGGGATTCTTGCAAGGCAACGGAGAGCAGAAGTGCTGATCCACAGCTGCAGATATCCCTATGGGAAGGGGAGCTGTCACAGCCTTCCACAGCCTTGCAATTGCTCCTAGACTGATGGCAGGGAACAGTAGCTGAGGCTTGTGTCCGCCACTGGTGCACTCCAGTTGGCACCAGTTAGGAGAGCTGAGGCACCAGAGGAGGCTGGAGACGTGCAATGTTTCATTTTTCTCATCAATATTTTCATTACATTGGCTTTGGACGAGGAACAGGGTCACTGGCTCATGGGCTATGCCTGAATCTCCCCCTGCCACTGTCACCAAGGATCAGCACAAAGGTGAGAGAGAAAGAGAGACTCACAAAGAGAGTCTCTGGCTCAGCTGCAGGTGGGCATCAGTGCCATGATGGGGCAGGGACTGGGGAACAAACACTCTGCACTTGTGTTTAGCCACAGTGGGGAGATGGATGTGTCTGTTCCCAGTACATCTGAAAAAAGCATCTTCTTTTACAGTGTTTGCAAGGGGCCAAAATTTGCTTTTAACAGGGTACTCAAGTTCAGCTCAGTAGAAACCAGAGGAGATGAGTGAGCAGGGAGCAGAAACAAATCCTCCATCATCCCTCGCTGCTGTTGGAGGCTTTTATTCCCCCCTCAAATCAGCCTAGACCCTCCATACATATTGCAAAAGTGTGTTCCCATAAGCAGCTTCCTACCATGAATGCAGGAGGAAAAATCAGGCAGCAGCCTGCAATGCAGCCCTGACCTTTCTCTCCAGGACTGCCACCTCCTCCCACTCTCCCCGGAGCTGGCACTACTAACAGCTGGTTTCCTCTTGTTATTTTTCCACCTTCACTCCTTCCTCCAGAGGGGAGGCCGTGCTGGTGGCCCACGTAGCAGTGACTCACAGGCTGGGACCTGCGAGGAGCCAGCTAAGCCTGGCCAAACTTAGTAACATCTCATTTTCCATTGCCTACACCCTGGATGCTGCTTCTGGCTGGGTTCATCACTGGAGACCTCCTCTAGCTACCTGTGGGGTTTGGGAGGACCAGCAGGAGTTGGGCTGAGATGGAGCAGCCCTTGAAGCAAATAAATTCCATCTTAGTCAGTGTTCATCCAGCTTGCTTACAGCTGAAACTCACGAGGTGTTCTGGACATCAAAGAGAGCTTTTCAGGCTTGGGAAACATGTAAATAAAGACATATATACAGGACTGCACAGTCGTTCCATTTTTCTGGAAGCGTTTGAATGATTTGAGGGGAGCTTAGGGGTTTAAAAGCTGATTCCCCATCTGTGTCAATCAGCCCGGTCCATCTGGCTGGATGTCCCCAAATCAACAGATGACAACTGCAATCACATAACCGAGCCTGGGGCACCTGCAGGGTGGGGAATGACGGTCTGCAAAGCTGGAGGTGCTGCCGTGGTTGGAAGCTGGGAATGGGAAGGAGCTGGGGGATGACCAGGCTGCCCAGCAGCGGAGCAGGCAGAGAGGGAGACGCAGCTCCTGGGCAGCTGCATCCCGTGGAGCAGGGCCCTGCAGCTCGGCGCGGGGCTGCGTGCGGGGGACAGCGCCAGGAAGGGAGCAGCCGTGTGCGCGCAGCCCACGCCTCGGGCTTTAACGGGATTTTCCAGAACACTTTTTGCCCCAGTAACGGAAAAGGAAGCTCGCCCGCCGCTTCCGAAGGCTGGGGTGAACGTGTGCAGGCGACGTGACACCTGCTCAACCCGCACTTCCCGAGAGCCCGGCTGTTCCCGAGGAGGGAGCGGATCCGCAGGCACAGCGTGCACCGAGCAGCTGATCGCTGCGGGGAGGAGGCACACGGAGGCGGCTGGGAGAGACGGAGAGGGCTGACCTAAATAGATGCTCAGCTAATTTATTCATTTCTCTGCTTTATTATTTAACACAACTTCGAAACAGCTCAGGACTTCTGGTTCCTCTCAGCTCTGCTGCTGACGTCGGGATGGGGTTATTTTTTACCTGATTTTGCTGCCTTGCTCAGCACCCCTCTCTCCCAGCAGGCAGGCCAGGCACACGATGGGAAAGCTCCAAAACAACCACTTTCTAGCCCGGAGCACAGAAAGGACTTATTTTAAGTTATTTTGAGCTTTTGCTTCACCTCCTGCCTAAGAAGCTGTTTGAATTTTGGCCTGCTTTATGCATTGCTAAGAGGGAGATTTGTCTCCAACTTAGCTGGCTGAGGAGGGGATTGGTGGGTTCATACAGCACGAGGCAGCCTTCAGCCTCCACCGACATCTTCCTCCAGGCAGGCTGCCAAAGGCAGCCCCAGGCTCTGCAGCACAGGGGCTTTCAAGGATAAACCTGGAGCCTGTCTCGCTTCCAGCCAGCCTTCTCTCTCCTCAAATCCTAGCAATCCCCTGAAACACTGTCCAGGAGGAGTTTATTACTAGAAGGACATGGAGCCCCAGCTGCTGAGAGAGCTGTTCAGGCTGCGGTTCACCCCACGGGCTGCACGTGTCCTCTGTGAGCCCACGTCACGTTTTAGCACTGCTGAGCTTGAACAGCCACAAGCTGGGGGAAAAAAAATTGATGCCTGTGCAGGTTTTGTCTGAACCCCTGCACCATTTCTCTGCAGGCACGAGGGACACGGGCAGAGCTGCTCCATGTGAAGCGACTGCTTCCTGGGATTCAAATCATACAGCACCCAGCTTGTGCCAAGCAGGGCCCTTTAATTTTTCATTACAGTTCGTCACTTGATGTATGAATTTAGGCCACTGTTGTATACAGTTACCCAGCCCCTCTGTTATGATTTTTAAACTGGATTATTCATCGACCTGCTTGATGCCTTACAGATTTCTAAGCAGTAAAACGAGCCCTGATGCTGTTTAGCTCGGCAGCAAGGGCATCTCAGCTCACCCGCCTTCACACTGCTGGAGAGTTTGGCGATGTTGCTGGGAGTGGGATAGTGCAAATTAGCAGAAATGAAGCAGTTAAGGAGGCTGCAAGTTAAAGTCTTCCAAACCACCGGAGGGAAACAGTCGGGCGTGGGGCTGTGAATGTAGGTGCTGCTTCCCTGGCACAGTCAGCTCCTTCTCCTGCCTTCACTGGTTAAACTGGGGCAGTGTGAATCCTGGGCAGGGTCCTGTGCTGGCAACCCACAGGGTCTGCAGCCTGGCCCGTGTCAGGCTTTGATCTGAAGGGCTTTGTGGTAGTTGTTTTAAATATAAAGTGATAGTTTGGTCTGAGAGCCTTGTGAGGCCAAAGAGAATGAACATGGAAAGGACAGAGGCAGCCCGAGTAATCTGAAGTTGCTCTTTCCCTCCCTCTACCCTGGACTGGATTTTGGTGGACGATGCCCCAGATTGCCTGATGAGGGCAGAAAGGCCCTACATCCCACACCCTCTGGGGCCTGGGGTTTTGTTCCCTTGCACCTTTATTGCACAGGGCTGATTAGGATGGAGTTACAGGTAACTGAGTGTCGCCCTGGGATTTAGGATCCTTCATGTGGGCACATCTTCTGCCCTGCAAGAGAGGGGAAAGTCCCTTAATGAACCAGAGTGGGCAGCAGGCTTGAGGTGAGGGCTGTGGTGTGGCTGCCAGCTCGCCTTTATCTGCATGGAGAGGATTATTGGGAAGCTGTGTTGACAAATGCTGTGGCTAAAAAGGAAAATGAACTTCCTCACAAAGATGGTTTGTTTGTGCAAAGTGGAGAGAGAATAAAGAAGCTGCCAAAAAAGCTGACATTAAACCCGCTGCTTACCTGCAGCTCATCTGATACCATGACTGAAACCTCTCATTTGCAGCAACATAATCCAAGATGTTCTTTCTGCAAAGCAAAAAAAGTAGGTTATTGCTCAAGAAGAGCTGGGGAGGGATAAAGAGACAAGCAGGGCCTGATCCTGCCTGGTTCTGCCCCCTGAGCAGGGTTAAAACCCTGGCTGGCAGTCTGATTTGGGAGTTTTGGAAAGAACTGGCACAAAATCTCTTTCCAAATCTTTAGGAAAGGGCTTCCTCCTGCCCCTCTAACCCAGGGACCTGGAGGCAGGAGACACAAACCCGTAATCCTCAGCGCTCTTGTAGCAAATCTCACCTTCAAAGTGCTTCTTTGGGAGAAAATTAATGACCCTCCACAAAACTAGGGCTGCCCTTTCCCCCCTCCCATCTTTGTTTCGGACGCATTACCTGCTCCAGCCACTGGGTGATCCCACCTTTCCCGGGATGCAGAGATGCTGCACACACGCTTTGCTCAGCAGTGGTGAAATCCTCCCCTCTGCAGCACCGAGCAGATCTCGTGCTATTTCTCTTCCTGCCTTTAGATGTGCAGAGATCCACTTGGCTGTGTCTGCTGATTGGTTTTAGCCGTGGTTCTGTGCCAGGATCTTTTCAGAAGGTCTTGCTTATTAAGAAATCCTGTCCCCATCAAAACCACTGATGCAAACACCTGTTGGTGTGCTCTCTGCACCTTTTTGGGGCCCACTGCAGCCACCCTGTCTCTCTTGGGAGGCTGCTTCTCATCCTGGGTGGCAGCAACAGAAGGTTCCACAAGTGCCTGAGCTGCCCTTCCACAAAATCAGTGCTGAGACATGACTGGCACCGTCCTTTTTACATCATTCAAATGAAAACCTGATTGCACCAGGGCTGCAGGGAAAGGGACTGGGGTTGACAAACAGGTTTGGTGCAGAGTTCACAGTTCCCACCAAGGAGCAGTGCGGTGCAGGCCACCACAGGGGCTGTGCCTGGGACGTCTGACTGCTTTAAAAAGTGCTTGTGCCTGTCCTGTTCTGGAAATGGTGCTCAGGGGCACCGATTTCAGCCTGATACCAGCTGCTTCCCTATGGCAAAATGGGCTTTATTAGGAAAATAAACGGGCTGTGGCAACACTTCCATTAGCCCTGCTGCCATCCCACCCCCTCACAGCCGAGTACCAGAATAACTGAGCTGGTCCACACAGGGGTGAGGCACTGGGACAAGGGACTGCCAGCAAAGGAGAAGCACAACCCTCCCCTCTCATATCAGCCTCATCTCACTGCTGTTCAGGATGGCCTGATTTATGATTTGGCTCGCATTAAAACACATTTCCTTCCACAGTAATTTTAGCCAGGCTTTTCAAACACTTCATGAACCCAGATAAATCCTTAGGAAGTCTCTGACAGGTGGACACCTTCAAATATCCTTGGCAATCAGCAAACCTGATACATCCAGAGGGGATGGGGAGGGCAGAGTGCCTGGCTAAGATCTGAAGGCAGGTGAACTTGGAGCATTTTCCACTAAAGCTCCAAAGCTATAGCCTCATTCAAGTGTTTCAGCATAAGACATCAAGCCACTCTGACATGTAGTCAGGAAGAGGATACAGGACAGACCTCAGGAGCCCTTACTCTCTCCAGACACGTAGAAAATCTCTCTTTTCCCCCCTAGTCTGCGTCATCATGCTGCCACCCCTTCAATAGCTGCAGAATCCTGAAAAATTAACAGCTAAAGGTTTTTCTTGCCTGCTCTGGCCACCTGAAACAACCTCCTGTTCGGATGGAAGCACTGAAGTGTTTCTTAAAACAGCTCTTCCTCCTGTCATTAAATATTTAAGAGAGCAGCACCAGGGGAAACCATGAGCTTTTATGGAGGCAGGATGGCACAGTGCTGGGAACCACGCGGAGCCCGATTTAAATAGTAATGAGATGGCAGCACCGCTCGGTTTTATCCTCCCGTTCCTCCCCCTCGCTGCGGCGCTCCCCGCAGCATGCCCAGCATCACATCCCCGGCATCGCATCCCCGGCATCGCATCCCCGTCCCGCCGCATGCGGGTGCGTGGGGTGGGCTGGCCGGGATGAGTTCGTGCTCTGCCAGGCCGGCCCGGGTTGCAGATCTGCTGAATGGAATCTTAATGACCTGGAAACCAAGCGCTTGTCAGCGCTGATGGGAACACAGCGGTGCCCGAGCACCGCTCGTGGGTGGGAGGAGAGCGTGGAGCAGCCGTGGCTGCCGAGGGTCGCCCCTGCCAGTTCCTTTGCCTCCCCACCATCAGTTCCCCTGCTCTGCCTCATTTTGGGGGAGTGGAGGGTGGCAGAGGAAGGTGTCTCCGTGCTCTGCAGTTGCTGTAGCAACTGCGGTGTCTCTGGCGGCAGAGCACTCGTTTCTTGCAGCCAGCCCGAGTGTGAGCTGCTGAACTGAGAGCAGATTGATTTTTTCCCCTGCTAGAGAAAAGCCCCCCTCTGCCCTCCCCGCCCCCAGCAGCCAGAGCCCAGGAGGGCTAAAGAGCACCTGGGCACCAGCCCAGTGCCGACCCGCAGGGATGCTGCCGCGTCTGGCTGCTCCCGGGAAATATTCTGCACATGAGTCAAAGCCTCAGCACCTTCCTGAAGCCCTTCACTGATCCCTCTCGGCTCCTTGGCAAGGACAACCTGCCTTTCCCTAATCCAGGCTCCAAGGCAGGGCGGGTTGCTGCAGCCATCCAGGCTCATCCCTGGGGCAACTCAGACCTGAGTTCATTTCCACATGAAACAGAGCATCTGCTTTGGTGGGGAGGGATCAGTCATGATCAAAACATTCTCAGAAGAGGAGGATCAGCATAAACTTTGCTGTGTTACTTCCCTGGGTAATGATTTTTAAATAATAGAGCCTTTATCACAGGCTGGATTCATTTGGTGCCCATTTACTGCCACCTGATAAGACACTGCCTCCTAAATCCCGTTACTCCCCCATTTCCATCACCTTTGTACGTCATGAGCCCTGACCTGCTCTCCCTTCATTTTCTCTCTGAGAAACCAGAGAAACAGGGTTCCTTGAGACAGCTCTTGGAATGCTCTTGGTGCCTCTCCTCTGAGCCCCAGCCCCTTGGCCATTGCACTGGTGTTTGATCCCGAGGTTGCTCCGGTGTCCCACCCTTGTGCCAGGACCATCCTTTGGCCTCAGGAATCCATTCGGAGCCCATCAGCCTGGTTTGGGCTCCACCCTTGTATGCGACATCTCTTTTTTCCTCCACCACTGACTTTATGTTTGGTTCAAATAAAGCATATCCTGCTGGCCAGCACATCCCACAGTCCCCATCAGCAGGTGGATCCACAGGAGGACAAAGCAAACAAAGCTTAGTGCCAAGGCCCCAGCACTGCTCATCATCCATGTCCCTTGCCATTGCCCATCTCTTTTGGTTTCATTTGCAGAGTTTAGCCCCTGCCTTGCACAAATGCAAAGACCTGCCCTGATTTTCCAGAATGCCGTGAGCTCTGATCCAGCCTTTTCACCACCTGTCTTTGGGATGGCTGCCAGGGAGGGCAGGAATTGCAAGGAGGGCTGTTCTTCATGAGAGGGGGAAGCAAAAAGGGAGTGAGTTAAGTTTCCCACGTTCAGAGTCCACCCTCTAAGCATTTCCTGGTGGGAACCAAATCTTCCTTCTGCAGGTGATCACCTGCACCACAAGATAAGAGAGGAGTAATGCTCAGGCAGGGGCTGTGGTAACCCAAAATAGGTTGGTTTTTTTTTGCTGTAATCATTACTTAAGGTGCCATTTCTTAGCCAGTGCTTTTGGGACTGCAGCTGGAGCTTTCTGTTCCCTGGGAAGTTTTCTTGAAGAACAGGTTGGCCAGTTGGGGAATGTTTCCCTGCTATTTTCAGCCTGGGACGTTTTCCTTTCTTTTTTCAAAGTACAACAAAAAACCTGTCAACAAGTCACAAAAGAGTGATCTCAGTCTAAAATACGAGCCCTGGCACGGGAGGGCATTTGACTCAGAAGCCACTTCCCATCTTTGGAGACTTGAAGTATGTTCCACTTCGTCATCCCAAAGGTCTTTAGGCGCTTATAAAAACAGAGTTTATTTATCCACAGTCAGAACAGCCTATCTATTATCTTGAAGGCTGAATTCAGAAAGTTCCTTCAGAAATTTATTGGTTTCATTCCTACCAGTCTGAACAGAAGTTTTCCACAAAGTCTGTCAAAATGCAAATGTCTCAATTCCAATTTCCCTCGGTCTTTAGCAAGACATCACATTAATTGTGTTAAAAAGCACTTTTATTAGTTACTGAGAAAGCAGGAGTCTGGCAGCTCTTCTTGACCACGAGCTATTCAGTTTTGTGAAGTCTCCTTTAACAATGCTTTGATCCAAAGCAGTGGTTTTCTCCACCAGCAAATTCAGCAGTGCCTGGAGCCAAAGGGACCAGCTCCAGGCAACGATTATTGGCTGCAGGTTTGAAGGGCTCCTACTGCTGCCTGGGCAAAGCCTTTCTGTTCCTCTCGAGGCTTCTCACACCCCCACTGTCAGAACAAACGGAGTGGGGGACGCACATGGTCAGCCCGAGGCCAGGGAGATGCAGGAGCACGGGCAGAAATGCAGACAGAATGGGGGAGTTTCATCCCCACCTGTGACACTTCTGGGGGGGCTCAGTGAACCATCAAACAGCTCGTAGGGGTTTTGCTTTAGTCTGATTTTGCATAAGGCTGTTCCAGCCAAAACAGCCCAGCCTGGTGGCAATGTGGCATCTACCTCGCAAGGGAAAGGTGGTAATGAAAAAAGCCAGCCATTCCCAGTCCTCCAAGGGGCAAGGGAATCATATTTCCCATCTGATCTCCATGGGATGCTCTGGGCTTGCTCCTGACAACATTCAGTCATTCTGGAGCTGGGTAAGCAGCCAGAACCCCAAACTTCCCACCTGCTGCCTGGATCAGCCCTCCTGCCTTCCTGGAGCCAATGCCAGAGCCTGAGGAGCAGGATGGGCACTCAGCACACGAGCCAGCTGCAGGATCCATGCAGTTCCCTGGGATATGAGCACCACGGTGAGGTACAGCTGGGTCATTAGCATTAAAGGAAAGGAAAATCTCAGCTCTGCTACATATTTCCTATTGACTGTCCCATTCTGTCAAGGTGACAGACATTAAGTGGCATCAAATGACACTAATGGAGGCTGGCCTTTACCTCATGGCACTTTTTGGAGCACCTCCAATGCCTCTCCAAACTGAGTCCCTGCTTACGCTTCAGCTCTGAAAATACTTCAAGGAGTTCCAACACACACACACGTTCAGTCCTTGAGTGGAGGAAGGCATTGCTCTGATAATTGAGACATTATTGATGAACAGGATTCCCTTGGCTGTCACAGCTTGCCTACTGGGAGCTTATGGGAAGAAAATAAATAAATTTGGACTTTGTTGAAACAGCCAACAGATTGAAACCTGGAGATTTCTGGAGGCAGCTGTGCTGGAGAGGAGCGTGTGTAAAGGGTTGCAGGATCCCTCCTATGGATGTGTAAATAGCTCAGCACTGATGTTGCAAGCTGCAAATGTTGGCAGGGCTGGCAGAACTGCACCCATCTGAGTGCACCAAGACCTCCATAAACACACTCACACTCATCTTCCAGCCAGGCATGTGCAGAAGCTCCCTGCAGAAGGATGGCCAGGACAAGCACAGGTGAGAGCCCAAGATCTGTTGGGAGCAGAGAAGTCCCTGCAGAAATAGTCTGCTGGATGCTCAGGTATCTGTGGAGGGATCCATTGGTCAGCAGAAACCCAGAGAGGGGAGATTTCAGACAGGAGGAAAAGCTGTGCCACCCAAAAAGTGCAGCCCAGCTCTCGTCACAACCCTCTGTGATCCACCATTGGTTTAACACAAATTCATTGGGGAAAAGAAATGCTCTTAGGCTTGAGGATGGGTATCTGATACACAAATCTTACAGCTCCTGCCCTCATAGAGCAGCTGAAGATATTTTGATCAGAAAAATGCCTTCTCAACCTCCCTTGCTGTCCGAGGAGGATCTGGTGGCATCTTACCTGCCAGAGTGCAAAGGATCCAGCCTGTGGGGCAACCAGTGTAAGGAAGGGCCTTCATTCAGCACAGACCCTTAATCTTTTCCTTTTATTTTAGTACTCCACTCGAAATTTTAGACCACAGATGTGGCAATTAAGGGCTGAGCAAGGTCTGGTCACAGCTTCCACATGGGACATGGCTCCTCCATCAAAGACCAAGCACCAGTGCAAACATGTGCAGGAGGGACCTCATTGCCTGTAATTTAGCCCAGTTTTGCTTTCAAGCACTGGTCTAATCATGATTTCTGGGGCCAGATGGTGCAATGCATTGGGTGTCTGGACCTGATGCTCTCACACGTGCTGGTTTTACACCTGTATGATCCAATGGCCTCACCAGAGCCAGCCCTGACTTCTCCTGGCTTGATGGAGAGGAGAATCTGGCATTTCCGTTATTTAGCCCGTGGCCACAGCCCCATCCAGCCTGACAAACAGCCCTGTCACATGCCCTTTGCACAGCAGGGGAGAGCCTCAATTACACAGCAGTGGCCACGCATGGGCCACCAGCTCTGCTGTTTACAGGAAGCACCGGCACGGAGCATGGAATTAGAAAGACCACAAGGAAGTGAGGGATTATTTACTGGGGATTAAAGGACGTGGAAAAACCACAGGACAAATCAGTGGGGCCTAAGCAATGGTAGCTGCTATTTCAGTCTTCCAGCTGCCAGCATTCATACTAGTCATGCTGCGATGGGAGAACTGGGGAGGAATTCAGGACAGGAGGCTGCTCTGCTTTTGGACCAGTAAAACACACAGAAGAATAGGCCCCAAACCTGCTGAAAGGATGGGAGAGATGTCTTGTTCCTTCCTCAACCATTCCTGTGTGTCTCCCTCCTCCCCAAGTGTGATTCCTGCTTCTGGACTGCCCCTCCAGGCCAAACAGCTCTGGCTGGACCTGCCTGTCAGCAAAGCAGGGCTGGCAGAACTGCACCCGTCTGACTGCACCAAGACTGTGGGTTAAGCCCAGATGAGTCAAGATAAAGCATCTCCTCAAATCTGGAAAGTCCAATTGCCTGTGAGTTCACCTAATTTTTGGTGAGATCTGCTTTTCAGCTATGTCTGGCCACCAGGATTTCAGTGGTTGCTAGTGAGGTCTGACATTTGGGCTGTAACTGGACCTGGTCTAGTGTCAGTGTGTGCCCACCTCTTCCTGCAGCTGTAGATACACAACTGCTGTCCCTGGGGCTCTCAAGGATGGCCACATTTTCAGCCACACTTTTCCCTGAAAATCCTGCAAGATTTTCCAAATGCTTGGCTATACTTCCTAAAGCGTTTTGCTCCTGGCAGGTAAAGCCGTTTGCAGTGCTGCCGTCCTTGTCCCACAGCCATGCTGGCAATATTGCCATAGCTAGTCTCCTGTCACCGGCAGGAAGTTTTGGGATAGTATCCAAACTCCTCTACTGAGCCCCTTCTCAGGGAGTCAGGTGAATCTTTGGCTGCCTCTCTTTCCAAAGACACAGATGTCACTTTATCATCTGCCCCGCCAGCCTCTGCTGCACCTCAATGCCACACATCAACAGGCCACCACTACGTGCCAAGTGACAACATCCCCCATCCATCCTCACACTGACACAGACTGAGCTGCCACCACCACCAAAGCAGCATCTCCAGCAGCCTTGGGGCCCCTTGTGCTCAGTGTGGGGCGGTGATTCAGCTCTGACTCAGTGGGAAGGTGGCCACTGCTCCCTGCACAGTGCGTGGTGGAAATTACAGAGCCCCAGCAAAGGCAGCAGGGAGGGAGGGAGGCTCCCCTTGGTGAGGAGGAGCCCACAAGAGGCTCCCACTGACATTTCCCTCTCTCTGTATCCATGTGGCTGAGGGAACACAAATGGCATTGCCCTCATGTTTGACCAGAGCAGTGCTTGGCTGCTGGTGCCATACCACGGGCTCCACCTTGAAAGCAAACAGAAGCTCAGTAGATTTTTCTTACAACAAATAGAGAGAAAGGAAAGCATGAATGAGCTTATTTTACAACCTCAGAGGAATACCCAGCCATTGTTAGCTTGACACAGGCTGCAAAAAGTGATGGCTAAGAGAATAAAGCCTTATTCTTTCTTGTATGTGTTGGCTGAAAAATAAAACCCTTCCACGGGCCAGCAGCAGCGTTTCCATCAGCTACATGGCTGATCCACAACTCAGTGACTTCCAGAGCAGGACCTGACCTGCTGCACATAACAAAAGGAAATTGAAGAACTGGGTTTACATCATTTTTAAGGAGTCTTGAGGCACGCTGTGCACCCAGCCTGCCCTCCCCCACGCAGGTGCCCTCAGCACCATGTCCCATCCTGGGCTCACAGGAGTTGGAGAAAAGGCAGTGCCATCCCTCTGTGAACGCTAGCATAGAAACTCCCCAGAATATTTCATTCTCCCTGTTCTCTGCATATAGAAAACCTTGCCACAAGGTCAAAGGGTGCCCAGTCCCAGCTGAGGCTCAGGCACCTGCAGTGAGTGTCTCGGAGCCGACGGGACACCGAGGGCAACCTCTGCCTCAGAGAACCAGCACTGCCAATAAATTGGTTCAATGACACTTTCTCCCCTCCGAGATGAGGACTAAGAGCCAGGGCATGCAGAGAAAATAGCCATGCCACAGATGCTCAATTAATTAACTCAATTAATTTTTACCAGGGCCTTTCGGGTCATTCATTGCAGCCGTCTGTGCCGGGAGAGCCGGGCGCCGTCGCCTGCTGCAGCCTTATCTGAAGCAGTAACGTGGCTATGGAGATGTATTCCTCTCCACTTACTACATAACTTGCTTCTGCCACCAATCCACATAATTTTCCCTTATTATTGGAGTGGTAAAATCAACCTCAGGAGCTCAGAGTCCGGGAATAGGAATTCACAGTTTGGAGTCTGCGGCTGTCTTGCGCAGTTCAGTGACATATGAAGGGAAGGAAAAAAAATCCCATTAATAATTTAAATTCCCTCCTCAATAATTTTGCCCAAACAAACTTCCCACCCAAACCAGTGCTTTTTAAAAGACTGGTTTAGAAAGCAGGAAGTGCTAGTAAATACACGCATTCCCTGTCACAGCTGCAATTCCACTTTCAAACACATCTGACTTCAGAGACTGGCTTGGATTTTTATGGCCCATGCTATTTTTCCTCCTTCATTCAGCATTCAAAATGGCTGTAAAAATGAGTTAAACCAGAGCCCAGTGATGCCAAGGCATCACTTCCCTCCATCCTTCTGCCCTCTGTTCCAGGGGTCCCGGGAGCAGCCACGGGCAGGGCAGAGGTGGCTGGGATTGTGGCTGGGACTGTTTCCTCCACATCCTTGTGTGTGCATCAGTGGGTGCACTAGGTTAGGGAACAAATGGTGTTTTTATAGACCTCTTTGGGGGTCTACGAAATCAGCAGACCAGCTCCCTCACTGACACCAGCAGAGAGCAAAACGGGTCCCGGGCAATTTTATCAGCTGTGGCTCCAACCCACGGCCTGTTGGAGAAGGGATGTCCCATGGAGAAGGTGGGATCTCATCCTTTGCAGCCGCACACCCGCTCGTTACTGGGCGGTGCCCTTCCCAGCAAAACCATCTGCCAGGGTCTTCAGGGGATCAGTGATCCAACAAATTACAGGGAGGGACAAAAACGGGATTTTGCTTCAACTTCGGAACATATTTTTTAAATTTTTTTTTCTTGTGGACCTCTGAAATGGCCAAGGTTTTCAGGTGTGCTCCACAGCCTGGCCAGAGCCTCTTCCCGTGCTGGGCCATCCTTCACCACCCGGCTGCCTGGAGAGGGCCAGTGCAGGGGGATGTATCCCGATCCAGGATTTCATGGATTCCCCTGCACTGAGCCGGGAGCAGCTGCTACTGCGGGAGCCTCATGATGTGGAGGCACAGGCAGGGGACTGGCTTGGTGACAGCAAGTCTGCTCAGTCACAGCTCAAATGGCTTAATAGAAACTGGATCCAACTGGTCCAGCCTTGTGGGTTTTGATTTAAACTGCAGTTATAAGGTGTGATTAGAGGCGGGGGATGCTGTGCCAAGAGCTAAGATGTGAGGCAAAAAACATATATTAAGAAAAAAGTCCTTCCTCCTTCCCCTAAACCTATACGTGTTTTTCCATCATTAACCCTTTGCCTGCCACGGCCAGATACCCAAGGAAATCCTTGGGTGTCTGAGGACACCTTTGGCTCTGCTGCTTAAACCTGTAAGAGGTCTTTTAGCACTGCAGAGGAATTTGACCAGTGAAGTACTGACATTTGTGGGTTTGCTATTAATCATAACCATGGCAGAGGTTCACAGGGACCAACTGAGTCTTTCCTGCCACTGTGCCTGAGAGCCAAGGAAGTTTGTGCCCTCCCTGCATCCCTCACACTGGCCAGCCAGGGCTGGAGCAGGGGCTGGGTTTGGCTGCCTTCTTTTTGGGTTACTCCTATAGAGTGTAGAAGGGGGCAGTGCTGTTCTGTCTGGAAACAGTTAAATCAGGTCTTTTTTTTCCTGTCTCCAACTAGTTGCCCGAAACCTCGATAGTTAATTTGGCAAATTGAGACCTTTGGAGATGTTAACACAGTTCAAACCTTCAGCCCATATGGATAAAATCATAATTCAATGAAATTGCTGGTTCTTTATCTTCGTGTGGCATCATCACGAAGTTAATTTCAAGCTTTCCAGTAAGCTGTAATGTATCTTCTAACCTAAGAGCTCTTTTGCATGACACTGAAATAGGTCCCAGTCTATACACATCTGCTGCCAATACAAATGTATGGTTCAGCAACAGTAAAGAGGATATAAAAGACTCCCACGTTACAAATGTAGGAGGCAGAGGATATTTTAGCGTGGCAGTGGTTACACTTTTGGCAGCTTTGCTATAAGAAACTTTGTTTTCAGAGCCTTAAAATATTCCCTGTGCAGTGCAGACTGACATATTTGCTTTCAGCAGAGCTGTCTCAGGGGCCAGGGCTGGTGAACGGAGCTCAAGGATGTGGGGGAACGCAAAGAAGATGGAATTAATATCAACCTATGTTTAAACAGGGTATTTCCTCACAAAATGCAAATATTTACAAATGCCATCAGATCCTGATAGGATTATTTCCATGAATACAGATGGGCACTCAGGAGGTACCTGCACGCAGCGTGCCCAGCCCTGGGGCTGCTTCAGGAGCTGGGGGTAAGGCAAAGGAGCTGAGTGGGCAGGCCAGGAGCCAAAAATATGAGGGCAAAGAGATGTAAGACAACAACCTTATGTCGGAAAAGTCTCTGGAGACCTTCACTGTCTTTCATCTGGTGGAGATCTCAGGTTCCCTGCCAAGATGCCACTGCTGGGTGCCTGTCTGGACCTGAGACGTTACTGCCTCAAAGCAGAGGGAGCCCAGCCACAGCTGGCAGGTGGATGTTGGCTTCCACGTGTCTCCCAGGTCATCCTGGAATCTCATGATCATCTGAGGCACCGCATTACCTGTGGAGAAAGTTGGTCCTACCTTAGTGCACTCTGGAGTGGTCAGAGAAGCTGTGAAACCTTGATCCAGGCAGTTTTTTGAGCAGAAAAGGGGAGCTTGTCTCACATGGCTGGTGGGAAAAGGAGGCAGCAGGGACAGCAGCAGAGCCATAGTCCTGCGTGCTCTCTGCCCCCTCATGAGGCAAGGCACAGCTGTCCTCCAGGTCCCCAGAGGCTGAGGGGCACACACCATGTCCCAGGGCTCTGAGAACTCAGACTGATAAGGGAGAACACAAGGAGGATTGTTTTGAAACCTCAGAACAGATATCCAGACCCTTGGAGACTCTACTGAACCAGAGGCAGAGCACAGCAGCAGCAGGGAGGTGGCCTTCTGCTGTGTCCTGACTCCCAAATGACATTTCCCAGGGTCCAGCCTGTGGTAGGAAAGGAGTGAAATCTTTGTGTCCATTCCAATCAGTTTGAACCATCAATTTCTTACAGAAAGGATATCTGAGAATTCAGATGGGCCAGGATTGAATAGCAAAGCAAGTGTGAAGCCATGCTCTGCTCCACAAAATACTGGGAAATGGGCAAATGTTGACCTGGCCCAGGGTATGAGCTGAGCATCAAACCCAAGAGAGCTCTGGTAAGAGGGTCCTGCAGCACTGCTCTGTGTCACGTGCAGTCCAGACACCAAGAGATTTCTGAAGTCCAGGCTTAAAAGTGGGGTAAATAACTGAACAATGCCATTTCGAAATGTTCTCTGCACACATACAACTCTAGAAATTCAACCCTGCTCGTTAGCGTTTCTAAGCCAGCAAGAAAAAGCACTTCTTATCATCAAACCTCCTTAGAAAAGCTCAGTGCTGCTTGTGCTGAACCTGGATGGGGTCTTGGCACAGAGGATTTGGAGGCCATGTGATGGCATTATAGTTTCGTGCTAATCTGTCCTCATGGTGTGCTATTAAAAATAAATAAAAACCATGGCTTCCTAATCCACAGGTTACTAACTGTGGGAAAAATGCGTTTGTCACTGCCTTAGCGAGGGCTTAAAAGTGTCACACTTTTGTGTTTATTTATTACACAGTGGATGTATAAACACATTGTTAGCAACCTGAGTATCTCGCATTGCAAAACCCACGCAGCTGCTCCTGCAGGACCAAACCCTCACATCCTCAGCAGAAACCCTGTGCCAAGCCCTGCTGCAGCTGGGGGGTGCACGAGGGATGACCCGACCCCTTTGTGCATGGACAGCTCGGGGGGCTTGGCAGTGCCTCACCAATAAATGTTCTTGCCCGTGGCAAGTTTGTTGGGATTCCTAGGAAGTAAAAGAGAAAGAAATAAGTTGTTTTGGTAGTAGATCAAGTATCAAAGGAATGAAAATAACCAGGTACTTTTGCAACCTGCAGGCTGAGCCCTCTGCCATGAAGCCAGGTGTTCCTGCCTGGGGTGAAACTCCCCCCAGTTCAAAGAGGCAGCACGACAGCACTGGGGCTCTGATCTCCACAGATGCACGAGGCCCAGGACAAGGTCTTGATTGCAGACTTCAGAGAAGCATTTTCATTTTATTCTGCCTCTCCAACCAGCCAGGTGAGGCAGTTCCTAAGGGGGAATCCTGCCCGGACCAAGGAACTTTCCTCCTCTTTGCAGTACAGGACGAGGAAATGAACGACCTCCTAGATGAGCAGAGAGCCAGACAAGGAGTGTCTGCCACCAGACTGCGAGTCCTCCTGCAGGGACACTCCCGTGCTGCACACACACAGAGCAGTGGGGTCCCACACCCGCGGAGGGAGGACGCATTGGCCAACATTTTGTCAACCAGTAAATAAAGATGAATTAGTTCGAGGAAAAAACCTAACCCGGTGTCAGCTCCACTGAACAAAGTTTCCTTTGAATACTGAGAAGATGCTTGGGTTCAGCCTCTGCCACTCCTTCTGTCCCAGCACACGGTGAGGCACCAGCCACCCACTCCTAATTAACTTGATGGGTAACTCAGCAGCACAAATCACCTCAAGTTACCTTGGCCACGGAACACAGCAGATCCTTCCACAATGAAACAGCATGGCAGGAATTATCCCAATCCATAATTGCTCTGAGCAGACAATAAACCAGCTTGTGCTGGTGGAAGTAGCCACTCGGAGGTAACAACCCAGTGAGTAACAATAATGGCAGCAGATACTTGATAAAAAGCAGGGAACAAAAGAGAAAGCTTTCTCTATTATACAGAGAACGGATGTTTTCTGTTTGCTTCCTTCATTTCAGAAATGCACTTGGCTGTTTGGAGAGCGCTGGAGCACAGCTCACCCGCGCTCACAGCAAGAGGGGGTTGGGGCTGGGGGAGGAAGGGGTCGTTCTTCTCTGCTGAGATCATGAATAGGAAAATTGGTTTTCTTCTTTTAATCTTTCTTGGATTTCTACCCAGCCGGTATCCAGGCATTTTATTTTCTTCAAGAGAAATGTTCGCATATCAGTGGGGGAAAAATGCAAAGCTCTTCTGGGGTGGTTGAAAAAGGGCATTGAGGTACAGACGTGCTTGTTCCCCCCATGTACATCCTGTGAGTGCCCAAGACTGTGCAATGGGAGGGTTGAACCATGCTTATCTGGGGAAAATTCCTAAAACCAGGAGCTTGCCTGTGCCTGGTGCAGGTGCCTCCTGTTCCTGCTTCTGCTCCTGCACATGGCTGTGACCTCTTGTTGCCCAAGCTGCTCACACCGGGGGTCTGGCTGCTTGCCCTGTATCTGCTGGCCCACAGCTCTGCTGCCCTGGCCCAAGCCCAGAGCTCACACAGGGGCTATCACCCACCTGCCTCTGCTGAGTTGGTCTCTGAGAGCAGGACACGGGGCAGAGAAAAAAAGAAGTCACCCCATGCTCCTCAAGTGCCACAAAGGCAGTGGCATGGCAGGAGCAGGTGGGCAGTGACTCAGCCCCGAGGATGTTTGTGCTTGTGGCTCTGGCCCAGCACCAACTGCTTGGCACCAGTGCTCCAGCGATGCCCATTCCATGCTCAGCTCCCTTCTGCTTCCCCAGCCACGCCACCTGCCCCCAAGCCACCCCCTGTCCCCAGGAGGGCTGCCACGGGCATGGATATTGGTGACACAATGGCTCCCACGGAGACTACAGGAGCTGGGTGAGATGGAAATCACAACAAAGAGAAATCACCAAGCTGTGAAAGATCAGCAAAACCCAGGGGGTATTGTGGGGGGTTTAGAGATCCAAGTGCCAGCTGGGCATGACACAGCCCCGCTCCTGCCACCCCGAGCTGTGCCGTGCAGCATCACTCAGCCTGCAGCCAGCCATCTGCAGCGCAGAGCACCGGGGGAAGGCTCTGCAGGCTGCAGGGGCTAAGCACTGCTCATTAAAGTGCCGGGGAAATGTGAATGAAGCAGATGAATGGAAGAAGAAATGAATGAAGGAGGGAAGAGGAAGTGAATGAATATTGCATTGACTTGGTGCCTTTCATCCCAGGATGGCAGAGCTGTGCAGCGCAGCTCATGGGCAGGCACCGTGTCGGTGCTCCCTGGAGAAACCCCCGGTCAAAACAAATCAGATTATTTCCTGTTGACAGAGCCCTTCAGGGAAAGGCAAACAGGGAGATGTGGCATATGGATTCATATTACTTGAAGCACGAGGTTTTCCCCAAACAAAATCCCTCCAGCTCCCCCTTAATCGATGTGACAGATCATTATTTTTTGAGTTGCTCTTGTTCTTGCTATTCCAGACACCGGGTGATTTCCATGGCAACAGCATCCCAGCCATCCCAGGCCTTGTCCTAACCTCTGTCATCTGCTGTCGAGCCACACCAGTGCC
Organism: Machaerirhynchus nigripectus; assembly: GCA_013397975.1. NCBI lineage: Eukaryota > Metazoa > Chordata > Aves > Passeriformes > Dicruridae > Machaerirhynchus > Machaerirhynchus nigripectus. Next base: position 1,675,705 of record VZRQ01006851.1, on the reverse strand, counting down.
TAACCTGCAGAGAGGAGCAGCAGGGCCACAAAGGTGCTTTTTGAACTGGGGTGGGTTAAAGACCCTTCTTTCCACCCTCTGCAGCCCAACCTGGTGAGCCCCAGGGAACGTCTTGCAGCCAAGCTCAGCACAGGGCTCACAGGCAGCTGTGGGGGAGCATGTGGAAATGAAAAAAATATTTTCTGGAGCTTTTTTTGGGCTGGTTTGGGACACAATCAGCTGAACCCACTGGTGAGCCTGTCTGAAACTGGGATCCAGGAGCGTTTAAATGGGGATGATGGGAAGGAGCTGCAAGATGCTGTTGCTCCCTTGGTAATGCAAGGCAGGGTAGGGACCAAATCCAGGTGCTTTGGGGAGGAAGGAGAATCCAGCTTTACTGCTGGTTTGGAGGAGAAAGCGTGCCCTCTTGTCTTCCACCTTCTGAAGGAAAACCAGTCTGGGATGTGACCCTGCAGCAACTCTGGTGTGACCACCACGAGCAGCACACCCTGCCCACAGGAGCATCCAGCCCCTCTCGAACGTAGTGCCACTGATCCCCGCTCAGTGCCAGTGTGATCCCACTTGGCTGCATGGAGCTGGGGTGTTGTCATCCCCCAACATCAGGTAGCTGCTCCTCTGGCAGTTCACAGTGCTCACACCTGCGACGTTTCCAAGTGTGGCCACGTGAGCCGTTTTACAAATGTTCAGTAGAGTATTTGAGGCCGGATGCAAAGCTCAGGGATCATCTGTGGGCTGTGAGTAGTTTTTGGAGTGGACCTCAAGAGCACAAAGCCTGCTGTGTGTGGGGGTCTGGGTACACAGACACTGCTGTGCTGAATGAAGCACTGCTGCGAGCCCTGATCGCACAGGAACCGCCTCTGCTGCTGAAGGAGCTGGAGCAGTTTGTTTGTTTTTGCCTCTTTCACTTACCCTGCTCCCTCCAGCAAGCAGCTTCCCCTCTGAAAGGCCAGGGAGGATTGAGGGTGGCTGAGTGCTGCTGCAGGGACTGGGAATGGGCTGTGGCAGAGCACGCAGAGGCAGTTGGGCATCACACCTCACCTGAGCCAGCAGGGAAAGCACCTTTGCCTGTCCCTTCTGCAATCACATCACCTTCGTGATTCAAGGTTTGCCCCAGCACAGCAGGGTGTTTTCCTGCCAAAGGTTTGCTGCTCTGCCTCTGCATCAGCCTGCATCTCACATCAGCTGTGTCAAATTTCATGGTAGCCCTGCAGAGTTATTGCCCTATAACAAACACAATTGCTGCTCTAGACTCAGCTCAGCACTTAGCTCATCCAAATATTAACCACGCACCAAATGCAGAGCCGTGGGCCTGCTTCCCCATCCTCCCACAAGGAGTCTGGCCATTGGGCTTGGCAGTTGCAGGACTGGACCCAGACAAGAGGATCCATTTGCAGACTGGGCCAGCAGCTTCCTTGAGCAAGGCTGACTGCCCAAAAATTCACTGCCAGGGTTTTTACAGTTGCATTCAATCAACCCTTTGTTTACCTCCCTTCACAGATGGACAAAAGAGGTGTTCTGTCCTTCCACAGCCTGAGCTAAGTTGCTTTACCCGACTGTTAATGCCCTGGACTGGGAGGCCAAAGGCTCTTGGTTGAATTCTGGACCAGTTCCTTGGCCTTGCATGGTGAAGCATCTGGTTGGCTTTGGAGCATCCATGCTCACAGCACAGTATTTTCCCCGAGTACATCAACACAAACTGCTCCATGGAGGACCCCAGCCAGATCTGGGACATCTTTGGTGATTGTGGGTCTGAGAAGGGACACAGAAAGGGAAGGGAACGAAGGGAAGGGAAGGAAGGGAAGGGAGAATATTTCTGTAATGCCATCGTCTACCCTTCAGGAACCTCTAACTCTGATGCAGGGCTTAGCACTGAACCTAAATATATTCAGATAACCAAATAAAAGCCAAGGGTCTAAAACACATACCATGGCAAAACCTGAATCTATCAATATCCTCTTTATAATTAAAATAGTGGCAAGATCTGTAACCCCTGGACTTTATAGGGAGTATGGTGGTATGGCTCTGGCTGGGAGCAATGGCTATAACATAACCCAGGTCAGGGGTTAACTGCTTTGCCAGCTCTGCAGAAGGATGGGTAACGCTGGTGCCACCCAGCTGGGAGAGCTTTCCAGAACAGGGCCAGCTGCAGGAAGCACTGGGCGATGTTCTGGGGCTGCGTGGGCAGGACCAGAGCAGAGCTGCTCCTTTTCAGCTTAACCTCCCCGGAGCACTCAGGCAGAGCCAGCCCAGGCTGTGTGGAGCTGGAGCACTGCTCCCTCCACCCACACAGACACCGTTTGGAAGAGAGGAAAAGGGGGAAAAAAAATCAGAAGACAAATTGAGACTTACCTCCCTGTTTTCTTCGCCTGCCACCCCCATCACTCCCCTTCAGCCTAATCATTCTCTTCCTCTTCAATCAAGGCCAATTTGCAAGAGGAGCAGCTCCCAGAGCCTGAGTGCAAAAGCCTTTAATTACTGTCATCTAGGAGGCTGTGCCAGGCTCCCCTCCAGGGCCTTTTCATACTTTTCGGAAGACACTGCTCCAGGACTTGACACCCCCAAGATGCCATTTGTCAGGCTTTATTTAAAATGAGCACTTCCTGCCTGTTGGGAGGCTGATGAGAAAGTCCCTGACGATCCACGTGTGCTGCTGCTGCTGCATGGACATGGCAATCAGAGCTGGGCACTGGCTGGTTCTGGCTGCCCCATGGGGCACCAGGCTGGCAGCAGCCCCCGCATGTGGCAGTCACCACACTCAGACCCTGAGAGCTGCACTGCTTTGCTGCCTCTCCTCCTGTTTCTTGACCAGGGATGTAGATGAGACTGTAAATGGAGTCAGGTAGGGACAAGGAAAATTCGGGGAGACCTGGAAATTGTTCAATGAAGTGGCCCCAAAGCATCCTCTCCCACAAGTTCCCAAGCCTGCGTCTCTGGGAGCACACTCCCAAACTGGAATGCATGTTCCCTCCTGCACAGCACGGGTTTTGCTATCAGCCAGGGGTTTGTGTTTTGTCCTGCACAGGGCAACAGGAATGCAGAACCTCCATAAACCAACCTGGCAGAGCCAGCAAGCAGAGAGGGGAACCCCCTTGCTGCTGCCTGCCCCACCACGCTGCAGGCAGGACTCGGGGCTGGATGGCCCTTTAGGCTGAGACAGGATGAATTGCCTTAAACATAAACAGAGCCTGAGCTGAGACCTGGGACTCTGCCCACACAGTGACCTTGCAGCTTGGGCTCAGCATACCCTGAGATACACAGGAAAGGACGCCAGAAGATTTCCAGATGTCCAGAACCAGCACTCATGGGACATACTCTGTGAATTACACCCACCAGAGCTATCCTTCCAATATTTCATCTTTGGAGTATCACCTGTGGCAGAGAAAAGCTGCAAAGGAGGATTTCTGGAGAGCCTCTGCCAGTGGGTGGCACTGCAAAACCAGCAGTATGGAAGGAGCAGCAATGCAAGGGCCTGGGGGTGGAACAGCAGCTCAGACACTGCACTCACAGAGCGCTGCACATCTCCGTGGGTTGGATGTGGGCATCGTGAGGACGCTGCAGCCTGGCTGGTGGGAGCAGGGAAGCTGCTGGGGGGGAGAGGGACAGGCACAGGGGCAGGCAAGGAGGCATCACCGGGGGGTTCGAGGTGCTGCGGTGGTGTGGGGTCAGCCCAGCGAGCAGGAGTGCAAATCCGTTCATGTCCATATGGGACAGAGCCAGTTCATGTCCACGTGGATAACCTCCTCAAAGGTAGGAGCAGCTCATCAGCTTCCCCTGCTGTCCTACTGTAACCTTCTGTCTGCAGCTAAAAGTCATGGAACGGGTCACCCTAAAATGTAAGGTGTCACCCAAAAATGTCAGGTCTCACCCCTGGAAGTGGACAGGCTCCTGCCCCCACCCTGTAGCCCTGGTGAAGAATATGGTGTGGTAGGTGTGAGAGCTTTTGCACCATCTTGCCTGTAGGCACAGGACCCCTGGAAGCACCATGGCCACCAAAGACGTGCATGACCCAGGGACTGGGAGCCCCGAGGGAAATTGTGCCACATCACCTGCATCACCTCCTGGCCAAGGGGGAACCAAGGATCCTGAGGCAGCTGGGTAAACCTTGAGAGTGCTAAAACAGGCTCTGCTCTGGAGACTGGCCTGGTCTGAGGGTCCATGTTCAAGATCTAGTCCTGTTCCAGTTCCAAAGTGGTCGTGCTCCTCACACCCCTCCTGACACAGATTTTACCTCCCATTGCACCCCATCTACACTTGACATCCCATCTCCAGTGTTTAAGTCTTGCCTTGACCAGGTAATTGCCAGGAGGTCTCCAGTCAGATTTCACATCCCCATCCACCTAAAAATGCTCTGACCCGTCCAAGGCAGTGAATGCTCTGTTCTTCTCCCTTTCACTAACAGACAACAAACAAAGGACCATCTTCTTCCTCTCCCCCATGATGTCCTGGCAGTTGCTGGGAACCACAAAGCTTTAGGGGAGTGGGCTTATGTTGCCCCAGTGTGAGTCCAGGACCATGAGGCCTCATGCTGGGAGTGGGACACCTTTGAAGAGGAAGTCAGAAGGATGGGCAGGGAGCCACGACAGAAAAACCACCTGTCCTGGGTTGTGCAGAGGGGATTTGACTCTGAAGGGCTGTACTGTCTGCCTGGCGGGGGCAGCCATCTCTGCTAATGGGTATTTCTCTGGCAGGAGCAAAGGCTTCCTCCAGCAGGCTGTGGACTAGCAGGAGACATGAGTGCCACCTCAAGAGGAGGATGCTCCCATTATCAGAGTGTTTAAAGATATGGCACCAGGGCTTCCTCCAGCCTCTTCCTCCTGCAGGGAACACGCTGACTGGCATGGCGGGGGTGGCTGCAGAATCCCATCTCCTGCCTGCCCACACCCATGCTTACAGAAATGCCTGGGTACAGCCCACTGCAGACTGGGGAAGAGCTTCAATCTGGCCCTTCTGCTGCAAACGGATCTGATTTGCTCCTAGTGCTGAGCGCTCTGTAATTACAGTACATCCCACTTAATCGGGATGTGCTTAATTGGGAAATCCACTTACCGGGATGTCACCTAGGGAACCGATTTAAGCTTGATAACACTTAAGAGCAATGCCTGCTGCTTTATAGGGAAGGTAATTCTCCTACAGGGAGATGCCTTCAGGTGGCTGAATCATACTCCTCCTTCCAGCAGCATCCAATGCTCCTGGCTGCTTGTTCCTGCAACAGATTTCAGCTTTCCCCTTAAGTAGGTTACAGGCAGGAAATACACCAACTGCTACTGCCAGCTCACTGCTGTCCTCTGCTCCAGCTGAACAGGCTGCCACTGCCACGTGGGCCAGCCCTCAGCTGTCCCCCTGCCTAGACCCACATACCCAGCATGCCTAACCCCCTTCCCCATTTGAAGACGGCTTTCCTTCCAGGGATGGAGCAATTTTTGCAGTTGGTAACATGATTAGGCCTGGCCAAGCTGCTCTTTGCAGCAGAAGAGGGACCAAGATGACCTGGTCATCACCTGGATCAGGGCAGAGAAAGACATTTGGAGACAACCAGCATCCCTTACTATTAACCCCAACACTTGTCCTTGCCCCACTTGTCTCCAGCAATCAAACACAACAAATGTCCAAGTGACAATAAGAAGGGGACCTGGGAATAGTCCTGAGAGTGACAGCTGAGTCAAGCAGTTGGAAAGGCCAGGTTTCTGTCTGGTTTTCCATGGGATAAGGGTTTATGTGATTGCCCTGAGTATCTGTGCGTGCATATTCAGATCTTATAGATACTGCCAGTAACTGTTAAACATCTTGATCTATCTAGGCAGAGAGAAGCAGCCTTTCCAAAAATAACAAATTCCCACAGGTTTTGCAGTAGCAAGAACCAGAGGAGAGAAAGTTTACAAACATCTAACCCCTCACCATCTCCCAGGGGTGGGACAGCACCTTGCTACCCCAAACCCCATGAACCACCTTTCTGTGTGGGAGGGATGCCAGCTGCTCCAGGGTCATTAGTCCTCCAACCTTTTGGTGTCACCTGGCTTAATTCTGCCCTTTTCAGCCAGACTTCCTTCCCGACTTCCTTCCTTTCCCAACTGCACAAAAACACACTGCTCATCTTCGAAAGGTGAGCCCTTGGATGGAGGCTGCCTTTGTTACCAAAATATCCATCCCACGCGGCAGCAGCTCCACACAACTTTTCAAGATGCTGTGCTGATCTTGTTCTCACCAACCAGGAGGAGCTGGGGTGAGTCAAGGCAAACTCTTTGGATGCATAATTGTGATTGCCTTTCAGACACTTGAAAATGCAATAGCTTGACATCAAATGAGGGATTTTTATGGCTGCACATGTTTTGTGTTTCTCTGAACAAGCCAACTTCCAGATTAGCTACACTGGCTTTTTAAAGTGCTATAAAACATGCAAAGGCACTTGTAATGTATAGTGATTTCTGTAAAAACAAGAGGTAAGTGCTGAAATGCCTCCTGATTTATGGCGTTGCTTCTCCTAACCCACGCTGGGAGAAGGGGTAAATGCAATCCTGTACTCCCTTTTTGGCTTCTTCCAGCCCAGAGACAGATGGAAGATAAAACACCACATACTACAGAACTTGTGCCTTTCAACCCCTCTGGTAATTGCAAAAGAGAAAACCCTCTAAAATCCCAAGTATCACAACCAACAGCACACACAGCAGATGCCTTTCCAAGGTGTAACACAACGTGAATGGCAAAGCTCCACCAGCACAGCAGCACCTGGCTGGGCACCATGGGCTGGGCAGCACCTCCCTGCAAAGATGCTGGACCTAGTGCTGGATGGAGGGTCCAAACGAGCAAATCACCCTGATGAACCACACTGGCAGGGTCAGGCCTCTGCTTTCCTGACAGCAGGGTCTCCTCCTTGTCTCCTCTTCTTGTTCCTGCTCCTCTTCTCCTTCACACTGCTATCGCCCAGGCAGAAACCCACGAGGCTGTGCAGTGGGATTGCTCCCCCTGTCACTTGCTTGTGTTGGCTTACATAAACATGCTGAACCATTACCAAGGACCACATCCTCGACACAGATGTCTCAGGGGCTGGGCTTACTTTTTGCTAAAACTGAGCCATGCAGAGGCTTGGCAAAGGAAAACGTGCCAGCAACCAAGGCTCCCATTTTCTGAGCCTGGGTGGGAGAAATAAAGCACCAGCTCAAGCTCCATTTTAGCTGGAGGAGAGCAGCACCATTTATCAGAGCCAAAGAGGTTCTTCCCTTCCCCTGCTACAGAGCCAAGCTGTCCCCTTGCCATGCCGGGGCCGCTTTCCTGGTGCCAAGGCAGGGCTGCCACCGGCCAGGGCTCTGTGGCCACTGCCACGGCCACTGCTGGCAGTCAGTGCCACAGCCACTGCCAGCCAACACGAGGCTGAGTGCCCCAGCCTCACCCGGCACAGCTCACTGCAGTCAGGTTCAGACAGAGCCCCTGGAGCAGGGGTGAGTCCTCATGAGCTGGAGGTTTTTACATGCGTGCCTTTGTGCCAGGCGTGTTCAAACCCATCCGTCCCCACCGAGCAACTGCAGCCCTCTGCTGCCAGCACGAACACGTAAACCCACCTGGGCTGCCTCTCACATCCATTTTTACACAGAACAATGGCTGTACAACAATCCGGAGGGTGAGCAGACCTGTAATCTTTAAATTAACCCTGTGCATTTTTATAGAAAAGCAACGCTTACCCTCAGCAGAGGTGATGTGACATAGATTTCATGTGCTTTGTTACTGCAAATTAAACACAATTATTTAACAACTGCCAGTAGTGCTCTTTGCATCACTGCATCTTTTGCATCACTGCATCCTAAAAGTTTAGCATGGCCATGGTTAAAATGCAGATTATTTTTAAGGTTTTCAGTGGATTTGCTGTCAGGTAAGAAGGGAAAAGTCCAGCACCTGCAAGTGTGAGCTGGCTGGATGGGAGCCCTCATGCCACCATCAGAATGGCACCTCAGTTACCTGGCTGTCACCATATCAGTAAGGGAAATATGAAGGGAGGGGAGGAGATGTGGAAAGGGGAGAGGGTCCTCAAATGGAAAAAAAACACACAGCAAAGACAGGATCAAGTCTCAAAGGTTAAGGGGTCCTTCACTTGTATTAGCAGCTCCTGCTGGGTGGTCCCTGCTCAGTCCTCGGGGTGCCAGAGGCCTCTCCTCCTCTCACTTCTTTTCAGGGGGGACACTGAGCCAGCACACAGCAGAGATGCTGGATGAGCAGCACTGGCTCTCCTACTGAAGTCCTGGGACCTGAACATCCACCCTTTTGTTTTTGAAAAGACTAGGGATACAAACCAGTGTTTTGCAGCTAATTGCAGAGAGCTGGAAAGGCAAAACACAGCAATATTTGCTAACTGCAAATATTTGGAGACCTCAGTCCAAACTGTATTGATTCACAGAGTGTAAACATGGGCAGAGAGAGAGCTTCAGGCACTTCAGCATCTCACGGCTAATTAAAGCTGGGAGAAATTTGTCTCAGCAAGTTGTGAGCCTTGTACTTCTCCAGTGTGACTAAGCCCCCGTGCGATATCTAATTTACCAGGAGGGGTGATGAGCTGCCAGCACCGTGTTCCTGCAGGCACGGGGGGCTAATTGAACACACTTTGATGCTCGGGGGCAATCCCGCTTGCCAGCTTACCTGCACCATCCCAACTGGCCTTGCAAACTGCAAGACAGCTCAGTGGGAATTTTAATTGTGGAGGAGTATCCAACAAACCCTGACAAAATCCGAGGGCCTGGCCAGAACGACGGGTTCTTGTGGTTTCTGCGGGGCTGCTTTTCCAGTGAGGCAAACTGGGTTCTCCTCTTGCAACCCAGCAATGCTGAAACGTGCTCCTGACACTCACAGGACCTCGAGGCTCTCAACCTCCTCCGAGTGCTGTCCTTAACCACGGTAAGAAAGTCACGGCACCATCTTGCCTTGTATAAGTGATGCAAATCAAGATCAATTTCTCTGTAAATAGCTCATTACCAGCAATTCTGTCCTTTGTCTCCAGCTCCAGCTGAAAGGAAGGAAATCACTCCAGCAGCAACTGCACATCTAACCGCAAAAAGACATTCTCACAGGGTAACATTGAGTTATAACATGCTGGATTTTGGGAACTGCTCTCTACACCCCAGAGCTCTCCTTGGGGAAAGGTGGAGGTACTCTGAGGTCCCCATTTCCATTTCATTTCCCCATTGTTTCCCTGGGCTGCAAATGCTTCTTTCCTTACCTTTCCAGCCCAACCTGACTCTCAGGCCAGGCTTATCCCAGGTGTCAGCTGGCCCCATTTTGCAGCTATGCCAGTTTTGGCTTATTTGCCCAAGAATCAGTGTGGCACAAGGAGCTCTGCCCTGGGCAAGGGTAAGAAACCAGCCACCCTTCATGGTTTTTGGGGGTCCCCATACACTAGCAAGCCCCCAAAGGTCCCCTTCCAAGCACCTGGGGATCCCCACCTGTGCCTGTTTCCCTGGGATAACCTGCCCAGGGGGAGGTGACCTTGCTGGCTGGACTGATGCTGTCACCACTATTTTGTGGGCTCGGTGGCTCCCCTCCTCAGCCAGCATTAAAGCCAGCCAGCCACTGACTCCACAGCAGAGGCTCCCAGAGGACAGGCTGGAACTGTTCCTCCGGACACAGAGATCATTTTTAAAGGGAAATCCTGCTCACTTCCCAAAATGAGGTAGGTTTTTACCAGCACACAGCCCCAGTCAAACGCACTTGTGGCACCAAATGCATCACTAAAAGAAGAGGACTTGCTCTGTGGAACAGAGCTGTGGTTTTCAAAGCTAACAGGGAGAAAGGGCACTGTAAATACCTGGAGGAAGCGTGGGCACGGCTTATTAATAGACACTTGCTGTGAGACTTTAGGCTGCATGACAAGGCTTTCACTGTCCTCCTGATGTCCTCAGATGCCCTGTTCCTGTACTGAGCTGGGCTCTGTGAGCATGCAAGCACATCCATCAGACCTGCAGCTTAGATGGGGCACAAAAGATGGGTTAATGCAGCTCATACCAGTGCTTTCATTGCTTGAGAACTCACTGTCCGTGTTCAGCTGCTGGGGAGAAGCTCCTGTCCCCAGCTCCTGTAAAGGGCCCAGCCAAAGATTTTGATGGGCACAGATGAGGGCCTGAGGAAGGCAGGGCATGATGCCAAGTAGGGTCACTCCCTGAAAACCTGAATTGCAGGGGTTTAACCTTTCCTGAACTGCCAGAAGGAGCTAATTTTGTAATCTTTACACTCCGGCTCACTCACTCATTCCCCAAAAGGCTGCACAAAGTATTTGCTCTCTGGTTTCTCTCCTGTGCTGCTGTCAAGACAGCTCCTGAGTTTTGAATCAAAAGCCACTCCTGGTATGTAAGGCTATTATGAACTGGGTTTATGCATTCCTGCTTAGCAAAGCCTTGTCTGACAGAGGGTGCCGATATCCTTTCCCAGTGAAAGCCAGAACAGACAATTAACACCCCCTGAGTGATGGAACAGTGACCGGTCCCTGCACTGTCACACTGCAGGGATCTTGGTGGGGTCACAAAGGTTTTATTTCTTGTTTCCAGATACAGATGTTTCTATCAAGCAGAGTGACAGACAGATGGACTGTTTTTGGAGAGATCTGGCTATTTGCCTAGGGAGGAAGGGGAAGCAGACCTCAAACAGCCCTCCTGCCCCGGGTGATGCTGGGGAGAGCAGGTCCATGGGCAGTTAGGGACTTTTACCCTCACACTCCTGGGTTATTTCAGCATTTCTCCTCCCAGCCTGTTGATTGCTCAGAGCCCAAAGATGCACAGACTCATGTTATTAACTGGCTCTTTCTGTTGACATTTTTATTTTTAGGAAATATCACTGAAACAGTCACCACTGCTGCTTGGAGGTCATGGAAAAGGAGGTGAGCTCCAGATTCTGGGTGATGGGGACCTCGAGGCAGGCAGCCAAGCTGGGCTGGGATGTGGCCTGGTCTCCCTGCTGTGTTTACAGTCCATGCCCTGAGCAGGGATGTGATTGAACTGTGGCAGTGTCCTCAGCAGCTTCTGGCCACGCCGACCCCTCCCCAAAAGGTTAAAAGCATCTGTGAGCTGAAGCCAGGCTGGGATCAGTGACAGCCAACTCAAACAGAACCTCACTCAAAGGGACTGCTGAGCACCCAGGGGTGCTGCCTTGCCCAGGATGCTGACCAGAAGGGGCATCCATGGACAGCCCCTTCCCTTTGGATTGCTGGGCTGGGGCACAGGAGGCATTCTGTGTTTCTTCCTCAAGACTGCTTTTGTGGCTTCACACTGAATCCCTCCCCACTTCATGCCAGGCAGGCTGCAGAGAAGAACATCCTGAGAGAGAACAGGAGTTACTCCAAACTGAACGAACACTTTGCAAAATACATTCCTCTGACACCTGCTCAGCACTGGGGAAGTGCTGGTGGGATGTGAGTTGGATTGTCACCCTTGTGCCTTTCTGTCCTTCCCTGGGGAGGGGCTGGGCCGGCTCCATCACCCCCTGGCACGCTCTGGTGCTGCTGAAGGACTGGTGAATGTGTTCCTTGCCTGATTTCAGTGACAGGGCCTGATAACCCATGAGAGCTACAACCACCTGCTCTGGGAAAGCCACAGCAGCCACCCGGCAGAAGCCATGGAGTACCTGGCAGTAAATGAAACCCTCCCAGGCAGCAGCATCAGGGGCACTGAGGCTCAGCTAACTTCTTCCTGCCTTCTGCCTGTCCCAGATCACGAGGAAAACATCGGAAGCAGTGCTGGCACGTCACCCACTGGGTGGTGACTGCAGTGCCATCACTCCAGGGCTTTGCCCTCACCCTGGGGGCCTCACCTGGGCTACGTGCCCTGCCCACTGTGCCTGGCACAGGCAGCAAGGGGCTGTCCACCATCCCAGGAGCCACCATTCAGGAGGAACCACCAGGTGACAGATGGCTACAGAGGGAAGGCATGTCTTCTGGAGAGGATTTCGCATTTGGGAAGCTTTGGCGAGTTTTAAGTAACTCCAGTTTTGTATTTTGAAGTAATCAGTGGAATATTTTGGAAGTATCTCTCAGCAAACCAAGTGTGCCACCAAAACACAAGTGTGGGGGACAAAAACCCCAGAGCATGTTAGGCCAAAGTGATCATATTCTCTCACAGATTTTCATGTGGATGGCATCACAAGCCTGGGCACCATCACGTGCCTGCCCATGTGCACACACACTAATTGGTGACTAACGTGTCCTTTTCCCAGGACTTTGCCAATATCAAACCACTCCTATCCCTCTGCAAAATCATTTCCCAAAGCACTGGCTTTGGCCTGTGAGGGGCTGCTGAGCAGCCTGCCCCCCGAGCAGAGGGTCCTGGCAGGGTGCGATGCCGGAGTGGCCACAATCGCCCCGTTGTGCCAAACGTGGAGCGCCGGGTGCAGCGGGAGCACTTGACCACAAAGACCTGTGCTGTGCCTAACAGAGCTCTTGTAGTGCTCGCCTGCTAAGAGCCTTAACTTCTTACTGCATTTTGCCAGGGTTTAGGCAAAGCAGAGCTCCCAGCAGGGCGCTGGATTGATTTCCTTTCCCATGGAAATAGACTTATGATTTCATATTTGTTCCTTGTCCCCAAATCCCATTTTTTTTCCAAGGAGAGAGGAATTTGATGGATTATAATGAAGGAGGTGTTGTTCTGAACAAGGAAAGGGCAGGAAGGTTAATGCAGGATGTGGCTGAATTGCCTGAGGAAGAGATGTTTTAATGGGAGAAGCCTTGTGAGAGGAGAGCTTTAGGGCTCTTCCCTGTGTAGCAGGTGGGTATTTACAGGCAAGCTCTGGTTGAGTTTATTTCAGCTGTAGGTGGATACTGGACTTTCTAGGCCCCCCTTTTATTCTGCAGTGATGCTCAGCAGCAGTAACTGTGACAGGAGGGGCGATTTGTACTGCTTGTGTTAGGAAGCCCCATTGCAGGGCCATCAGGAAGGAGACCACAGAGCTCACATATGAAATAGAATATAAGTAACTACTAATATATAATATAACCCTTCCCAGGCCTCCAGCACCATTCAGCCCAGAGCCCCAGAGCACTGTACAAACAGTAATTAAAACTTCCCAGCCCCCAGCTTTGCCAACGGTGCTGAATTCATTTTCCAGTGTGGGAAAATAAGCCTTTTATGATTAAGAGAGGCAACGCAGTTTTAGCAGCTGGAGAAGTTACTGATGACACGCAAGCTGGGGTGTGAGCCTTGGTCCTTTCCTGGCAACAGGAGGCTTTTCAAGGCAAGAACAAGTGGCTGGTCTCTTCTCCATCATGTACATGATGCAGTCTGTCACTGCAGTGGGCAGCACAAGGCCACCAGCCCCATGCATGCAGTGCCAGTGGCTCCAATCCAGCTTGCTTTGCAGAGATAAAGGCTGAAGGGAAGCAAAGGGCACAGGGGGAATGTGGCTGGAGATGCCTGTGATAAACCCCTTGTCCCGTTACTCCTCCTGGAGCATCAGTCTGCCTTATCAAGCACTGTCAGGTTCAGTGTGCCACCTTCCTGACCACGTGTCTGAGTTCCATGAGAAATGTGATACCAGGAGCATCCTACAGGAAGGAAAGGAATGCCTGAACATGCAAGAGCTTGGCTTAGTTCAGAGCTTGCATTGCAGACCAGAAACACTGACCCTTTGCTTTTGGGTTAACTTAACATAGTAACGAGTCCAGCAGCAAGAGCCTGTCCCTCTCCTGGTTCCTGCCTGCTCTGTGCTCTCCAGGAGCCCTTGGAGAAAAATCTCGCCCCATTGGGTGTGGACACAGCTCTTGGGTTCAGTATGAGCCCATAGGAGCTACTCAACCACATGTGCTGCTTTCAGGGTTCCCTGGAGCCCTTGGCCAGCATTCCCTTCCCCTGGTTAACATGCTGGCCTCCAGTGCTGCCCAGGCAGCGCCTGCTCCCTTCCCCTCATCCCACCTCTGCCTTGAAGGCTGGCCAGCCAGATCCCCCTCTGCTCTTAACAGCTCTGTGAATCCTGAAGGACCATTTGGGGGGAAAAAGCAATTTTAACTCAGGAAACAGATTATCTCCCTGCTCTGCCAACACTGCCTTCAAATCACTGAGCCCCCAGCCTCTGCCCCACCTGGGACAGACATTGGGCTGTCTGGAAACCACGGGGCTTGGTGAGAGGTCCCATGGCAGAGGGGAAGGGCCCAAACAACCAGAAATTTCAGCCTCCTCTCACTGTTGGGCTGTTTCCAGACACATGCCAGCACCACCTGGGTCTGCCTGCTCCAGGGAGTGCTGCTGCAGCCTCCCAGCAGCTGGAGAAGCGCTCATGGAGCCAGCAGTGCTGCACTGAGGGTTATTTAGTTCTTTGTAATGGATTCTCCATACCTGTCATTATTTCCAGCTCTGAGTCAAGAGAAAGGGACAGAGACTTTGCTGGGAGGTGGGCTGGCTTGAAGGGCTTTGGTGAAGCCTGTGGTTTTGCAGCTGAGCTCTGGAGAGGGCTGGGCACTCACTGTTTCTCTCATCATCCCTGCAGGTTGATCCCTGTGGAGGATGGGGATCCGGTTTGGACTCGCTGTGTTTCGTGTGTGAAAGGGACTGTCTCCTGTGAAGGAAAAAGAGAGACCTGGAAATCTGCTGCTGTCATTAGGCTTTCCTTGGGGCTAACTTTGTTGTTGGAAATCAGGGCAACCATGAAGAAAGCACCTCACAGGACTCTGCTCAGGTGCCTAATTCCTGTTAAATATATAGGAAGAGCTGGAAGAGAAGTAGCAGCACTGCAGCAGGGAATGTTCCCTGTGGACAATGTGATTTCAAATAATTTTGTCCATGGAGGGGTTCTCCCGCTTGCCCAGCAGGGTTTGTGGAGGCCAGGAAGGCTCAGAGAGGCGACTACCCTGCACCAGCAGCTTCACAGTCCCCACTCCATCACCTTTCTAGGACTCAAAATTTACGCTTTTCTCTCTGAGCCAAAATGATGCCAAGCTACAACTATCAAAATCCTTCAGACCATGCTCTTTCCCTATCCCTGCTCTGGCCTGAAAGGTGATTTCTCAGCTCGAGGTGTACCATCAGAGCAATTACTGTGCTCACAGCAGGCCCCACTGCCTGGCACAGCTGTGCCTGCACAGCCCCACCACCCACTGCAGCACAGCTGACGGCAGAGACTGGGCTGAGCCGGAGCTGGCAGGGCATGAGGTTTCTGCTTAATGGCACCCCCTGTTTCTGACCTGGACAGGCTCTAGCACTGTAACAAAGCCACAGGTAAACAGGAATGTTGTTTCAATAAAGCTGGATTAATCAGAAATGATCTCCCAGATGGCAGCAGCAGATGGAGGAGAGCCCACCCTCACCAAGGGTCACTTCTGCCAGGAGAGAAGGTAGGCACAGGGCTGAACAAGAACGTTTGTCTGAACTAATGGGCCACAGAGGCACTTGAACTGAAGTTTCCTTTGGACCAAAAGGGGCAGGTCTCAGCTTTCACTCACCATCCACCCTTGGCAGCTCTTTCCTCCTCTTGGTACATGGTTCTCATCCCTCAGCTGGCATCCCGTGGCAGCAAACACTAATCACATCCTCCTCCTAAGATTAGATAACAGGTAAAGAGGCTTGGCAGGACAAGGGACCTCCCAGCAGCTCCTGCAAAGCCAATCTCGTGGCCTGGGGTCCCCCCAGTGCAAATCCCTGTGGTTCTTGTTTGCTGAGCTGGGACAAAGTGGGCACCGGGGCTTTAGCTGATGTTGGTTAGAAAATAACCGTGAGAAAGGAATAAACCAATTAATTGCTGACCCACTGACAGCCAACACCTCTCCCCCACCTCCCCCTGCACAATAAAACCTGTCTCCACATCTCAAGCAGATTTAGGGTTGCTGCAAAGAGCCTAGAGGAGGAAAAAAACCCTTTCCCACTCCAGCTAATAATATTTCCAGATAATCAGTTTGAGGCAGCACTCTGCAAACCAGGAAAGCCTTTAAGAGCCGTTAACACCTTTATTCAGACTTCCTCATCCTCCCCCAGACAAGCTGTGATTAATTATCCAATCCACCCCGATCCCCCTGGGAAACGGCTCTCGGTCCCGGCGTTCATCCGAGGATTTGCAGGGTCCCTCTGTGAGAGCAGCTCCTGCTCCCGCTGCTCCCGGTAAGCAGGAAGGGGCTGGTGGGGAATAAACTGCTTCCAGCCCTGCACTTATATCAGCAAGGGTGCTGGATGAGGGGAGGGCAGGTTAATGCGGGGTCTTGGCAGCACTCGTGGCTTTTTCTTTGGCTGGTGGCCACAGACATCACCAGCTGGACTGTCCCTGGAAGCCCTTCCCCAACAAGTTGCCCCTGGAAGCACAGCCCGTTTGGGTCCCACCTGGATTTCACAGCCCTCCTTCCACCTTCACGGCTCTCCGGGTCAGCTTGCTCGGAGGATACTTTCCTGCCATTTTCCAGTCCTGCCAAAGGTGTTGGGGATGGAGAAGGCAGGGAGGAGAGGGGAATTACCACCTCTCAGGTTGCTGCAGTGGCTGGGATGCTGTGCTCCAGAGGTGGCCCTGTGTGGGCTGTTGCAGACCAGTGCAGCTCGTAACACTCAATTGTTCGTGCACTGTCCCACCTGTGCTGCCTTTACCCACCAAACCCCGGGCCTTTTTGTGTCCCAGGGTAACTCTCCCATCCCTGTGGCTGCACACAGCCTCTCCTGGCCATTCAGAGGGAGGATCAGAGCTGCTCCAAGATCATGGTAGCGCCAAGCAATTTATTGAACCCAGGAGGGGCAAACTCTCCTTGTACCAAATGCCAATCTCCACCCCACTGGAGATGACACCAAGTCCATGTTTGTCCACCACAGCCCTTCATCCATGGTAGCTGTAATCCTTCGGCTGTGTGAGGATTAACACGTAAATGTCCACCCTGCCCCAGTCCCCTCTGCTCTGGCAGGGTGCAGACAAGGCTCTTCTGGGGGTCAGTGGTAGTGTCACGCACATGTTTTATGACTTTTCTCACTGTACAAAGGCCCTACAAATGCCCCATTTTCAGGGGAGACCTGCATCTCCCCATCACACCCCTAAACCTGCCCACACGCTTGGGGGATGAGAGTGAGGGGGCACTGTGGGGCTGGCGTGTCCGCCTTGTGCAGCCGTGGAAAACCTGTAGTTAAGGAGACAGAGCAGCCTTAGAACCTGAGAGGTTCTAAGCTGAGGTTCCATGGTTTTATGACTCTTGAAGGAGCTCCTTTCCATTGGACCCTGTCCAAGAACTTCCCCCTGTGCACTGCATGTTGTCTGCTGGTCCATTTGATGCCTTTTCCTGGTCTTAAAATCAAGAGGCGAACACGGTTAGAAGGGGAAAAGGGCATTACCTTGGTATTTATTGTAAGGATCCTTAGGTGCACCACGACCAGGTCGAATACACCTCCCTGCACCCCCGCAATGGCCACCCCAATCCCCCTCCTCTATCTCTGGTCTTACATTCTAGGTCTTACTAATTAGCCTATCTATCAAAAATTCCCCAATGAGAGGCTCAAATGAGCCCCCCTCTCTAAGGAGCCCTCCCCTGGATGGTTCTATCTTAGTTTACAAAATGTGCTCTGGAGAGGACCTTGGGGTCTGGGCACACTGGCACCCTAACTGCAAAGCCTCTAAAATGTTTCGTCTCTTAGCTTAACAAACAAGTCCAAGAATGTAGGCAAAAAGCACCAAGAATACAGAAGTTGCAAAAAGGTATAACAGGGGTATAAAAGAAAAGACAAAAATCATCATGGCATCACATTTATACCTACCAGGGGCAAAACCTCAGAAATATCCTGGTCCACCACCTCAAAGCAGTATCTGCCATCACTGTTTTCTGCCATCCACCTCTAGGAACCTTCAGCCAGGAAATAACACCAGAGAGCACAGCAGTAGCTCAGGGGTCCCAGATAGTTTTGCAAATGAAAACTGCTGTCTCTCCTTGTTCTCTTCTCCTCATAACCAGAACAACATGTTTAGGTAATTTTCAAACAGGAGTACTTAAGGTTCAGCATCTAGTGTGCTCTTTGACAAGGTGCCAAAGAAGGAGTGAGGAGAAAGAGAGAACATTTCTGCCAGATGGGTGCCAGCTCCCCCAGGATGCTTCACAGCCCCAGGTGTTGGTTTGCATCACACCTACACGCTCTGCTTTCTGGGCTGGGCTTCATTTCAACACTCCCTTTATTTTTAGCCACACTTTCAAGAAAGGGGAAAAGAAAAATCTCAGAATCTCTGCAGCTTCCTGAAGCCCTTGAGAAAGAGAAAGCTGAGGAGTGAGCAGGCAGCTGGGAGGGTCATAGTCCTCCTCCCCACTGAAGGCTCCAGCCAGCCCAAGAGATGTCTCTACCTGTCTTCCAGTCCATGTCCAGGAGCAGTGGTCATCCACAGGCTTGGCCAAGTGCTGGAGAAGTGCATTCCAGTGTGGAAGAGGGCCATGCTCTGGTTCTGCCCACGGCGAGGGCACAGGCATTACTCCTCCCGCATTCACCCCGATGGCAACGTGTGCTGCAGATCCAGCACTTCTCACAGGGTCTGGCCACTGCTGGGATAGGAGATATGAGTTAAAAACAGGTGCTGCAGGAAGTGGTTTGGGTGATTTAGCAGGTGGCACCTTCCCTCTAAGTTAGCAGCGTGACGAAACTGCTCGGCAGGGAGCTCTGGGCTCTGTGCTGCAGCAGGAGTTGCATTTTAGTGACACCCCAGGCTCACCACTTGTGGTCACCCAAGATCCCACTTCTTGCAAGGGTGGAGGTGTCAGCTCCAGTGTCC
The DNA here is from genome assembly GCA_013397975.1 of Machaerirhynchus nigripectus. Lineage (NCBI taxonomy): Eukaryota > Metazoa > Chordata > Aves > Passeriformes > Dicruridae > Machaerirhynchus > Machaerirhynchus nigripectus. The sequence continues at coordinate 1,657,039 of VZRQ01006851.1, read as the reverse complement.
TGAGCAGGCTCCGGTCTCCAATTATGCTCTGCTGAGCCAAGAGCTGCAGGAATTTCCACTGGACACATTATTCCTCACTCTTTTCCTGCTATGACTACCGAGCAGGTTTCCCAGGTGCCAGAAAACAGCATTTACCAAGGCATTTCAAATTCAAATGCCTCCCATTGTCTTGAGAGGGCTTTTCCTGTTTTGTCCCATGCTTTCTGTCTAGGATAGCCCCAATGTCTGCTTCACTTGGCTGGTGCAATTCTCTGCTCAGCTGTTGGCTTTGCTCTCCTCCAAGTCACCCTGGGCCATGAAGGTCACGGACATCCCCAGCTTTGGCTGAGCGGGTGCATCACAGCAGACTCCATCTGCCCTGCTCTCCATCACCACCCAGGAAGGTATCAACTGCACCTTGGTCCTTGACAGGAGATGCCAGCTGCTACCAGAAAAGGAATAATCGATTATGAGACTGACATTAACGAAATATGAGATTGTGACTTGGGACGGACTAAAGCCATAGAAAGCATTTTAAATAATTCACCATCCTGAAAGTAAAGCATATTAGTGGGAAAGACATTCAGGTCCTTTCCCAGTGGCATTAAGTTCTATGTAACCAGAGCTGATACTGTGAGCTGAGAGCAAAATGAGACTTCTGCTGGGCAGGGAATCTTGGCATTTCAAAATGTATTTGAAAATCATGGTTTTCCCCCTGCCCCTCCCACCAAAATTATTTACAAACATTAAAATATTTTGCTTTGGTAGTATTGCCTACAAGACAACTAAATCCAAAATAAAATAAAAACACAAAATGCTGAAACAAATTGCAAGTCCCTGAGATGTGTGCTGGCAAAACATTCATCCAAATCACTGCCTTCTGCAAAAATGCTTCTATTTTGGCAAACCCACAGTTTTCCGGGGGCGGACTGATCCACCAGGGACTTCTGAACCCACAGCAAGTGGCAACGGAGGCTGAAGAGAGACACTGTGTGGGAGGCAACGTTTAAAATGTCGCCGTTTTGCTCTTCACTTGAAACCACTCCAAGGGCCGTGGGGAAAGCGTTCAAGAGCAGGAGCTGTGCTTTGGCTGTCTGGGAAAGTTGCTGCCAGTGCCTGGGCAGAGCGTGGGGTTACCCAGAAAAGCCCTGCTCATCCTCAAACACCCCTGGAAGGGTGAATGTTACCCAGGCAATTATTTTAAATTTATCTCAGCAATGAAACACGATTGTGCTCACACAGCAGATGTCTCTGTGCTGGGTAAGCTGAGCTTAGCACGAGAGGCTGTTGGGTAAGCTGAGCTTAGCACGAGAGGCTGTTGAGAATGTTGTGCTGGTGGCACCCACCTCAGCTGCTGTGCTGCTGGGGGGGCAGCAGGAAGGGACTGCCACAGCCAGGCAAGGGGCATCTTCATTACCTTCATTATTTATATGTTCTTGGCAGAGGCAGCTCTTCACAGGGGAAAAGTGTTTCCCTCAGATTGGGGGGTAGGAGTGAATGAAGGCTGCACAAATGGCAGGGGTTTGGCAGCTCTGACCCCACACAACTCACCTGCACACACGCTGTAGGCCTGGGTTATAGTCACGGGTCAGGCCCAGGGATGTCTCCTCTGGGACGGCAGAACCTTTCCAGGCTTTTTGGAGACCATGCTGGCTTCTGGGTGTCTACGGACTCCATGCAAAAACAGCCTCATGCAAAATTCAGAGTCAGTTCCTTTCCTTGATGTTGAAATCGCTGTAGAAATCCCAGTGGGAAATTCCTCTGAGGTGTGACAACACTTGAGGGACAACACTCCCTCCTGCTCCCGCCAGGCCAGGACGTCCTGCTGCTCACGGGGATGCTCTAAACAAGCCAGGTGAGGAAAGACCTGTGAGAGAAACACCTTCTTGTGGTTTCACCTTAAAAGGTCAGCTCTGTTCCTTGTCATGCAACGTGCTCAGAACCTACCACAGGTGATTAAACGCCAGGGAGCTGTTAGATCACACACGGATAATCCTCCCTGTACCTGGCAATGCGATTCGTTGTGATTCATAAATTCCGGTGGTGTTGCGGTTCCCAAATGGATGCAGTGTGCTGAAAACTCTCCTCGGCAGCTTTAGCAACAGAAAACCACGAGGGGCTGACACAGGCAGCACAGGAGACCCCCCTAAGGCTGATACCCATGTAATCATTAAGGGACCTCCTTGACTTTAAGGACAAAACAGGGCTCCTTGCACCTTTTCCACCAGGATGCTGGGAGATGCACGAGCCAGCTGGGAGGTGGCAGGGGACAGAGTGGTGACACGTGGGGGGTGAGGGGAGGCAGCCTAGAAGGGGGCACATGGGAAGGAGATGTTATTGGCTAGTTAGGAAGGGAGAAAGGGCAGAGAGAACTGAGGTTTGTCTCCTCTATCTCCATAGCAGTTGGCTTTGGGCTAGGGGTGAGTCACAACAAGAGAGTTTGATTAGAGAGAGATTGAGTTGTGAAGCGGATGCAATTAAAACCTTGGATCCTCAGGGCCGGTTTTAGTAGCTACATTAAACTGAATCAACTCCTGCCTCACTGTGGGCCATGGAGGGGCTGCTTCTGCTCCTCCACTGTCTTTGAATTACTCTTGCTGCAGCTCCTCAGGTCAAGGCAAAATCCAGCTGAGCTGCTGAGGATGAGCAGGAGCAGTGTCTGTCTGCCTGAGCATCAAAACAGGAGCACAGAACAGGCCTGAGAAGAGGTGAGCTAATCCAGAGATGAAAAATCCTTCAAAGATTATTAAACACAAAGGCAAAAACAATGCCTCAGGAAGATCCTGAGTGGAAACTCGTGTGTGGGCAGCACATATGCAGGAGACCTGAAGGGGCTCCTGTGTCATCTTTTTCCAGAGGCATCTTCTCTGGCTACTTTGCAAGAGAAGGAAGGGGCCTGGTTGGGTTCCGGAACTGACTCCAAGTGGTTCTTAGCTGAGACGAGATGAATAACTGCCTGTGGATGTGGCTGGATCTCTGGAGAGCATTGCAGTCACCCCGTGTGCTCTGACAAGTAAGAAACATCAGCTTTGCCCCAGGCAGCAGTTTCGGGTCTTTAGCAGGAAGAACTGGAAGCTCTGGGGTCAGGAGCAGCCACTGCTCCCCAAAGCTCACCTGCCACTGGCTCACACACCCCTCGGGCCGGACCCAGGACTGACCCCAAAAGAGAAGCACCATCGAAGCTGGGGAGATGAAAGCCTCGTGCCCATCCATCCTGATGTCATGAAAATGTTGCTGCTGAGATGAACTTGGTGTCACCAAGTTCGCAGGTATAAATCCCCATTAAATATTTCATTCTCATCAATTGCTTGCTCTAAGTGCCTTCTGAGGAATTCATGGGAACGTTTTCTACTTGACACAGAGATACTTTCAATTATGAAAGATGGCTAAAAATAAAAGGAAATTATACTGTTCAGACATCTCTGGAGGTGGAGACAGGAGAGGAAACCATCAAGGAGAGCCAGGGAAGAGATTTTTGTTAGAAGTAGAGAAAGGCTACTTATTTTTGCAGACAGAAAATGTCAGGAGGCAGCCTGACTTGAGAATCTGGAATCTGTCACTCACCTTCTCTATTAATAATTTGACCTCAACTATTTAGGGTCTGAGCCAGAGAACCGGAGTTAAGAGTCATGTCAGTCTCTTTCTCTGGTTGCAAAGGGTTTGATCACTCTCTGAAAATTCTCAGCTGTAGACATTTTTTAATGTGTTTTCCTTTTTTTTCTCCTTCTTTTTAAATGTAGGGCCCCAGCCTGTGACACTGAGAAGACTCTTTTTGGGCTTTCCCTTTAATGTGAGAAGCTTGGGCTTCTTATAGGCTCAGTAAGTCCATGGGGTGTTGTGATGCTGATAAAACTTTTACATTTTGTAGCAAAAATGACCTGACTGAGAGCGGGGCTTGAATCATCAATCCTTTATAGATCAGCCCTTTGAGGTAAGAGATTTATTCCTCTGACACCCATAGCAGGTTGCTTAGCTTTTCCTACAGACCACTGTCAGAGGGACACGGCTGAGCTGCAGTCACCATCTCTCTGTACTTTTTAAAAATTTAAGTTCCTAACTGAACATATATAAAACATACTGAGAGCTTTTGGTCTGCTCTGGCATTGAGTCAAATGTCTCTTGCACTCCACACATGTGACCAGGGAAAAGGGGGGCAGCTGGAAAATACAACACTGAAGCTGTAGATGATTTGGTGTTAATCTCTTGTTTCTTCTCCATAGCAAATCAAAGTCACTGGAAAAATATTAAAATTACCACAAAAGGGCACAGTTTTGTTGTGTAGATGAGAGCTGAAAAGTCTCCAGACCTTTCTTCCACTCCATAGCACCTGTTTTTAGAGATGCCTTTGGCAGAGTGCTGTGCTCTCACTGATTTGGGCTGTGTTCTCTGAGCCACATGCTCCAATTTTAAGTGATCAGGGGCTTAATTAGCTACTTTCTTCCTTGTATTTTGAGCAGCCATTTTAAGTTAAAAATACCATGTGTGTTCAGCGCTTTGGGAGAGCATTCCTGTGCTAATCCAAATGGAAAAGATCTTCAGTACAGGGCATTTTCTGCAAAATCACCACTGAAGAGTGAAATGGTCCAGTCAGTCCCTGGTACAACTTCTTCTAATGGCAGATGTGTTGAGCCCTGGGAGTTCAAGGTGTCCTTGCACACACTTAGGCCCATAGAGCTGGTGTGAAAGGTAGACAATCAGTGCTTTCCTTCTAAAAAACTCCACTCAATCATTTTTTAGGGGTAAAAAAACTGTTCTCTGTTAACCAGCAGGATTGACCTGCCTGCTGCCACACTAACAGTGGATCACAGGGGAAGACTGCAGAGGGATTTTGAGGTAGGCATCTTCCCATTCCACTCAAACATCTTTTCACCAGGACTCTCCCCTGCCCAAGAGGTTTGCCTGTGGGGCTCCATTCCCTCGTGAGCAGCACAGGACAGTACAGTTGTCGTGGGAGGTGAGAGACAACAGGAACCATAATGAAGCTGGATGCCAAGGGAGAGATGTTCTGCTGGAGCTGTGGTACAGCTGGGCTCGGGATAGACACTGACCTTCAGAGGAGAGGGAAGAATTCAGACCTCCTGTGAAAAGATTAGATCCCGGTACTCTTTCTGTGTTTTTCCCTCCAAAATTTGTCATCTTTCTGCCAGATGTAAGGGATAACTTTTCAAACGAAAATGCTTCATCCATAGTTCTGCCTGGCAAGTCAGGAAATGAGAGGCACGAAGTACAGTTACAAAGTAATCACAGAGAAAACCTCTGCCGCAGGAAATGACCCAGCATGGCACACGACCTCTTGGGGAGTTCTGCACATTCCCATCCTCCCTCTGCTTTCCCCTCTCTCTTTCCATTCATCTTGTTTCCAGTGACACGAGGCAACTGTAACACCACCAAAGGCACTTTTACTACCTCCCAAAGCTCCTAAGTACCTACAAAGAATCAGAGATGTCTCTGGCTGCACTTTGGGATGGAGAGCATGGTGGAGCAGGCGCTCCATCAGGAGTCCTGCCAGCGTCAGGACACACGTGGCAAGGGAATGGTGCAAAAATTGCCCGGTGCAAGCAAGTCCTTGGCAGGGTTTGTGCTCATACGAGCAGGAGAAGGTTTGCTGAACCTGCTGGGGAGGCAGCCCAGCGGTAAAATAGCTCTTGCAGAGCTGTACCTGTACCCTGGGACAGTCACAGGAGCTCACCAACAAAGGACCCACCACACTGAGAACAAGGGCTGGTGCTGGCTGGTGAGCAAAGGCTGCAGTTAAAACCTTGGCCTGAGAGGGGAAAAAAGGTCTTTGTGTCATGAGCAGTCCCCAAAGAGCGTTCCTTAGGAGAACGCAGCCAGCAAGATGAAATTGCCATTCATGCTTTTTAGAGATGTTCAGTGTATTAGGAATTCAATTAAGAAAATGTTCCACTGCAGGAAGCTCAGAAATTAAGATTATCATTATTGTAGAGGAAGGAAACATTTTTAATGCATTAATTTTTTAAAATGACATCCCTACAGACAATGAACTTTTCCTTGCAGCACCCAGGCCAGTAAAGGAGAGCAGTTTTCTTTAGCAATGGGGAGCAGCAGCAAGAAGGTTACACAGAAGCAGGTATGTAAAGAAGGTTTTCTGTGGGATGCAGAGCACTGGAGGATGCCAGGCTGGATAATGGGCTCTGAGCTGTTTTCTAGAGGAGATGACAGCACTGGATCCTTGATTTGACCTGTAACTTGCTCTACATCTTTCCACTTCAGGAGTCTGACCTAAATGGAGGCAACATAAGTGGCCACCATTGCCTCAAAAAGGGCTGTGAACCCAAAGAGAAAGGTGTTTCTGTGAACTTCCCTCACATCCCCAGACCAGGGATTTACTGTCTACATGCCTTTTTGTGTTATATTTGCACAGTGCCAATAGCCCTGATCCAAGGAACAGGGGGGTGGGTCCCTGCTGCTGCCTTCATACCTAGGAAATAAAGCAACGGTTCAGTTCAAAGCAAAAGGTGTTCCCAAGCACCTCCTCAAAATAAGTCTGGATGGGGGAGGTGGGTTGGGTTTTTTATTTGCAGGACAAGATATCACATGGAAATCCAAGAATAGAATAAGTTGCAGGGGAGGGAGAGGAGGAGGAGGAGGAAATCACTGCTTTTGCATTTCTTGTTCCCTTTCCAAACCTTGTGCATGCCACAGTTTTAATTAATAACTCTGTCGCCCATTCTGGAGTTCAAACAAAGGAGTACAAGGAGGATGTATTCCAGGCACACAGGTACCTGGGGAAAACAAAGTGATGGCTTTATGTTTTGAGGCTTCATTATGGGGCTCCAGCTTTTACTCAAAAGTTGTTCTCTGCCAGGAATTATCTGAACAATTACCTCAGGAGGTCACTTTGAAGCCGGGCTCAAATAATACATAAAATAAAAAAAAGAAGTCAAATACATTGTTTGGAGGCTAAATAAAATAAACAGACACACAAACACAACTACCATTAATAACATTTCTCTGCAAGGCTCCTTTGTCACTTACGTCTCCCACCTGACACAAGCCCATGTGCAACCACTGCCACCCTCTTGACACCAGGTTTGGGAGTCCTGCTCCCAGACCAGCCCCAAGAGGAAGAGACAAGTGTCAGTGCCCACTGTGGAAACTGAACTTGCAGGGTGTCAGTGATGCTCTGTGCACAGCAGCAGCACTCAGGGCCCTGTGCAGGCACTGTGTTGTTCCCTAGTGATGGCTGCCTGCTGGAATTCCCCTTTGGAATTCACTTTGGAGCAAGGAGCACCTCAGCTGTGTCCTGCCCTCTCCAGGAGTGGCAGCTCTGCTCAATCTCTGCCCCATGTGGTTTGGGTTCCCTGCAGAGCACTGGGCCTGATGACCTTTCTCTCTACCACACTTGTGCTGCACATCTCAACACACTTCCCACCTCCGTCAGGTGAGAACATCCTCCTTTTCACAGCCTGGGAAAGCAGGATTTCCCAAGACTACACAGAAATAAGAGGCAATCTCTGCAGGCCCCACTGACCTCTTTAATTTTTGAGCAACTCTTTCCCCTTTGGGCAAGTCAAAGAGTAACTAAAACTATCTGCAAATAACTTCTGTGGAGGTAGCGAGTGCCTCGTAGGAAGTTGCTGATGTGACACATTCAGGCTGTCACTGATCATCACTTTCCTGCACAGACAGTTTGATGATACTGCTTTCCTTAATTGCACCAAAAATTTAAGTCAGGAGATCAACGGTGCCGTGAAGAATTCACAGGGAAAAGAGACAATATCCATCCACCTAGGAAGGCTGCTCCAGAGACAGACCCTGCAACCAGAGCTCAGATGGCTGGTAAATGAAATGATGGAAAGAAAAAATTCTCTGAAGCTGCTGTTTCCACTTCCGTGGGGTTTTAACAGCAGGAAAGATTTGATAACTCTGCATATCCAGTGGCAGAGGCTGTGGATGCTGTGGATTTCCTTCTGGCTATTCACTGAGTGCCAGCTCAGCCTCCACAGTATCTGGTGAGGACCCAGCTTGCAATGGGAGGGACATCCCCACCTGCAGCCCCACCAGCTCCTTCTTCTCTACTGTCTTAAAAATGGACACGTAGAATTGTTTTTGTTGACCTCACAAAAAGGAGCTTTCTGAAAGCACTGAGCAAAAGAGGAGACTCAGCCTTTCCCCAGACACTCTCCCAGCCAAACCTGCCTTCCAGCATGTGAAGGTAAAGGCCTCTTTGGTTCAGCAAATTCAGGACTTCTCCTCAGCATCCAGACCAGACACAAACTCATGTCCCAGTCTCCACTATCTCTTTTCCAGAAGCTTTGGAGAGGCTTGGATGAAGGCACCGGCACAGTTCATGCCCGGGTGAGTTCCTCATCCCAGCCTACAAAGTGCTTTTGGAGTGGGCACAGTTCAAAAGGATCAGAAGGATGAGTCAGGAGAAGGATTTCATGACACACCAGCACATTTGGTGTCTGAGGAGAAGCGTGCTGGTGTAGGAGAGCAGGCCAGCCATGAGGAACTGCTAACAAACAATTTTCCAAATGGATCCAAACATTATAACCAGGGCCATGATCCTCCAAAATCAGTGTATAAGGAGGTGCCAAGGACTTAATGGGAAGGACTTGGAGAAACCCAAGCTAAAAGGCAGAGGCATGGAAAAAAACATGCCCCAGAAGCAACCTCCAGGACAGGCACAGATGGGTCCAGGAGGGTCTCTGGTAGCACAGAACAGAGAAAGAGCAGGTAATGAGAGCACCATGGGCAGGACATGGTACAGCAGGCTGCCCCAGAGTGCTGCAGAGTGGGTCACCAGCACCTCCCTGAGAACAGATGAAATGAGCTTCAAATCAGGTGCAGCTGCTGCCCTAATGGAGCTCTAGAAACCCCCTGGGGGTGTGTGAGAGCATGAATGCTTCTGAACCAAAACCAAAAAGACCCAGGGAAGTGTAAAAGGCAAAACTTGGCTGAGGGAGCAGAGGGTGCGTAAGAAGCTCTGTTTTGTGAGTCACCATACACTGCTTCAATTGCCTTCCCCTCAAAATCACAGACCCCACTGCAGTTATGTGGACAAAGCCAGTGGACAAGGACCTCAGAATTTAAAATCCTGATGAAAGCCCCCGTTTGCTTCCAAGGAGCAGAGAAACCAGAAAAAGCACAGTGCAGTCAAACGCAAAAGCATTTGCTCTTTCAACACCTACGAGCACATTTTCCTTTTTATGATCCATTTGGAAAACAGTGTCTTCTGCAAAGAACAAAAATAATCCTCCCGTCAGGCACCCCGAGGCATGGCAGTGGTCCCAGAAGCAAATCAGCAGCTCCAGATCTGCGTGACGTTGGGAAGCCCGGTGAGGGTGACATGTTCCGCCACGCACGGAACACACCTGGGATGGCGCGGTGAGGCAACAGCCCCGCTCAGAACCGGGAGCTGCAGCTCCATCCTGGCCGATCCCGCTCGCTCCAACCGTCACAGCTCTGCCAGCCCACCACCCCGCGCCCACTGTGCTTGAGAAACCCTCCTAAAACGCTGTGTTCCCTTTTTTTTGGCACTGCCAGATGGGTCTCCAGTACCGCCCGATCTCTGCCTTGAGGCTGTTGTTCTGAGCAGCCTCCAGTGTTTCCTCCAGTGCCTGCAAACTGGTAGAAACTGAGGGTGTATTTTGGGGTGCCCTTGAAGGGTTTCAAAGTCTGGAGATCATGTAAACATGAAATAAGTGTGGCTTATTGGGAGGCAGGGGGGCATTGCTGCCAAGGCAGCCAGGCAGAAGTGTGGTTTCTCATATGAATTGGGATCCCATTTGCATTAGATTAAAGCAGGAAAAAATTGCCAGCAAAGTGAGATTAAGAATATTTATGGATCCTATTGGCTTGATGTATGTGTCTCCCAAGTGATGGAAACTGAGTACAAAATTGAGAAACTTCAGCAATCTGTGGGGGAAAGGAGACAGACAGCAATGACTTTTTAATGCTTTAACATTTTTTTTCTGTGAATTTGGTGCTCGCAGAGAGCAATTATAATAAAAGGTTTGAAAAAGAAGGTGAATATAGCAATGTATTGTCTTTCTAGAAAGACCAATCCATCTTAAGATCTCAAAGCACTTTTCAAACTCAAGGAGGTCTTAACTGCGTAAGGGCAAGAGCCATAAGTGACCTTCTGTCAATACCAAACCCTTCGCAGATGCAACGACACCAGGGGCTTATACCTGTCCTTCAGGTGCTCTGGGCACTGAGAACACTCTGCTTCTCTTCTCCCTGCAAAAATCTGTATGCACAGAGCTTGAATTTCCAACTCCCAGTACTTCCCAATCTGTCTCGAGCAGAGAGCACATGGTGGTACAGAGCTGTGAGCATGGAGAAGGATTCGAGCACAAGCTTTAGGGGTAGGGGGCTAAATGATTTTTACATTAAATGTCCACAGAAAGAACCCAAACCTCTAAAGAACAGGTATCTAAAATGACTTCACTGGCACAGAGGAAATAATAGAGAGAAGGTCTGAAATGCAAAAGGAAACCTAACAGAAAACTGGACAGGCAAAGACGCAACCTGGGTGTTCTAGATCCAGCTAATTACCTTCTGAATTAATTTGTATTGCTCCCTTTCTTTGAGAGTGGTTTGCTGTGGTTCAACACCAACCTTTGCCTAATCAACTTTAAATAAGTCGAGATGAGCCTGATTTAAAATTTACTGGATGTCTGAACACTGTTCTTGTACCTGGTGCAACCTCTCCTCCTTTTCTACTGCTGGAGCTATGTGTGTTGGCAGCCCTGTAAACACTGAGTTAATATTCCAGCATGAAGCACTTTCAAAGGAGATCTGCACACCTTCCTATTTCCAGGAGTGCTCAAAACTGTATCAGATTTGGCTTTAAAAGCCTCAGAGTTGCTGGCTGGGTTCCTGCATACCAGGGCACATGAGTATTGCTAATTGACTTAGGTAATCTCCCTCCACAAGCCTCAAAGTGCCCGATGGAATCACACACCCTTTTCATTCACAGCCTGTTTCCCAACGTGCTGGGCTTTCAGTGTAGCTTCCACTGTCCTTAAATGGAATGCCAGGGGCCTGCATTCCCCCGTCACATGCCTCAAGGATCAGAAGTAGCTGCCTTTCCCTGCATTTCTGCAACTCCACCAAACTCACGTTCCTCCAGACTTTTGTGTCCCCACCACACTCCTCTGTGAGCTAAAGCTGGTTCCCAAGGGACAGGTGACCCTTACAACCCACAACCATAACATCCTTTTGTGGATACTCAGTCCAAACCCACATTTCTAGGTAGGGTATCTGCTCTTTCCTGGTTTTGTTTTGTTTTCATGTTGCACAGACAGTTCCCTGGGCTGCTCCAGCCTTGGGTACAGTGGCAGCTCTTTGCAAACATCTCCAGCGCAAGCAGGGGCTGCAGCTGGAGCAGTATCTGCTTGGCCTGAGACCAGAGCACAGGAAACAGCAGCCTGCCCTGCAGAGATCATTTCCACCTTTGTTAGCTGTTGGCTCCAGCATCTATTTTGATAGATGCCGAGGTCTGAAGCTGGTTAGTAAGGAAATGGAAGAGGGGAATGGCCATGCTTTAACTCTTGCTTGGCAGCAGCATTAGCCCCCGGTGTAGTTTCCATGCACTGATGCTGATACGTTTAACTAATACAAAAGAAGAAAAAAGGAAAAAAAGAAAGAAAAGAACAGGAACTACTTGCTTAGAAAAAGCCATCACTGAGCCATGTTCCAGGGCTGATCCATGAACATGGAGGGAGGAGACTCACCGAGGCTCATTGCTCACAGTGCCACTCATTTTTGTGGATTGGGATGCCCTGTACCAGCACCCCATCCCAGGAACTTTGGGTTATGCACAGGTGCTGAATTTTCAGCCTGGAAACACCTCAGTAAGGGCAGTGTGAGCTCCTCTGCTTGCTCTAACCCCAACCAAAGAAAACACAGCCCAAAGCACCAGCAAAGACAGAGCGGGGAGAGAACGGCCACAGCCCGCACGCTGCACCCCATCAGCTCTGCCAGCTCCCTTCACACCACCCTGGCCCTGCAAAAACACCCTCAGAGCTCTGTGTCCACTGTCAGGCAAAGACACACACATCCTGAACTCCCCTCACATCTGCCAGGGAAGTGCAAGGAGGTTTTACAGTCCACAAAACATGATCCTAAGGTACGAAGCTATGACAAGAGGAGCCCAAGGGTTAAAGCTGGGCTTTTCTGCTGGCATTCCATCAAAAAGCATTCCACCCCCAGCATTTCAAATTACTACAGATAAAGCAGCAACAAAGATGCAAAACTGGTTTAGAAAGTACCTGATAATTTCCTTTTAAACTTCTACTTCAGAGCAAAAACCTTCTTGCTTTGAAATAAATGGCTGTGGACAGGCGGAGGTGGGGGACATACAATGTGTCCTTCTCCTAAATTCATGTTTGAACTGAAAAAAGGAAACAAACTTCTGAGGATTTGCAGCCTCAGTAGCTGGGCATATTCCTCCCTCAAGGATCTTTATCTGCTCCTCCTTCATCACAGATCTATTGCACAAAAAACTAAAGAAAAAACAAACTTCCTCATTCACATAATCATATGGGTGGATTGATAGAGTTACGATTTATTTTGCTATAAAATTAATCCGGAAAACACTGAAACAAGGGAATGAAACCCAGGACCACAAAGTTAAAGAGGAAAAGCAGGAAAACATGACTGCCTGGTAAGGTACATACAGCAAATTTCATCTAAATTAACTAGAGGTGGACAGCAAAGGCAGATTAGTTACCACACACTGAATGTCTTTGTTGGACTCTTCTCCAGAATGAATGCATGGGCTGGAGGGTTGGGTGCACAGGACAGATGTGAGGACTTGCAGCATCAGGACTGAGCCACTGAACTGCCCCTAGTTCCTCTGCAGTCTGTGGAAACTGGGAACCCTTGGTGCTTCAGCTTAAAGGTGCCACAAAGTAAAGAAAAAGTACAGAAAATGTATGGAAAACCTCAGAGAGGTTGTTCATCTTTTTACCTCGCTGGCTGCTGAGCACAAACACTGAAAAAATAACGGGAAACCATGGCTTGGCAATAACAAAGGCAGGAAACCACCTGTTCAGCACCCAGCTTCTGCCCAAGCTAACACGCACGAGAGAGCTACTGCCTCCTGGAGCAGGTGACCCCACAAAACTGATGGCCCTGGCAGAAAAGCTGCAGCAGGGTCTAGACCCCTGTCGGGTGGCCAGCACTCGCTCTGCATGTGTCGAGCACAAGGAAGACCCTCTTGCTGCTGGTGGCCTTTGTGGAGATCCAGCAGTGGGGATGAACACAGGCCATTGGTGCAGGAAATGGGGAAGAGCATCTGTCACCCCCAGGATCTTCTGCATCGCTGTCACCTCCTCAGCTTTGCCCTTTCCATCTGCCTCCTAAGCTGGAGCAACACATTCACGAGATGAGAGGCTGGCTGAGCCAAGGCTGGGTGCTCCTGGGGTGTCAGAGACCACCAGTGGTGTGGGCAAAAAAGCCTCCTGTGGGCTTTGTGGTGAGCAGAACCCCAGAGAGGAGGTTCATCTGCTCGAAATAGCACGTGTCACGTCACCTGTCAGCTGGCGTGGGGCACGGCAGCTCCACGGCAGCTCCGCTCAAATAATAGCAATGGAACAATGCAAACAAGAACAGGGCTTAGTCACTTGTTCGAGTCTCATCCCCTTTTGTTTTTACAGATGTGCAGTTCACGGAAATGAGATGATTAGCTCATCAAAGCATCTGTCATCCGAGAGACAAACCGGCTTTTCACAAACGCATCCAAGTGACAAGACCTGTCGGATATGGGCTGCGGGGAATCTCTCTGAGGCTTATTTTTGGATCTATTATAATCAGCCTTACCAGCTTATTAGTTATCTCCAACACATCAGTGGGGAAGGAAAAGATAAATACATAAAAACTTGTCATGGCAATCTGAAAACGGTGGGGGCTTTTCCCTGAAGGAAAAAAAAACTTGCAGTTTTACAGCTCTTTCTTTTAACATAATCTGTACAGCTTGGCCTTTACTCCTGGAAGATTTAAATGACTTGCCAAATTATTTAAACGGAATAAGTTTTATTTTTATGTTCTTAAAATTGGGACACCTTAAAATGAATGCATCTGGTGGTCACAGGCTTTGCCAGTCAACAGCAAAACTACTGGAGTGTTTAACACTGGGCAAGAGCTTTGCTCCAGAGCAGGTGAGAAAGAGTGGTCAGATATTTAAAAGCTCTCGGGTGGGGCTCAGGGGATTTGAACTGAGCATCGATCTCCCCCTTGGGCTTCCTGTGTCTGATGGCACCTCAGGACATCCCTGCTGTCTTGTGCACAATGCTTGTGAGCACAGGGAGGGGTTTGGATTCAGCTGGAGCCACACCGAAGTCAGGGCTGTGTAGAATCCTAGAATGGTTTGGGTTGGAAGATTATCTAGTTCCAGCAAATGCAAAGGGACATTTAGTGGCCTTCAGGATGCAGCAATGGAACACAAAGGGAATTTTAAAATTTCTTTTTAATAACGAAAGACAAAATTGCTGGGACCGAAAGGGAGATTACTCATTTGTTCTCAGACCTGTGCTGGTAATCATGCCACACCTACTATGGGAGCAGTGGCAAGCTGTTGGCCTCACCTCCTGCTTGGGCCGGTGCCAGCCAACCCAGGCTGTGCCATCCCTTCCCCTGTGCCCGGCCCGGCGAGGAGCGAGCTCGGAATCACAGCGCTGCAGTCCGCACAGCCCCGGGCACAGCCGAACCTCGCGTGTGCTCAGCAGGCGGGGAGGAACAGAGCCCAGCCCAAGAGAGATGTAAGAAGTGGAAACAAACGGAAATGACACAGCCTGGGCATGAAGAGACATGTACAGTCGGCGTGGGGGGAAAAAATGGGTTATAATGTAAAATCAAGCATTATCTGTCAGTTCTAACTAGCTTGTGACAGCATGACAGCCCCTTGCATGCACAGAGACACCGTTTGGCCTCAAACAGCCCCAAGCACGAGGCAGGGGAGTGGGGAGAGGTCTGGGAACTTCAAAGGACTAAGCCTTAGCCTTGCTGCCCAGCCTGCTAATGACACCACAGTGTAACACCTTTTGGGAAGTGCAGGCTGGCCTTCCCTTCACCCACTCACATCATAGGGGATGTGGCCACTTGTTTCATTTTGGCTCATCCTTTGACCAAATGCAACATTAGCTGCCTCCTGGTGATGGCCATGGCCCTCTAAAATGCCCGTGGTGTGTACCCTGCCCAGATCCTTGCTTACTGCCACACACCCAGCCCCTCTGCTCCCCAGGATGCCCCCCCTGGCACAGGCTGAGGCTCAGCACTGCTCTCCCAACACCGTGCACTATCTTCTGAAGCAGAAAATGCCTGTGTTGGGCACTGCTCACCAGTGTTTAACAAAGCTCTCCAACCTCTGCTTTCTGCACTGTGCACCTTTCATCAGTTTTCTGTTGAGCACTGAAGCCTCTTTTGTGTGATAGGGATGATGGGAGGAGACTTTGGTATAGGCAGCTGTATAGCCCACCAGGCCAAAATGACTTTCCTCCTTCCATGCCTATTCTCATTCTTTTCCCCTGTTTTCTATTCATTCCTTTCCCTTCCTAAGCCTAAGAGCATGCCTGGATGTCCTGTTTGCCCCTCAAAAGATGAGGATCAGCAGCGTGGTGGCAAGGAGAAAGCCTCCCTCGTTTGGTGGCTCTTCCCAGCCACCTTGTTCCTGGGACCTCCTGAGTCACAGACATTTTCTGTCAGGACCTGCCTGGGGGGTGACTCAGCCCAAGCTCACGGGCATGGAACAGACGTCAGAGCTGCGTGGAGGCCTTGGCAGGTCCCTCCCAGTGCCATCACCAGGCAGGATGTGCAGCAGGGCACTGCAGGTAGAGGGGCAATACTGCACAGTCACTTTGAATGACAGAAACCACTTGTTTGGATCCCCTCATCCTCTGCCAGCTACAACCTGTGCCAGCCCTGGGCCCAAATGGACAACTGAGCCTTCCCTGCAGGTTACAGGTGCTTTGAGCTTGTCCAAAGCAGCACAGCCTGTCCGTTCAAAACCAAAGGAAGGAAGAGGAAGATATTCATCAGCTCCTAACCAGCTCAACCTCACCACAGGAAAGTAACCAATTTGTAAGGATTGATTACTTGCCTCTTTCTCTTGAAGTTCCAGCTTGGCTGCTCCCTTATGCTTCAACATCTCCTCCCAAAGATATCCTCAGTTTGTTCCAGATAAGATGCCAACAAATGTCCTCTCCAGGTGGGGACAATGCCCTGAGTTAACAGCTCAGCAGATACACCAGACAGCTGTAGTGGTAAGCAGAGGAAGAAGGCGAGGCCCACAGGTGGTGGTCATGCCCTAAAGATTGTGTGCTAATCACGATGAATTAATTGGCAGACAGGAGAAATCACATTTTCCTCTCTTTAAACACCCATAAGTGATACCAGGAGTTACTTAATGAAGTAACTGAAAGGACTGAAAAATCTACAGTGTTCCACAACTTACTGGACTCCAAGGAGAAGCAAGTCAGTAAGAAACTTTACATTTTCAGCATTTTCTTTCTAATTTTCCTTTTTGTTCTACCCATAAAAAAAGAATGGAAATACGATGGCAATTGTTGAACACCATGATCCTTTTGTAGAAAACACCACACTGGGCCTGCAGTGACACAAAACCGGAGAATCAGTTTGTATAATTTTTCATAAAGTTGGGAGAGCTGGTCTCCAAGGGCAAATACCAAGTCACTTAGCAGCTATCCTGCCATAATAGCTTTCAGCTTTCCAATGGAATTTTTCCTGGGCTTCCTCCAAAAACTAGTAAGACTAAAGCTTCCTGGAACGAGCTCACTCTGTAGAATTTCCCCCACTCACCACTGGACAGCAGATGTGTGTCTGCAGGGCTAAATGCACGGGAGGATTTATTCCTTAGCTTAGGTGGTCTGGCCAGAAGTTCCTCCTGGCGCTCCCCTTCCAGGACCTGCCTGCAGTCGGGTGCTTTCCTAAGGCAGCAGTGGTACCCCCAGGCGTGTCTGACCATTCCACTGACCATCAGTGCACCCTGGCCGCCCCTCCGTGTCACACAACTCACAGCCACCCCTCCGTAAGGCTGGAGTAGCAGTGCAGCCAGCAGTACCAGAGGTAACAGCTTGGATTCCAGAAACCCTCAGTAAATATGGCACTGCCTGCTACCACAGTCGGTGGGATCTGGGATTCCCCTAAGCCTGGGCAGGAATTGCAGCCCAGGTACTCCCATCCTAACTCAGCCTGTAGGTAACTGCTCAACTCATCACTGTGATCTGGGGATTAGAAACCAACCGTCCACACACAGAGTTTGTGCCTGTTGCCTAGAAGACAAGCTGTACATCAGGGGGTCAAATCCCAAAAGGAAATGCCTTTTGCTTTTCATGTTTCAGTCTTGGTGGCTGCTCAAAGACTTATTGTATCGTTAATATCTGCATGGAGCTTATTCTGAGTGGTTTACTGGAAAATTACGACTTGTCAGCAATTAACATAAAATGAGTAGGAGCTGAAGGCAGAAAAGCCCATTATAAAGGACTTTTTAGACAGAGCTCTGATGCTGGTGCTCAAAAGAATATTTAAAGAATGATTCCTAAACAGCTACAGGTCAAGCAGATATTTTATATAATGATGGATGCAGGAAGGACTGACGGTCTGATTTACAACTGCAGTC
The DNA here is from genome assembly GCA_013397975.1 of Machaerirhynchus nigripectus. Classification (NCBI taxonomy): domain Eukaryota; kingdom Metazoa; phylum Chordata; class Aves; order Passeriformes; family Dicruridae; genus Machaerirhynchus; species Machaerirhynchus nigripectus. The sequence goes on along the minus strand of VZRQ01006851.1, from coordinate 1,639,449 downwards.
CAAAGAGCTCTTTGCTTTTGAAAACACAGCTTTTCTCCTGGTCTTATAATTTCTTTTTGGAAAAAAAAATCCCCCTGCAATGCATACCTGGCTTTCCATTTGACTTCTCCAGAAGGTTCTGGGGAGAGACCACTGAACACAGCTCAGTGTCTGAATACATCAGTCCCCTCCTCTGTACATCCTTCCTAGAAGCCAACTGAAATAAGAGGGACAATTTTACTTTATACTTCAGGGGTCTGCATAAGCCTTCAGAAAAGGTGATATTTCTTGAAGGTGTGAATGTGGATATAATCCTTCAGCCTCCTTCTCCCTGCTCTGCTTTGGACAGCTGGTGGGTTTGTTTATTTGTTACACTGGGCAAATCAAGAGAAGATGTCAGAGCTCTCTGGCAGTTTCCTTGGGCCATCAGGTGTTCTCCTCCACGGCTGACAGTGGAGCTGGGATCCCATCCTCTCCCATGGCAGGGCTTTGCATGCCCTGTGATCAGGGAAGGCAGCATGAGAACTTGCTCTCTTCCATGTGAAAACACTGGATAATAATCTTGCTACCACTGTACGGGTAAGGATATGAAAACAGACACAACAGCCCAGGGACAGCCAAGAAACCACAGGTGTCCTTCACCCCATTTGCCATTGCTGAAATCTACTGGCTAAACCTGCTCCTGTTCCACTTCAAAATCCTGCCAAATCTCCAGTGCCAAGAAATCACTGCCTACTTCTTCTGGGATTATGATGCATTCCTTCCTCAGACTTACAAACCCATTTCCTTCTCAGTGGCAGAGGATTAAATTTCTTTCAGAATCAGCGGAAACACTCTGTGCTCTTACATATAACGTATTAGTATTAGAGCAAATTCATCTCTGATCTCATTCATCATTTGCTTCAGTCCTCTTGGCAGACAATGTATCGGTCTTTTAACAGCACAGACTTCTTATTGTCTCAGAGAAAAAGCTTTGGCATCTGGTTCAGCCACTGAGCTCCAGCATGACCTGAGTCCTGAAGGGACAACAGCACAGGTCCAGCAAAATTACTCAGTTCCTCTTAGTGACCTTCATCAGAAACCTGAAGCTTCCTCACTGAAGGTTCATCTGTATCAGCCTGCTTACGCCAGGGCTACACATGCTCTCCTGAATGACTTTCCTTCCCACATTTCTCATTGTCTGTGAAGTGGTGCAGAAGTGGATTAAATAAGCTATCATCTCGGTTAGTGATAATGAGAAAATTGAAACAAGCTGTTCCATAAATGTGATCATTATCTAGTAAATTAAATGAGATATTCAAAGTGTCCACCCAGCAGTGGCCAAGGAACTTCTCTTACTCTGCATTTCTTTTATCTGGGAGAAGGAGGAAATTATCACAACCTCCTGCAAACCAGAGACTTCAATGGACACCCTGTCATTAAAATCATGTGGCTTTCCACATTTGCACTGGACATTGCACAGTAACTGCTGGCAGATCAAAGACCACGACATTCAGCTCTGGATGTTGCTGGTGCTAATGGCCCGTTAACAGGGACCAGATTCCTGTGGTTTTTCTCCTGGAGAGTGGGGCTGGGGACACTATAGGACACCAGGGAGAGAACTGCTGCCATGTACATACTGCCTGGAGATCCACTGCAGACAGTCTGGGGCTGCAGGGATAGCTGGGGTTTGGGAATCTACTGAAGATGCTGGGGAAGAGAGACCCCAAAAATTCAAAGGGCAAATTAGAAAAAGAGTTTTTTGAGAGCTGGATGAAGGAAAGGAGCATCAGTGCTTCATACCTGGTTGTTTACTGGGATGTCACTGAAGATGGTGGGCAGGAGGCAGAAATCAGCCTATCCGCTGCTGTCTTCTGCCTGAATGCCTGGAAGTCTGAATCTCAGGAAATGCAATTTTAAAAAAAAGTGCAGAAATTGGGAGTATGCATTTAATCTCTTGTTTTTCCATGCAAAACCTTGACAAAAAGCAAAACGGTTTCCTATTTTTCATCCCATTTTCCTCTGTGGCTCTGTTGAGCCCACCCATGCCAGGCCACGCTGCTCTGTGCGCTCCAGGTGCCGGCACACCCTGAGGTGGGGTGGCTCAAATGTAAGAGGTGTGCAAGGGATCCGGCCCCAGAGTGGAGGAATGATCTCACAATGGGATCCATGAACCACAGAATCACAAAGGTTGGAAAAGACCTCCCACACCTTCAACTCCAGCCCTTAACCCAACACTGCCAAACCCCTTAAACCATGTTGCCAAGGGCCACGTCTGCTCCTTTTCTTTGATCACCTCCATGGATGGTGACTCCACCACTGTCCCGTGGTGGACACTGGTGGCCCGTTCCAATGACTAATCACCCTTTCAGTGAAACAATTCTACCCGATGTCCAACCTGAACCTCCCCTAGCACAACTTGAGGCCATTTCCCCTTGTCTTGTGAATTCAGAAGAGCTTGTGCCCAGCAGTGCTCCAGCCTGCAATCACTTGTCAGGTGCTCCCACTGAGGCGCAGCAGCTCTGGGTGTTTTGTAGCTTACCAAGAGCCTCAACAAACCAGAGACAAGTGACCAAACCACAAAATGCAGGACAGGCCCATGGTATCCCCAAGAAGCCAAAACTGCCTGCAAGGAAGCAGGTGCTGCTGCAGAACGCTGTGCTGGGCACTCTCACTTTGCTCCAGCAAACCCCCTGCTCTCCCCTTCAGGCAGATTATCCTGGGCTTGGGGTAAAGACACAGGCAAGGAGCACAATGCTAATCCAGAGTCTGAATCCATGTGAGCCAAAGGAAACCTCAGTGGCAGCACTGGAGAGCAGAAGCTGCTAGCTCTAACTGGCCATGGGAGGGCAAACTGCTCCAAGCATTGCTGTACAGTTCAGCACCAGCACTGCTAACTTTGCTTGCAGTCAGCCTCCCTTCTTGAAAGCCAATCCAGGCCTGCCTTCCAAGGAGTTTTAATTTAATTGCTTGGAAATTTTGGAAGGGCTCTTATTTCAACCAGACAGAAGCTTTGGAAAAGGCAATGAGCGAAGCAGGACACTCTGGGAATGTCCTGCAGCTCCTGGGCCAGCACAGGAATTCCTCTTTTCCCCAATGGCACTAACATTAAGGAAGGCCTTCAGCATAACCCAGTCAAAGCAGGCTGCTAGGAAACTGCTGGAGACAGTCAAAAATAGGGATTGTGCTGATCCAGTGTTAACTCTTCATGGAGAAGGCAGCGATTCCTCGCTGGGGGCACATCGCTACCACTGCTTTTATTTAGCAGTCTCTCCCCTACGCTGCCTTTGACTGTCCCAGCTCTCTCTTGTATTTTCCTTTATAGACTGTAGCTCTCTCTTGTGTTTTCCTTTTCCTCCTAACACAGCAGAAATCAACTCAGAAGAGCTGTTTTTGTGGCTGGCCTGTTTCCAGCACGTTTTCTGCCCTGCAGTCCTGATGGCAATGAGCATCAATCAGCAAGGAGTGGGTGCTGTGGCCCATCACCATGGAGAGGGGCAGGGTGTCAGCACAGGAGCTGGGGATCACTCCACCCAGCAGCATCCTCATGGGTCTGCACACACATCTCCACTCCTTATTTCATAGCCTTTTAGCATGGAAAAGCGACAAGGTGGTGTCCTTGCAAGTATCTTTACCTCCTTTTATTTATTGTTGAATTTCGAGATGAGGATCAACTGAGTTCTGTTTGCATGGGCCCATTCCCAAATGTTTTATTTCCTTTTAGCACTGTGTATGGCCCACAATATACAGCACTATCCTAGCTGGAAAGTGGTGAGGTTCATTAACATCAAGAAAAGCCGAACTTAAGAGCAGAGTGCCAGGTCAGCCAGCGAGCCACTCACTACCCATCTGCAGACAGTGCCTCTGGCAAGCACTTCTCATGGCTGCTTAATGCTAGGATGGAGAAAAGCCTCTCTCTCACCCTGAAAAATAAGAAATGGCCCCAATACACATCCATCTTCTAGGGAGGAGACAGGTCACAATCAATGAACAGTGAAATATTTGGAGTTTAGTTAAAAAATTAGGAAGCAAGTAGACTTGAATCTACTCTCTCAAGCCAGCTGTCACTGCCACCTGAAAACCCATGGAGGAAACAAAGGGACTTGCTCTATTTCTCTGTTTTTTGAAGTATCACGGAGCAACTGATGGGCAAAGCTCATTCCAACACCACGGTTCAAATGGATCAGCATGGAAATGCAGAGGGTTGAAGGCAAAAGGCACAGATTGCAGCCAGGTTTGGACAAGAAGGTTTCCAGGACTGGAGAAAAGCAAAGCCAACCTGTGTCTGCCTGACCTGCTACCTGAACAAAGCCTGAGCCACGAAAACTTTGAAAACTGCCAAAAATGAGCTCCTTATCTACCAACCCCTCTGCTTGGCTGGTAACAACCCACTCTGTCCAGGCACTAGGAAGGACCAAACTGTCTGGGCTGCAAATTCTCAGTGACCATGCGGCCGTGGAGGTGCAAACCTGGTGCCATTTTTGTGGCAGCCTTCCCAGTGCCATAACAAGTTCTGCTCAAGTAAGCACCCAGGAGGGTCCAGCAAGCTCCAGCAAGCACCAGCTCTGCTTGGTGAGTGGAGACCTTGCCAGAGCTGGGAAGAGAGGCACTCGTGCAGAGAGGCAGCCTGGCGAGAAGCGGAACTCACTGGCATTCAGGGCAGGAGGGCCAGGAGAAACCGAGCACCGACCGCAAGGGCAGCTGCCCTGTGCTTGAGCTGCTCAGCTCAAATCCATCCTTAAATCCTGACAGCCAGGAGCTCAAGCCCCTGCTAATCCCACACTCTCACATCTGCACAGCTCCATTAGGCAGAAGGCAGCTGCTGACACTGCTGTGTGTTCAGTGCTGACACCTTCAAGTGGCTTTGGGTCCTTTTTTGGTCTGCCCAGTGCTTGGCTGTGCCTGAGGGCTAAAGCCACTCAGCAGCAACACCCCTGTTTGCTGATGGAGCCTTGAAGGCCCCATAAAGCCTCATCCCCAGCCCAGGTGATGAGGGAAAGCTTTCTGGGACTGAGATCCCAGCTTACACACCAAGCCACCAACTCACCAGCTGGCTGTGAGCACAGGAGGGTCTGGGCATTGCACACAACCAGATCTTTGGTGGGCTGTGGTTTCCAGGCCCTGGCACTTGGCTGCTGCCAGAGAAAAGAGCATCCAACGACGGCAAGGAAGAGCATCGTCCTCACTGTGACCCAGCACGGGGCGGGGGTTGGCACCAAAGCCCAGGTGAGCTGTTCCCCTTCACAAGAAATGCTTTGCCATGGTTCCTGCAGTGCCAGGCAGTACCAAGCCAGGCAGGATCTTCCCATTCTACTGCTGCCCCAGCAGGGACAGGAGGTTGGGCTGATAGCACCTGATCCCAGACCACAGTTGAAGAGAAAGCTTCCAGATCATTGCACAAATAATAATAGTATTAATGGAATTACAGGAAATCCTTGCTTTTCTAACTCCAATTCCAGGTTGAAAAGCAGTGTTACTAGCAGGCACACATGAGCTCAGCTGCTTTGATTAAAGACAAACTCTCTAATCTCTGCCTGGACTCTGCCCTGGGTTTTAATGCCTGATTAACTCCCCCCTGCCAGGATTATTTTGCATCTCTGCATATTTTGGAGCTCTTCATTTTAGTTTATTCTACAGACAAGGAGCTGTTTGAAACAACTTTCACTTGCACTGGCAATTTAAAGCACTGTGTGTGAGTTTGTGGCTGAGTGGTGGCTGGAGCACAATTCAAGGGACTTTTAGGGCAATCTGCTGCTTCTCAGGGAGCAAACCCAGGACAGCACACTCTCATCATGAGGGAGGGTGTCACTGTGGGTCTTAGCCCCCTGGGAGATACCACCTGTCACCTCCAGAAAATCAGCAAGTTATCACCAGTTTCAGAAGTGGTAAGATTGCCTCCCTATCCTGAGAATATTGAGGCCATCCATAATAAAATAATAAAATAGATTTTAGGCTTTTCATTTTCCAGCACAACTCAGAAGTGCTGTGGAAAACAAAAACCTAACACAGCAATTATTTATGCATCAAATTCTAAAATTCCTTCTAAAAAAAAATCAAAACTGGCTAGAAATGGTTTGGGACCAAGAGGTTTTGCTGTGAGCAGTACCTAATGCCTTAGATGGCCATCGCTCCCACAGGCTTCTCCAGTTCTCCTGTCTTCTGTGTACTGCCAAATACCACCCTTGAGGATGTAATTTTTGGTGCAGCCAAGGCATTTCAACACAGGACAACAGGATTTACAGATGGGCAGGGAGGATGGGGCAGGGGGAAGGAGAATGGGGTTCAGTCACTGCCTCAAGACCAAAGAAACAAAGAGAATATTTTCACAACAGTGCCCTTAAAGGAGAAACAAATGTTCCTGTTAAATCAGGTAAGTGGGTCGCACCACCGAGCTGACGGAACGCCAAGTCCTGAAGGATAACCATGCTTTGGGGTGGCGGGGTGGAAAGCTTCCTGCAACAGCTCAATGAGTAACAGCACAGTGAAACAAAGAGCGTATCAGGTGATTCATGTACAGCTCTGCAGGTGCCCACCACGCTGCAGCCACCAGAAAAGGCTCACTCGTGTGTTAAGGCAATTCTGCCCACAGGCTGTCCCAAGCCTTTGGCATTTTTTCCTTCCTTCCTGTGTTTTTGCACGCATCCAATTATTGAGGATGTTCATGGAGAAAAGGGATTTCTGGTCTCTGGAAGCCCATCTGCTCCCACTGTTTATTTCCTGAAGCAGTCATCTCGTAATGAATTCCAGTGTCACAACCACGCTGATGGCTCTTCCCATGGGGAGCACACAGGGAAGCCACCCTGATGGGGAAAACAGGCCCACAGTACCCAAAGGGCCCCAAAGACATGGGAAAGAGCAGAAGGTAGCCCCACATTTCATGAGGCTCCCTCCAATGAAGAAAAATCTGGGAAACATGATTTGCTACAGCAGCACATCCCAGCAGGCTGGAAACCTGAGGACCTGCTCTGCAAAGGGTTGCTGGGACACTGCACAGCACACTTCCAGTCCACCAGAGCTGCCCTCCCACTGGGGTCACTGGTTAGGCCAAGGAGTCACTCTGGCTTGGTGCCAATGTAACCAGTCCCAGCTGGCCAAAGAAAGCCACAGAAACTGGCTAAAGGGATAAGTCTGGGCATGGGTTTTCAGAAGCTCAAGACCTTTGAGGTGGATCTACCCAAGCCCTACCCAGCACCAGAAGCCCCCATGACAACCTCCTACTCCTGAATAATGAACTCCTGGAATAAAGAACTACAGTAAAGGGGTTAAAACTACCCCAAAAAAAAGGATTAAAACAAACTCTCCTCCCACTCATGACTGTAAGACAAGTCTTTCCTTTTAGGCTGAGTTTTACTGAGCCTCTACACTGCTTTGAGCTCAATACAGTCTTCTCCAGGTGCCTTTCTTCCCATCAGCTCTGTGACCTGGCTCTGCACCCGTGTTCTGCTCCTCTGAGGAGCCTCCAGCTGGTTTCTCAGGCAGTTGGGTTCCTCATCAGGCTGTCCCTGCCTCCCTTTCCCACTAGGCTCAGTGACCTGCAGCCAGCTCAGAGGTTTCTCCCGGAGAGCAGGCTCTGGGAGGGCAGATCTTTCTGCCTTTCGGGGCCCACCCAAAACAGGAGCACATCCCACCAGGACAGAATCACAACCGGACACAGGGCAGACTACACACACCATCTGATGGTTGGAGAAGCCGAATTTCCCAGGGGAATTAACCGTACCACTGGTGCACAGGCTGTGGAGTGGTTTGAGGGGCAGACCCAAAAGAGCAGGCAAAGCAATACTGCCCAGGTCTGTGCACAAACCTTCAAATGAGCCAGCTCACATCTGGCTTCCACCTGTCCTGCACTCCCCTTTCCTGCCTGCTCCATGCCTTGAATGGCTGTGCAGATTTTGCAAGGTTACCAGCAAGGAAAAAGTAAAGTAAAAAGTAAAACGGGGCTTTGCTCTCCAGCTCAATGCTTGGCTACACCAGCTCCAGGGAGGAGCAGGGCGTTGTCCTCAGCTGGAGTGTATCTGCCTGCTCTGTCCCACCTGCACCCTGCAGCAGTAACACCCTTGTGGCAGGTGAGTTCTCCCTTTTTGAATGCTCCCAGAAGGATTGTAGCCAGCCCAGGAGCACAGGCAGACCAGGGGTATCCAACCATGGAAAGCACACAGGCTCTGCCATCTTGGCCTGAGGATTCACACAGCAGGGGTAACACTTTATGTTTCAGTTTTGCTTTCTGCAAGCACAGTGAATTAACTGGACTTACTGAAATAACCCAGGAAGAGACAGTTATGGTTTCCTTACAGGATGCACGTATTGCTCAGCTGAGCTGTCCTTGGAGGGGCCCACGTCATGGAAGAAGCACAGTAGGCTGTCCTGAGTGAAGTGCAGCTTTGGGGATGATTTGCTGGCCAAAATACCAGCTGAAGACATGATGCTACGCAGGAGAAAGAACATGATCAGGGCTCCTCGTGATCCCGACTGTCAGGATGAGCATGTGCAGCGTGGGAGAGCAAACAGACAGTGGGAGAGTGGAGAAAATAAGGTAAATGTATGAGAGGCAGATGAGTATCATCAGCTTAACCACCAAAACACCATCAGCTCTGAGGGGCTTTGGGTCATTTAAGAGGTGGTAAAACAAAACAAAAAATGAGTTTGTTTTCTTTCTTTTCTCTCTTTTTCAGCAGCATTGATAAATTCAGCCCAGCTCGTGCTGGAATACACGTGGCTTCCTTCTCACTTGTGAGCTTCCTTAGTTCAAGATTATACTTCTCATTTCTCCACTTCTCCAGAACAAAGACAGCACTGTTTTGTTACTGAACAGTTATTTAGTCACTGCTGAACCAAGCCAGAAAACCTGGTATGTCATAAAAAGCATGAATAAAGGATTGGATTAGGGCAAAGGGAAGAAGGAAAGGGGAATAGATGCGAGATTTGTGTTGTTGCTGCAGTCAGTTATTAGAAGCAGTGGGGACACTGGTATTGCATTTGAAAATTTACAATAAAGCCTTTAATGAACAAATTCCTGGCTGATATACTTTACACAAATTTAAGGACTTCGATGGCAGCAAGGAGTTTCACACTTGCTGAGTGCAGCTGCTAAGATGGACTGTTTCCTAACTTTGCTACCTAATTTCCAATAAAATGCCATTCACAAAGCTAATATCCACCACACGAATGGTCCTGTTCAGCTGCTGAGGACTCACTGCCTGTGAATCTCAGCAGGGCTCCGAGGCAGAAAACACAGGATTTTTGGCCTTTTATTCCTACAGGCTGCATCGCTACTCACTTCAAGTAGAGAGCTTTCCAAATAGGAGCTGACCCATTTCTGCCTGTGGCACTGAGGGCACCTCTTCCACTAATCTCGTGTGTCAGCGTGGTGCGGTTGGTAATGCTTGTCTCTGGGACAGCAGGTTAGGGATTTACTGAGTCCCACACATCGTGTCCTTTAATTCAGTGTCAACCAAGGATAAGCCAAGGACCTAGGGCAAGGCGTGATCCATTACAATTTCATGCTGGGTGGGTGCTGTATTGTTAGAAACACAGCTCCAGCTTCCAGATGAGAAGCCAAGCCTGAACTGTGACCTGGCTGTACGTGCTCCAGGTTTGGGGGGAGCAGCGTTTTCTCCCTTCTGCCGCCCAACACGGCAACGTGGCTGAAACTAACGGTGATTAAAAAATTAATAAAACAAATACGTGGCTATAAAATCAGAAACAGCACAGTTGCAGAAGGGAAAGCAGGCAGAAGGAAATGCATTTCCCTCAATAAAGCTGAGAGGTTTCCGTCACTGGGCCGCGGAGGGCTGGGCAGAGGAGGAGGAGGTGAAGGGCAGTGACATTTACACTGCAGAGACCGCTCCCGTCCTCTGCCCCCGGCCCTGCCGCCCGCCCTGCTCAGGGGACACCTCCACCACGGACATCTTTCCAGCTCACTCCTGCTGCAAATGGCAGCGTTGGGGCTGACCTTTCATGGGGTGGCAACTGCTGAGCACACGTGTGGCACTGCCCGTCTCCTTCCCCCCCGACAGCAGCACTGGCCGAGCGTCACCCGCACGCTTTCGGCGAGAGCAGCCCTTGGCCGCAGCTTTGGACATGATCCGTTCACATCCTGCAGGCCCTGGGTGCAGAAAGGAAAGCAGGAGCAGATCTGCCAATGTTTTAAAGAACTCCAGTGCCATTTCTACACCAGCAGCAGCCTGTGGCTTCTGTGAAAGTGGCCTGGAAGGGTATCTGGTGTTAATAAACCCACATCTTTTCACAGTAAAACACAGCGAGCCTCTGGGGCTCACGTTAGGACCACAAAGCTTGTTTGTATACTGGAAGGCCACAAAGAATTATCCCATCTGACTTCCCGTACATCCCAGCCTATTCATTTTCACTCAGTTGCCCTGTATTGAGCTTAATTTCCCCAACATTAAGATTAATGGCTTCTGTTGATTACGCCTATCTCAAAAGAAGGACTATTAGAGTGTTTGAGACAAAGCAGCCTCTGCTGTGGGTGATTTGTCCCCAAGGCTCGCTGTTCCTGCTGCCAAAAACTCAAGCCCTGTTGAACTTTCTTTGCTTCTTTTCACCAGCCAGAGATGCTCGCCCTGATTTGCCTCCCAGGATTAAGGAGCCCTTCCATATCTGGTGCTTTCTGTCTGTGAAAGTGCTTGGGCACAGAAGTCAAATTGCTTCTCGCTTCTCTCTGCCTTGCTAAACAGGTCTCTCACCCTCCACGTCTATTTTCTCTAGCTCTCCTCTCTTTTTGTGGCTCTGTGCTGTGCCTTTCCCGTGTTTTCAGACAAGCTGCTGAAAACCCAGGGGCAGGGCTGCATCTGTGGCTCACTGAACCTTGGGATGCTGCAGCCTTTAGCATCAGCACAGGGGGCTTGCTGCACCAACAGCAGCACGTTTGCAAAATTAATCCACCTCCCGCCAAGGTGGGTTAAAATAAAATTGAGGCTGAGAAAAAGATAAAAAAAAAAAGAAAATCAACTGGATTCTCCATTGCTCTTGTTACCCAGGAACTTGGGAAGCCTTTCTATAAAGCAACATAAGCATTTTGCATTAGCTGTAGCCATGTTGGGCTTGTATTAGCCTGGAAAGATCTTTACACAGTTCAGAAACTGCTTCCAACATCACTCCTGAACCAGAATCACTACTTTGCAGCCTAGCAGGTAAGTGCAGATGCTGAATCCCTATGTTTTTTTGGGGAAGTTATTTCTTAAATTATTTTAATCCACTTATTTTTTTGTGACCATTGATGGGTACAATTTGGTACAACTCTTAGTGTGGCAGCCAGGCAGCCATGGCATGGACCACAGGTTATCATGTACTCAGCTGCTGCAGTGAAAATCACTCCCTCGCCTCTTTGCTTCTGGAAACAGAACAGGATCTAAGTCTCCATGGGGTTTTTTGGCCTTCAGTCCAAAAACAACTAAATCTTCAGTGAGTGAAAAAGGCTTCACCTAGGAGATGTGATCTTCCTCACTAGAGACTGCCAACACAGACAATTTGTCCTGAGGAGCTATCAGAGAGGAGCTAACGGAGCATAGGTCAGAGAGAAAGATGCATTTTGTGGCTTGCTTTGTCCCTTCTCTTCCCTGCTGCCTCGTGCCAAGACTAAAAAGTCAGTTTAGATGGGATGAAGAGAAAAACATCACCGGTCCCTTTTTTCTGCCACAATCCTTCCCTTCCCCTGAGCTCACCCTGGTGCCAACTGGTTGCACAGGTCATGGTGCAGTTGGACAGATCCCCTACATGTCAGGTGTGTTTGAACTGAACATATTTAGGAAATGCAAATGACTATACAAGGACAGACACACCCCAAAAGCTGCTCTGGGTTTTGGGTATTTGTGTGTGCTCCTAAGCAGACAGATCATGTGTCTTCCCACTTGTACCAAATCCCCTAAGCTTTCTTTGCCCAGACCTCATCCCTTTTCTGTTAATATTGCTGTTCAGCGGGACTTTATTCCCTGAAAGACTGAGACAAGGCAACTCCTTCTTACTCTAGTTTTTAGTTGCTGCCGTCTGCTTCCCTCTTCAGACCAAGCTGACTACCAAGTCAGCCAAGGCCACTGCAGTGGCAAAAGAAACACATTTCAAAGTGGTGAAGTTGTGTACACCTTGAAAACACATAGAAAGGAAGACAGGGTGTCTTCCTCCAGGTTTTCCTACAGTCGTGGCACTTCAGCCTGCTCAGCAAAGCCTCCTCAAGTTCACTCCAGCCATGAGATAATTGAGACCAGGTTTAATACAATCCCTAACAGAAGGACTGTGAAGGCAAACTAGCCCCAAACCTCATTAAAGTCCTTGTTTAACCATTAAGTTTGCTTAACTCTACCTTGAAGGATGAGATTGCCTGGACCAATCTCCTTCCCTTGTCACTTAATACCATTGCATTTTAATGTCAAAATAATATGACAGTGGTACTCTGCTCCCTTCAAGGCATGGTTCACAGCACATAAACAGGCCAGTGCTGACTGGTGGGTATCACCACCACTCTTCTGGGCTATTTATACCAAAAAACTTCTGGTAAAAATTTTGCCTTCCTGATTGCATTTCTATCCAGCCAAAATGGTGCTGTGCATATAAAAATCAGGGAGCAAAAGCAGCATCCCTGGACGTTTGTACACGTGCAGGCTGCTCAGAGCTGTGGCCCAAAAGGTTCGTGACCTGGGGGCAGAGAGGCTGTGATCTGTTGCTGCTCTCCCGCATGTCCCAACTCCTTTCTACTCAGTCTGGCAAGAGCATGTGTGAGGCTCCACAAACTGACATTTGTGAAATGTTTTGAGATCTCGAGACAGGAGTGTCTGTAAAACCCCTCAGAACTATCGATGTCTTTTATTATTTATTAACGCTGCTCTCGTCCACTTAGCCTGCAGCTCTTGGAGTATTTTGAACAACAGAGAAAACCACTGTGCCTGGGCAGGGGCTTGAGTTCTGCAGCTAAGTGACCACCGTGGGCTTCAGAAGGCCATTTTCATGAGCAGTTTTGAGTGGGACAAAGCCAGCAGAGGAAAGCCAAGCAGCAAAAACGCCTCCTGAGATGCCAAGTCAGGCACTGGCTGCCCAGGCCTCCTGGAGCAACGTGGGGGCTTTTGGGAGTGGCTGGTGGATGAGGCAGGGTGTCACTCAGAGGTGATAGGCACTGCTGTATGGCTGTGTCATAAAGTGCAGCCTTCACACGGCAAACCTTGCCCATGCAGCCCCACATCCAGGCTCAGATCAGCAGGGAAAGGCTTGTCCCAGCTGGGAGAGGTCGGTGGGTCAGGAGGGCAGAGCAGCACCCACGACCCCTCTGGCCACAGGCTGGACCTTCCCCAGCAGGGGACCCTGCGTCCAACCCGGGCTGGTTTTCTCTGCATTGTGTCTGTAATCGAAGCACAAAAGCCGTTCGTTTAAGTGGGTTTAAATGGTTAAAGGCACTTGTTCCTCTGAAAAGAGAATGAAATTGCTATTGACACCTCTATAAAAGGGAAGCTTTTCAGGCTCACTAGGAAAGCAGCAGACGAGGAGTCTTCCTCACTTTGTTGCTGGCAATTAGATCTGCAGCCTCCTCCTTTGCTCTTGGAATAGGAATAGGTACCGGTATCTTCAAAGGATGGGAAACTTAATGGCCTCATCGGTGGTTTGATGAATAATTCATGCTCTGCATTAATCGGGAAGTTAACTAAGGCCCGGAGAGAGAGTCTTTAATGCAGAAAAGCATCTTTGGGCAGTCACACTGGCCGCTGGCTCAGGGAGACACAGGATGATCTACACGCGCACTGCATCCACCAGAGAGCACGGATGGATGGACACTGCCGCGCTGCCTTCGCTCAGTGCCATACACTGGGGGGCTTTCTAAATGAAGGTAGAGACCTCCAGGTACGTCAGGCTTCCTTTGCTCACCCAACTGCACACTCAGGAGGGAGCCCCTGTGTGTGTGACCTCCCCGGGGCACCCTGGCCGAGCTCAGGGCAGTGGCTGGGCTGTGGCTCCACTGCGGGCGGTCACTGAGCAGCACCAGGTTGACCTTTGTCTCAGAGAACCTCAGCCCCTCTTCGGCATGGCCAGCAAGGCCATGGTGGCCCACAGGGAGCCACATCAGCGCCGTGCAGTGGCACATGCCGTGGGAGGGCGGCCACATCCATCCCTGCTGCATGGATGGGGGTTGGCAATTTTAGCCAGCACTTTGGGTGTTTTGCTGGGTTCCTCTTTAAAAGCAAAGCCGTTCCCTCGCTGGGCTTTCTGCAGTGCCTCCCACAAGAGCCCGTCACTGCTGTGCTGGAATACAAATAAATAATATTGCACATGACTCACTGGTTGTACTTGTGAAACATGAGGAAAGAAGGTAACAGCCAAACCTGTTTAAACACATTGGCCTGACTGACATCTTTAAGAAAACAACGGCAGCGCTGTGCCCATTGGAGCCTTCTCAGAGAAATGCTAAACGTGCCATTGAAAATATCATCTGTTCAGATTCAGTTCAGATTTAATCATCCTCCATTCACCCTTCCCAAAAAATCAAATGAAAAAAGAAAAAAAAAAAAGGAGGAAAAAAGAAATCTTTCTGGCTGAAACATTTGGTTCTTGCTCAAGAATCTGGCCTGAATTTTATAAAGGTTTCCTGGAAGTGGAGATCAAGGGGCTGGTTTGGGGCTCAGAAAAAGCCCTCTGGCAGGATGAAGAAGAGAAAACTGCCAGAGACTGAGACTGATACTTTGTCATTAACTTATTGGGAACACTGCACAGGACTGTTCCTGCTAATTAAAACCAGGGGTGACCAAAGCTCATTTGCAGAGTTTGGGCTTTGGCCAAGCGTTTGTGTGTGGATGAGGAAATGAGATCATAAAAGTCACGACCAGCCTCCAAGCTCGGGTGTGTAATTGCCTCTCACACCTTGCTTCCCAGCCCCTCCAAATACCCCCTTTTCTAATAAAAGTGGTAGTGGAGCTACTCACGTCTATTTTGAGCTATCAGACCACAGAAAGGGACCAAGAAAATTCCTGCACTGGGGCTGTCCCCAGCATGAGTGGATTAAAACTGCTCTGCGGTTGGCCCCCCTCCAGCTGAATGTGGCTTCTCTACTTATGACTTTTACATGCAGGATTTCTCCTCAGGTAAAAATCTGTGCCACCGTGAGTTTAGCTGGGAGCATACTGAGATCCACAGGATCAGCCAGAGCCAGGGCTTGGTTTACAGCTCAGAGAAGAGCAGCCCTTCCCTGCTGAGCCACAGATCCACGGGGATAGCTGAAATCCTCATGTCTGACACCCATCTCGGAGACGGGCTGCCCATGACCACCCCCAACCCTACGGGTGAACAACGGGCAGAGGCCCCGACGGCGTTTCCCCCCAAAGCTGAACTTGTCGCACTCTTTTATCCGAGGCGGGTAGGGCTGGTGGGCTGATGTGAGCAGCGCCGCAGAACTGCTGCCTACTTAAATATATATATATACAGGGGAGGCAAATACGCGCTGCCTTCGGCAGATACTGTGATCTAAGTCACAATACGCCCACTGGCACGTCCACCTCCGTAAATGTTCCGTCACAAGTGTCCCCTCACAACAATACCACCGGGTTAGAGCAGTGAAGTCGTGTAGCATCTCTCCTACCCTACATTAAGCAATGCATCCACACGCTGGGGCTGCCCCAAATACCAGGGTTTCGTTACGCTGGTGTAGTTTTGCTGGGAAGTTTCGGAGCCGTGACCTGACATGCCATGACTTTTCCTCCAGGACAAACGCAGTGCCTGTCTGGCAGCCTCAGCCAGACCCAAATCTCTGCTGATAAAAGGTGTCCAACAGAAAGAACAGGAACGTCAAACCAATGATTAAGACAACTCATCTCCTCTAATGGCATGTCTTCTCGTTTGTTTTCTTCTGAGAGGACAGAATCAAAGCCTGAATTAACTAATTCCCTCCAGTCATACACCAGCTAATTGCACTGGCTGTGTATCCCCAGCTCACTCCCTCCATCTGACAGCCATTACTCCTAATGTGCCTTAAAAGATGGTTTGTACATGGGGAGTGGTCCTGTCTTATTTCCCAAGGAAAGAAGCATTCTTTGGAAAGAACCATTCTTTGCTATCGCAGCCTCATCTCATAGCTCTTTCTCCCAGAAAACACAATGTTAAAGCAGAAAATCGTGCAGCAGACATCCTGTGTGGGTGCTTGGGGTTGCACAAGGTCACGTTGTTTTCAGAGATTCAGCATGTCCCCAAAATGGCATCAGCAACACGCATCACACAGCAGAGCAGTGGGGAGATGGGGGAAGTTTTGGAATTCCTGGTTATTTCATGTTGTTGAGATGTTTGGTGTGTTACTGGTGACTTTATGAAGGGCCATGGGAGCACAACCCATGCACTGACCCATCTCTACTGCAAAGGCTGAACTCGGGCAGGAAAGATCCTTCTGGATGCACATGAAAGCATACCTGAGCCCCATCCCTCTTCAGGGCTCTCAGAGGGGGATGGAGGGGACAGCTCCGTGTCCCTTGTCTTCCGTGCATCCTCAGTGGCAACATCCCTTCCAGGGCTGGAATGGCAACATCCCTTCCAGGGCTGCACATCCTGCACCCAACGGGACGAACACCCACCGGCTTCCATGGCAGGCTGGGGGTTTACCTGCCTGCTGCCCTGACTGGGGGAAGTGACAGAGAGAGGGAGGTGGGTGTGACAATTATCCTACGTCCAGGTTTTCACCTAGAACTGGCCACTTCCACCAAAACAACTGCACTGCAAACGCTGTTCCAGAGGACTGGGCAGGGCAGGCCCTGCTGATGGATCCGGGGAGAAATCAAACTCCAGGGCATGAACTGGGGGAATGCTGGAGCAGAGGCCAAGCACATTGGGAAAACCATGGAGCCAAGCAGGGAAGTGAATGAATCCCGCTGTGAAAGTGGTGTGTGGGGGAGTGGGGCTGAAAATGATAGTGCTGAGGTCTCCCACAGTGAAGAAAGAAGGGCAAGATGGAAGCGAGGGATGGGAGACAACAGACGAAGATTCCAACATCAACCCACCAAAGAACGTCTCCTGGACCTGCTCTGCCCTGAGGCCTCACCTTTGGTGTTGGGACTATCTGGCCAAAGGAAAAGGGAGAAAGGGGCTCAGGACAGGCACTTCTAGGTTGGCACCTGTCTTGCCCTACTTGCACGAGAGCCAGGGAGCAGTCCCTGCTCCTCCCCCTCCAAAACACAGCGATGAAGAGAAAGGACCCAAGGCAAGAGACACTGGGAGACACAATAAGGAAAAAAGTGTGAAGGCACAGACAAAACATCCTTGTACTTTATCTCCCAGCTTCAGACTGCCCTGCCAGAAGAAACACAGTTATCTCCTCCTCCTCCTCCGCTGCCTCTTACAGATGGTGTGATACAGGGGAGAAGTCTCCAGCACTTCTGAAGCCCCCAACATGGGCACTTCTCCCCAGAAGCCTTATAAAACCTCATCTGGCTCTCCACATAGCTCTGTCACCATCCTGGGTGCCACACATTCCCTCCATGTGCCCCATGCTTGCTGGTGTCTAGCCCATGCTTTTACTGGTTTCTTTTCATCTGCCTGGAGATGTCTGGAGACTTTTATTTTGTTGTTGTTGCTGTTGTTCCTGGATTTTATGAAACACAAACAAGCCCTCCCCAAGTGTTTCTTGCAAACTCAGGCGGGATTGAGGCTCTCAGACCCCTCGTTACTGATAATGAGAAATGCAACAAGCAGGAGCAGGCAATGCTCCTCCAGCTTCACCTCTTCTCCCTCTCCATGGGCTCCCTCCTCGCCTTGATCAGGCACATCACAGAGGTGAGGAAGGCTTCTTGCTTAGCACCCAGGGAGTCCATTGTACTCAAGTCTACAGCTGAAACACAGCAGTGTCTTCCATCCTTACGTTAAATGGCTCTCCCTCACCTTGTCACAGCCTGAGCTGGAGGAGACCCCTGAGATGAAGTGGGGCTGCAGCAATCTTTGCAGGGGGATGTGAAAACCACTCCACTTCCAACACCTCTGAAAAGCTGAGAGTGCTTTACAGAGCTTTTGCATTAATTAGAGATTAGATGAACTTCAGTTGTTTTGTCTGAGTGCCTCTGTGCACCAGTACCTGGGAATGAGCAGTGGCAGGACAATGGAAAGAAACCATTGTACCACTTGTACAGATTGTTCCTATGTTTAGTGTCCACAAAGGAGACAAGAGCGTGAAATTTTGCTTCTGCTGACTTGCTAAATAACCACAGGCCATATTGTGAAAGCAGACATTTCATGAAATGAAGACAACTTTTCCATGTGTTTTACGAGATGACTGACCCTGGGGGCCTTCGACATCCTCTGTTTCATCTGCACCTCCTGCAATACACTTAAAAGTTTCAGGTACTTCTTCAAATGGCTGCCTTTTACTGCCATGGTCACTGTGTGCATCCTGGCCTGGCAAGCACTTTACCAGGTGACTATGGCAGAAAATCAAGTTGTCTGTGGGGAAGGCCCTGGACATCCATTTGCTGAAAACATTCAGCAGCTGATGAGGAAAACCGATGTGGAAAACCCATGCCACCATCTGAGGCTCTCAAACAAGCACAGCAGAGCACCTGAGGCTTCCATAAAACCCTGTGCAGGTTTCGCTACATTTTTTTTTCAAGATTTAGGCTTTCTTAATACCACTCAAAGCTCACTGTCAGGCTGTGGAGGTGGGACAGTCCTGGTGACACAGGGTCCCTGCCAAGGAGCTGTTCTTTGCATACCAGTGTCC
The DNA here is from genome assembly GCA_013397975.1 of Machaerirhynchus nigripectus. Classification (NCBI taxonomy): domain Eukaryota; kingdom Metazoa; phylum Chordata; class Aves; order Passeriformes; family Dicruridae; genus Machaerirhynchus; species Machaerirhynchus nigripectus. The sequence goes on along the minus strand of VZRQ01006851.1, from coordinate 1,620,809 downwards.
ATCCCCTGGGCCAATCACAGGATACCAGGCACCAGTGTAGGTCCCAGGTATGAAATCTGACAGTTCTCCCCAAGAGCAGCGGGGCAGATAACCCAGCTCACTGCAGAGTCAAGCCAAGGATTAAGAATTCTCGTTATTGCAATTTGCAGTCACATTTTTCAGAGTGTGACTCATTCGGGGTCACACGGTAAATACAGGAAAGACCTAAAATAGGTCGAGGTGCCCTGACCCTCAGGGCCAGGTGCGAACTACTCAACCATGCCTGTCAGACTGGGCGAGGAAAGTGCAGAGCTCTGGAGTTGTGACAAAGTTTCACAACCTTCCAGCTCAGAGCTTGGAGAAAGAAAGTGACATTAGAAAGGATTTAAAAGGAAAAAAGGAAAGAACCCCTCCCAGCACTAGTGACAAGATTACCTGCTGACAAAAAGAAAGGTACTGACAAATAGTCTACATAGGTGGCTCTAAAAATTATGAGGCAGAAAAAGGAAAGAGGAAATGTAGTTGAAAGGATAGGCTCTGTCACACTAATGCCATTCTTGACATTTGAACAAGTAATTTTAAAGATGACTAAAATAATATTTACATTCTTACAAAATCACTGGATTTTGAAGACAACCCTGTTAGGTCATCTCCAGGGAACAGAAGAATGATGGGCTAATTAACTGTGTTTGCCAAAAAATGCTTTGCTTCTTTTTGTTATTATTTGCTGCACACTTCTCGCCTGGATTGGGACCTCTCTGTGCGAGATACTGCACACACAGACCGGGAAACAGCTCTGGCCTCCAGATGTTTACTCCTGGCGAGAGTTTGCGCTGTGGTGGTTCTCTGAGGCCACATCCAAGCACAATAAAATCCCACAGCGAAGGTGAGCTCACCCTCAGCAGCTGCCAGCTCTGCTCTGCTCCAGAGCTCTCCATTCACTGGTGTTACCCAGCAAACAGAGGTTGTGCTTTACCCAAAACCCGTTTGCTCCGTTGATTAGAGGAAAAACAGAGCTGACCCAAAACTGCAAATCAGGCCTTGTTCCCAAACTTAGACAGGTTGTGCCATTAATCCTTCTTTTCACACACTGGCTCGTTTCCTGCTCCTACTCAGAAATGAAAATTAACACACATGAAGAGCACTTCAGTGGGATGGGGTTGGTGGTGACAGGGACAGGTCTGAACACAGCTGGGGAAAACACACCAGGGGGCTGGCAAGGGCCACGCCTCCTCACTCCTAACTCCCTGCACCCAACAGTGCCCATGATCCAAGAAACCAGCAATTCTGCCTCAAAACCAGCCCTTGGATGATGTCACTGATTCCACGACCACCACTCTATCTCAAAGCACCAGTTTTCTCCCTTTCACCCTTCTGATTGTGTCCCCCATCCCACCAGAGGGGACCAAGCAAACAGCCTGTGTGGGGCTTGGTTGCCGGCTGGGGTTAAACCTTGACAGAAGGGAAAGGGGAAGGTGAGGGAAGCGAGCAAGTGAGGGAAGTGTTGCATCAGGAAAGGACAGATAAAGATCTCCTGTATGCTAGAGGAGTCTCACAGTTCTCCAGATAAATGGAGGGCATTCCCGTAGTTTCCGAGTGATCGTTTAACCTTTATCATCAAACCTCATTTCAGGATCAAATCTTCCCAAAGCCAGATGCCTGTAAGACTGGAACACTCACAATATGATTTATTCTGGGTAATCTGCCTTTGCAATGTGCTATGTGCCTCCTTTGGCACTATGGAAATCCATAAATGACATGGGTAAAGGAGCAGCAAGCTTTACGCTTGCTCAAAGACAGTATAGGAGAAATGACCAAGTATAACCTTATTTTTAATACAGCCTAATTCTCAAATCCACTGGGGAGTTGCTGCCAGATATTTTTCTGGTAAAGAAATATCACTAGCCTGAAGCCAAGAGTTGATTTAAGGCTGTATCTGTGTGGAGAGGTTATAAAGCTAGAGACGTGATTCTAAGGGAGAAAAGAAATGGGTGATTTAGAACAAAAGACTGTGTTCAAAATACTAATTACAAACAAACCAATTCTTGCACTAATGCCAGTAGAAAAACTTAAAAGATACACAAAGAGCGTCACTAAAGTGCTGGGGCAGCTTCTGCCTCTTCACAACCTGAGATGATCATTAATAAACATTCAGGTACTTGTGAAAATGTTTCACAAGACTTCCTTAATTTTGACCAAACACCAGTTCTCCAAAGATCTTTCCTAGAACCTGTTACTTATTAATTTCTTTTTTCTTGGACCTTCAACTCTAAGCTTTAAGGCTTTGATTTGTGGAGCAGAAACAATGGCATGTGATCTCATCAGCCACCCACCCTCCCAACTGCAGAGACCAAACCTTTGGTGCAAATCCTCTCAGCTGCTGAGGAAATGTTAACCCAGAACACACTTGCAAAAACCAGAACCAGTTTGTGAACAAATGAACATGTCTCACTCTAAGAGCTTTGAGGGGAAAAAAGAGATCTTATAGCATGAAATAGAAAGCAGCATTTTGTTATGGCTTTGAGACCTTTTATAAACTATGAGCTGCAGATTATTGGGGTACACCCAGCTCATGGAAATCTGTGTGGCTGCTTCAAGTTCCATGGATCTAGATGGATTTAGACCAGCTGGATATTGAGCACAGGCTTCTCAGATCTTGCTGGACCTCACTGCTCCTAACCATGCCGAATTTTAGTGATGCTTTTTACAATGGGAAGAACATTCTAGTGAGTATTAAAGTTAACTAATGCTCTCAACAACATGTGCACACCAAAGGGTGCACCATGTACATTAGCTTAGCTGCAATGGCTGATAAAGGTAAAAGTGGACTCCAAACACAAACGAGAAACTTGAAGACTGGGGATGATCCAATGTACTCTTAAAGTATGTTACTACCATTAAGGCATAATTTCTTCTCCATCACTAGGTGGATGCACTTTCTGCTGGAAGAGGACAGGCTAGAGGAAGGAGCTGGCTGCCAAGAGCTGATCTGAATACTTGGGATGTTGAGGACAAAAAACTAGCCCCTAAACCAGGAAATTTTGAGTTAGATTTTCCTAAAATCTCGAGAGCATAAAAATGCTGAGTTTCCAGTGGGGTGGTCTGGCACCTCTATCTCCAGGTTCTGTTGGCTCCCTTAAAAACCCTGGTCTTTATCAGACGATGCATTTTTGAACCTTAATCCACAAAGTCTCCCTGAGTCCAGCCACGTTCAGGAATGGGTTCATTCAGGCCAAGAGGAAGGGTCTGTCTCTCATACACATCCCAGACACTTCCCACCTTTCCGCCGCCCACACCACGCTGCAGAGAGCTTTCCCAGGGAATTGTGTGCCCAAGGAAAGGAAACCTAAGCAAACAAAAGACCCTTTGATCGTTTTATTAGGGTACAACCTACAGTACTTCCTTATGCCAAAACTGGGACAGGAAATACAGACGTGACTTCTGGGAGTCCTCTCCCTTCGTTATCACTGGAAAGGACGGGAACTTTGCGTCGTACTCAGCCGGAGATGCACGCGGCTTGCGACGCTCTCTTCTGCAAGATGTAAACAAACGGGCAGCCAAGAAGATTCTCTCTCTGGGTTGTTTATAAGCTTTTCCTCTGACCTGGTCACCTCTTTCCTGCACAACTCCTTGCTGTGGGAATGTATTCCCAAGTGCTCATCTCCCAGCATTTTTACGCTTGACTCTCCGGCTGGAAAACCTGTCTCCTCCTCTGATGTGAGGGAACACACTGAGGCTGTGGCTCTCCCCAGTCCCTGGTTTGGGCAAACCTCACCAAAGCCACTGGGAGTCAGTTTAGATGTACAGAGAGGAAGCCAAAGCCTGTGCAGTTTCAGGTTTGGGCTCTAATTGCCTGTGTAAAGAGGGACCAGGCCATGTGGATAAAGCTCCCAGGCAATGCAAGGACAGGCCTGGTGACAAACAGAAAGTGGCACTTGTGTCTGTGATGTCAGACCAGATGCAGTATGGAAGGGGTTTGTGGCTCTGCTGCCCAGGGTGCTTCCCCTCCTGCCTTTCTCCCATCCTCTGGACCCTCAGTGCCATGATAAAGAACAGGTCTCCACTGGGGATGTCCCCTTTGCATCTCAAAATCGGAGAAATAGGAGCCTGTGCTGCAGCCAGTCCTGTCCTGCAGCTCCAGCCTGGGCAACCAAGAGGGTCCTTGCAGACTCAGACCCTGGGGTTCAAATCCCCTGATAGTCAGGCAAGCCAGTACCAAGGGGTTGGAAACTTCCCATTCTGAGAGGCTGTTTGATCCCACCACTGTTGTGATGGCAGGAGAAGGGTCCAGCCTCCCCATGGGTCCAGACTGCCCTATGGACTCCCTTGAACACACATGCAAGGACAAAGCCTATAGACTTTTTTATTTCCCAAGTAATTAACTGGGCAGCCTCCCCTGAGCCTCTTCTGTTGCTTCCTGGGCACATCTCTGAAATTAACCTCAGAGCTAATGAAGCCAATTATCAACTGCAGACATGGTCTCCCTCTAATTATTTTCCCTGGAAAGGTCACCCAAAGTGGCACATTGTGAAACCCAGCTAATTGCATTGTCTGCTCACAGCACGGAGCTGGCTCCTGTAGGGCTCCGCCGGGCTCGGGGGAGCCTCGTGTGCCATGGCCCAACAATTGGAGCCTCCAGCGGGGGAAAGAGGTGGCTGTGAGAGAGGAACCCACTGCCAAGGCCTCCTTGCCACCAACGTTGCTCATGGATCCAGGCTCTGACTGCTGGCTGATCCCCCTCCTTTCAGATGTGGCCAGCCAGCCCAGCAGTCAAGGCAGAAGATTAGATGAACATGCCAAGCTATCTGGGTATCAGAAGGAAGCGTCTGGATGCTTCTCTTTGGAAACTGTTTTGTTTTCATTTGGCTTTTTAAAAATTATTATTATTGATTTTCTTTAGAAAAGAGAGGGAGGGAGAATTTTGGTTGGAAAAATCCAAGCCCACAGCCTAGCTCTGGGACATGGAGAGGGATGTGGTTGATAATATCAGCTATAGAAGAGTTCAGTGGGGTGCTGCCCCATTTCTAAATTCACAATGTGGAGAGGAGGGTATTGTGTTATTTTTGAAAATTATCTAAATAAAACACGGGCAGACCAAACAAAAGAAATGGCACAGAGCAGGACAAGAACGGAACATCTTGCACCTCTTTCTTTTGGCAAAACATTTCTGATAAAACAACCAGAGATGTTCCTGAAGAGTCCATGAAGCTAGATTCTCCACTCTGTGAGTTTTATACTGGCCCTGCCCTGTTTTATCTCCATGAGTACCAAAGCAGCCCCGAGAAGCCACCAAGCCTTGTTCTCACCAGCCCACAGAGCAGCTCAGGAAAGGGGAAAGGGCATCTTTCCTCATGTTTTTCTCGTGTTTTCACACAATATAGGTAGAACACAACATACTGTGCCGTGTCTTCATCACCAGCATCCAGCAGCAAATACAGCTCCAGCACAAGACCCCGATGTCTTTGATCCTATGGATCAGAGCTCACCACACCCCACCTTTCCCTATAAGGAAAGTTTCAGGAAGAAAGCTACAATTTTGAAGCAGCACTTCTCTAATCCTGTCTTTGACATTTGGGATTAAAGAGGACAAAGTATTTATGCCTACAAATGGATGCTATTTGGGAATTTGAGTGGGAAGTAATGCTGTGACTGCTTGTTACGTAACCAGGCTGAACCTGGAGGTTTTCTATCCCAGCTCCCAAAGTACAGGAGGATCTCTGCTATTTCTGATGGGCTTCCCTGAGCCCACCAGCACCACCATAATCAGGTTGCTGTGAGGCTCTGGTTTGTTTTCAAACACACAAACAAAATTTATCTGGGGAGTAATGCAACATCCACCCCTCCGGCAGGACAATCCAGGATGGAATATCCAGCTGCTGCCCTGGACGCAGCAGCTTGCTTTTATCAGAGGTTGCTTTGGAAAGAGAACATGTTAATCAAAAGTGGTTAACAAAAGATACGTGATCCACCAAAAGCAAGCTCCAGATGCTGCATTTCTGGCATCAGCAGCAAGAGGATCCAAGCAGCTGGATGTAAGACCAGCTGTGTGGACTCTTTCCCTCTTCCCCTCCTCCCTCCCCTCCGTGGCTCGGGGCGCAGTGTGCCTGTGCCCCGATGTGACACAGCCCCTAATCACATTCACATGTCAGGTCACACCAGGCGGGAGATGATGTGTGTGACCACATTAAAGAAGGGAATTTTTCCCTTTGAGATTTCTTTGTTGACTTTAATAAAGGCTCCCTCTGGGCTTTCATGCTTCAAAGGAAAAGGGGAGAGGGACCATCTTCACACATCCTAATTAACAACGTTTAATAATTGTTCTTGCATGCTGCTTTGGTTCTGTGTCTTTCGCACAGCTCAAAGGAAGGAAGATATTTCTGAAACAGCTTAGAGAACATCAGTGTCCTCCAGCCTCAATAAACCTTGGAAAGCCGTGGTATGGACATGGATATTCCAAAAGACCTGCATGTAACCCTGTATGGAATGACACTGGCAGAGTAACACATGGGGACATGGGTGACCAGATACATCTGCAAAGTTTCTTTCTTAGGTTGGAGGATGAAAGTACTTTGGTGGCCTCTCCTCCGCCCTGTGAGAGGACAGAGTGGAGCTGCTGCTCTGACATTTCTGTTTGGGAGGTTTGGAAGGGAGCACAGAGTCAGCGTGCCAGCAACACATCCCCATCACCTCGAGGTGCCTGGCACCATAAAACCAGAGTCTCAGCACCTCCCTGAAATCAGATCCTGGATCCCACAGTGAAGTCCAGGAGGGACCAAGGAATACCAGGATCTTTTGGGAAGCCAACAGAAAGTAGATCAGTCATACTTTGATATTTTCAAGTGACACTGAGCTTTCAGTAAGAAAGAGAATTTCTCCCAACTGCATGGCCACCGAAAAAAAAAACAACGTCCCACATATATCTGTAAAGTGCAACTCTCTGGCACTGAAGCCCTTTATTTGGTGCTCCTGATGAAGACCTGTCATCAGTGCAGCCCCTCTGTACACACCAGCTGCACATCAGAGCCCCTGCCAGCTCACACCACTTTTCACTGCAGGGCAAGATACAGCCTCAGTGCCCTGAGGGAGCACAGCAATGATTACAACATCAGTATCTCTGACCCAGACAGCTCTGGAGTCTTGCACCTGAGACAGCCACCACAGGCTTCCCCCAAATTACCCATTCAAACTCCAGATAATTCTTAGAGCTCTGTTCAGAGAAGGAAACCCACCAGAGATTAAGTTATTTGCCAGACTTTAGGGCTCTCCACTCCCTTGCTGGACTGTGGTGTTTACCTAGGCACACATCCTCGCACCAATTCCTTCATTCTCATAGCAACACAATACCTTCATCCTCATAGCAAGGTTCTCTCAAGAGTCTGGATGGTCAGGAATGCTCACATCAACTTTGTGTAAGGGAAAAACCAAGTACATGTGATTCCTATACCACAGGAGTGGGATTACCTGGGCAGTGTGTCACTGTGTCTGTAAGTCATGTCCTCAAATACCTAAACCACAGAACTGTGCCTCTTATGGAAAACTCTTGGGCTAAATACAAAGATCTGACCCCTTCCAGCATGCTCAGCTGGAAGATCCAGGGCTTTGTAGTGCACCAAGAGCCACAACTGGTTTTCCTGGCCTTCCCTGCAATGATCCACTTGAGTAGTTCCCATCACCACTCGGTGGTGGGAAGGGAAGGTTCCCACCTGGCATTTCATTTAACAAGGCAGCCTGCGTAGGGCAGCTCAGAGCCCAGCCTGAGTGGATCTCTTTGAAATCCTGCTATAAGCCCCAAGTTTTTGTTTGCCTGGGAACACTACAATGAGTGTTTGGGCTACAGCCATGAACACAAGAAGTCCCAATGCCATTCACAAAATATTTAGGCATGGAAAGATCGCAGTCCGTTTAAATTTTTAAGGGCAGCGTAGGCACTATTTCTGTCTGGCCTATGAAGAAGGTAAATAAGAGAGTCCTCAAGCTGAGTAAAAATAGGAGGACTAGCAAAGGTTTCCGAGGGCTCCAGGCCTGAGGACTGATGATTTGGGGAAGATACAGAGAACCTGCCAGGAATACACCGGGTTTAGGCTCGGGCCTGTTATGGCCTTGGGTAAACGAATGCTACGTTTGTTAACCAACATGAAATGCAGGAGTCTATAGAAACCACATGTTTTCCATCCATTCCATGTGCTCCATCAGCTTGATGGAGTTAGATGATGCAGACAGACAGTCTGAGATCTGGGTTAAATAAGTTGAACTGCTTTATTTTTCTCTTGGCATTGCAGTGGGCGCAAGAAATTCTCACAGGGTGGAACATCTGGAACACATTATTCACTAAGAGTGAAAGATGCTGTTGTGTTTGTGGAGGAACCAAGCACGTTTCTTGCAAGCATCTGATACAAACCAGAGCGACAATTAACGGCATGGCAGCTTTCTTTAAAGGGTGTTAGTTCTGCCTCATGTTAAATAAAACCTTTGTCAGCTTAGCTGACAGCGCAGGTTTTCAAGAAGGCATTTCCCTAGCCCAGGAAGAGACATGAAAGGAGTGGCACCCTGGCATTTGCAGGGCAGCAGGGGGAATTCTTTCGTGCAGTAGCAAGATGGAACTCGTGTCAGATTTAGAGCACAGTAGGAAGCGATGCTACGACTTCTATCGACACATAGATGATATTTTTCACCCAACGGCTTCCTCATAAAACTAATACTGAAATACAGTGTAAGTCAGCCAGAAATCTGTGGATTTCAGTCAAAATCAGATGAGCCAAAGCAGCAAACAAAAGGGTTTTCTATTCTTTAGTAGCTGGTGGCTCAGGCTCTTGCACAGAATGTGGGAGCCTTGGATTAGGTCCCATTTTTCCTTGAAGGACCTTTAGTTCAGACCTTAGTCCAGTTTCTCAGCTACTTTTTTTCCCTAGCTAAGACACCACATCCTCCAACAACCAGTGGTTTGTGTCCTGTGTGTGAGGTGTTTCTTTTTTGCAAAAACTCTCCAAGGAAAGCTGGGTGAAAAGGTGGACACAGAACCGGAGAGATAATCAAGATGACTTCCTTGGAGGACAGATGGCAACAACCTGAGTCAGGAGAGGCTGCACCTCATGGGTGCTGCAAGGGGATGGAGGGTGACCCAAGGGAAGCATAAACGAGATGAGACTGAGGATGTCATCACACAACGGAGCAAGCAGAGTCACTTGGAAGAACAGAAGCAAAACAGGGCACCTTATCTACAAGTCAGCAGAGGAAAAGGAAGGACTTAGGAAGATAGAGAAAAGATCCTTCTTGTGCCCTTGGCTGATGATACCAGCATGTCTTCCACCTCCCAGATGGAAATCCTGAACAACAACCTTTCCAAACTACAGGTTTTTGATAAAGCAAATATGTACATGTGTACCTCAGGATACATTTGCCACATGAAGCCAATGCCAAAACCATTATGTCAGCAGTGCTTTTAACTCTTCAGGAAACTACCTTTGTTTTCCTTTTCTGAGTATGAAAAATTCAAGTAATTTGCTCTTACCCACTCTTCCAGAAATTAGAAAATAGCTTCTAATAAGATCCAGAACAATCTTATGTAAAAATGCCTACTCATTTTACCATGCTAACAGAAGAGCTACTTCACGTTCAGACAGAATGAACAAATAAATATGTTTTCAGACCATAATGGCAGAAAAGTGCTTCCACTCTATTTGTACATCAATTATTTCCTTCTATTTAAACCCATGACTAATTACCCTTGGAAGCAAAATAGCGAGCATCCAGTCGAGTACAGGCATCCCTTTTAATTTAATCAAGAACTCATCTAGCTTCGAAATCATGGCAATTATCAATGAAGTGCAGGGTTGTATGGACCTAAGCCCTTTAGCAGAAAGAGCAGTGCATTATAGGAGGGTGACTTCCAGAAAGGATGAAGGGAAATGTCCAGGCTGTGGACAAAAATGCACAATTTGTGAGGCAACTTTGGAGAGGCACCCATGACTACTCAGGAAGATGCAGAGATCAGTGTTTGTCCCAGCCTCAAAAGTCCATGGCCCAATTTTCAGTAAAAATTATATATTTGCTGTGAAAACGGGGTTTTTGTGGAAACCCCCAGATTTTTCCTCTAGAGGGTAAACAAGGTATAAAACTCCAAGCCACCATCATTAAAAATCCTTTGGGATTACTTTTGCCTGCACTGACATATTCTGAACCAATTCCCCCTGCAGCTTAACACAGCCTGGGTCATCACAAGATCTTTAAGCTGACCCTGGAGTTGAAACTGATTTTTTGTACACCCATACACATGAGAAAGGCACATTGAGGAGACCACACACACTGTACCAGCTTTCCCAAGGGTTTCCCCCATCTACAACCATTACAGCTCTCACATCACCTCACAACACATCTTTGCCTGCTCTTGAATTCAGCTGACATGCTGTGTGCCCAGCAAAGCAGCCAGGGTATTGATGTGGGCAATATTTTGAGATTTTTGGCCATGGTTTCTAATATGCAAACACAATTATAGTTTTTGCCTTGTCACCATTGCACAGTCTTATCCCAGTTTTGGCCTCCCTCGTTTCACTGGTTAGAAACAGGCTGGCTTTCAGAGAGAGGAGTTTGAGAGAAAGAGGAGGGCCAGACCAACACCTACTCCCCCTCCAGAGACCAACCACTGAAAAAAATCACAAGAATCACAATTGCAGAATAACAGAATTGAGTTGGAAGGGAACTTAAAGATCATCTTGTTCTAACCTCTGGTATGGGCAGGGAACCTTTTTCTGCTAGGACCAGGTTTCTTGAAGCCATTCCCCTTGTCCTGCCACTACGTGCCCTTGTGAAAAGTCATAATGATGTTCATAAGGCAGCACTGGGAGTAATTTCTTGTTTTTTAACATCTATATGTTGGGAATACACCACATATGTTTAATGGGAAACATACAGCTAAACCAAAAATGATATGTGAAAAAGAAGGTCCTTTACCTCATCAAGTCCCTGCAAGAGCTGAAGAGCATTAGAGGTTTCTTCCACTGACATTTTGCATTAGTCCTTTTGGAGGAGGCTCAGTGTAATGTGAATTAGATATGTTGCTAAAAACACTCCAAAACCAACAAGAGATGTCCATGGGTGTTTTTAATGCCTCTGTACACCACGCATCTCAACGCGAGACTTCTGAGACAGAAAAAGACAACATTAAGCAGCATATGTATTTGTGTGTTTTTACATATATATATATGCATAAAAATATATATTCTCATCTCCAAAGATCAAGTCAGATCACTGGGAGATACTTATATTTAACAAGCAACTTCACGAAGCCAAAAACCAAGAGGCATTTGATTAAAACAACCAATTAGGGTTTGGCATGAGTACTACGAAAACCTTAGAAGCTGTTGGCTATCAAAACTTTTCTCCTGAAAGAGAAACCTTCATTGCCTGCCAGAGACAGTAGCAGCTCTGCAGGCTCACATGCTGCGCTGCTCTGTGTTTTCTCATCCTCGCGCAGCCACTGCCCAAAACTGATGTGAGACACAGAGAGGAACGATTTGCTGGTACAGTATTTGCCTTTTCACAGTGTGGCAAGTCACGGCCCAAGGTTTCGGATTCTAAAATATTCCCATTTCTTAGACAAATATTTCAGTTTACAATCAGAACTAATTTTCCGTAAATTTACAGAAGCCATCACTCATTCATGCTTGAAGGAGAACAGTAGGGTTTCTTTCTGACCAAATACCCCATTAGATTGTGTAGTGCCTTGTTTTGCAAATGTTCCTGCCAACTGCACATGTTCAGAGCAAAAGCTTTGATACCTGAGTATCTACGAAAAATCCAAGTTTAATCCCAAATTCAGTACTGTAACGAGAGAGCTGCATCAAACCTCAACTTCTACCTTTCAAGGCCAAAAGTTATTTAGCAGGACACAGGAGAACGTCTGCTCTTGGTAAATAAAATAGCTAAGAGACATGAATTGCTAAAGTTAGGGTTCCAAGTTTGCACTCAAACCCTTACAGAAGTGAGGGGTAATTCTAAGACATAGGAAATCTTTGGCCTTCTCAGTAAGACGCAGTATGTTTTCCTTGCCAGTTTGTACATGTTTCAACAGCCTTCTGCCACAGTTTTGCCCTTCTGGAACTTCAGGTTTAAACAAATCCAGGATGCCACAGGGAAAACTAAAGTTGATGTAGAAGCAGCAAAGCCTGTTCATCTCCAAAAATCAGTCCTGAGATGGTCTGTGAGCAGATGCACAGATATCTTTGGAAACACTAAGTGGGGAGGCGAGGATGCAGGAAAATGGCAGAGAAGATGGTTTCATGTTCATTCCTTCCTGCACACACATGGGATTCCTCTGAGCAAGTCCTAACCATCCAGACACAGACCTCAGGCAGAAATGGATGCTCCCAATCCCTCCTGGGTTTGCTGGGCAGGACACTTTGCAGGTGCATCATAGTCCAACAGAGTAGCTCTCTGAAATAAAAGACAGCTTGGCAGATCATCACCTCCAACTCTATGCAGCCCAAGAAGGAGGGACTGGATGCCAAAATTCCCCCTTGAAGCCACAGCAGCCCCTGGCCTCAGCAGCTTTGCTCTCTGGTGTCACTGTGCCCAGCATCCATCCCCACCCCCCAAATGGGCTGTGGTGAGACTGGGCCAGCTCTGTGGGAAATCCCAGGGTATCCAGCATTGCTTGGGAAATTAAAACTCCAAGGAAAGATGAGCTTGACTTTTGTTTTCTAAATAAGCCTTTGAGTTTTTTCGCTGTGCTCTAATCACAGAAGTTCGTTTCTGTCCCATGGCTCGCTCCCCTCCTGCAGACGCCGGGAATGCCCCCGGGAGGTTCCAAGGGAACCAAGGGAAGGCTGCTCTTGCCGCAGGCCTGGGTGAACACAGGTGGTGAACAAATGCACAGCCGAGAAAAAAGAAGCGCAGAGTCAAGGAGAGACCAAAGGGGAGAGAAGAAAAGGAGCAGAAATCAGCAGCAAGGCAGACTCGGGAGGGGAGGGGGGAAAGCCCACGGATTGAGGAAGAAAGGAAAGGAACAAGATAAATACAGGGTTGTGGCAGCTGTGTGATGACAGGCACTGGGATGAGCGGACAGATACAAGACCCAGCAACAGTTGTGAATGAAAAGTTTACAAAGGCTGATTTCTTTCCCGGACTCCCACTTTACAGGACTTGAACTCAGGAAGAGAGAAAACCACAGACTCTGTGTCTGCTCAGCCTGCCTGGGACATCCTTTAAGAACCAGCCAAAACCCAAAAGCGCTGTGATGTGTGACTGGAGGCCAAGAAGAGCTCATGCAAGAGAGCAAATCCCAGGGGAGCCACCCATTTCCCAGTGGTGGCTGGCTCAGAGAGAGGCTCCCTGGCCTCTGGGGTGTTGGCCGCGGGCACTAAAGGGCTCGTGCAGAATTAGCCCCTGAACAGGGCATTAACTCCATCAACTCGACAAGTGCTCTCTCATGGCTGGAGACCCAAGTGGCATTTATTATACTACATTCAGGTTTGTAGGAGAGCCTTCCTGGAGCAAGCTAAATACTTTCTTTTCTTCCTCTTCTTGTTCTCTTCACTTTTTTTTTTTTTTTAAAGAAAAAAAAGCCAAAGCATGCTCTGCTGTTACATGCAAAAGCCAAAGCAAGGACAGGAACATTGCCTCAGGATCCAGAAGTGAATTTTAAGCCATTTCACTGCAGCAGATAAACTGATAAAAGTGGCTCACAGCCAGCAGGCTTTATACCTGCACAAGCAACACCCAGTGGATTTCCAGTCCATCACCATAATTGCTGCAAGCAGTATATGCCTATTCATAGGGAAGAGGGAACACAGACCTGAAATGCTGGATTTGCTTTTCTTCTTCATTAGTGCTTATTTTAACTTTCTCCTGAAAGTAAATGGGCAAGTTCCACTACTGGCAGCTGAAGACACTGTTCATTGCCAAGATGAAAAACTAATGTTCCCTTGCTATAGGCTTTATATTCAAAGCAGAAGGAAGAACATGGTTCAAGACTGCTAATGCAGCTGGCTGCTATTAAAGAAAAAAAAAAGTCTCCTCTAAACTGCCTTTGACACCAAACAAAAGAAACAGCTGAAGGTTTTCCCCCAAATAAAGTATCATTTCACGAAACAGTCTTCAATGGGAAAATATGTAGGTAAAAATCTTGGTGTGGGCAACTTTCTGAAAAGCTGTCTTTAGGTTTTCCTCTAGTAGAAACTACAAACCTGTCTCCATGATGCTGTCCCATGGGGGGAGCACGGAAGCCATAAAGGTGCAGTTCCCACAGGTGGGACTCCCTACCTAGGTTGTGCATCGTGGCACAGAGAGGGGAATGCAAAGCAAGCACGTTTAGATCATAGAATATCCTGAGCTGGAAAGGACCCAGAAGGATCCTTGGGTCCAACTCCTGGCCCTGCACAGGACATCCCAAGAATCCCACCATGTCCCTGAGAGCATTCTCCAAAAACTTCTTGAACTCTGTCAGGCTTGGTGCTGTGGCCATTCCCTGGGGAGCCTGTTCCAGTGCCCAGCCACCCTCCGGGGGAAGAACCTTTTCCTGTTATTCAGCCTAAACCTCCCCTGACCCAGCTTCAGGCCATTCCCTCTGGTCCTGTCACTGGTCACCAGAGAGTTTGCACCAAGCCCTGCTTTGGTTGAAGGGAGGTGGTTGCCTTTTACCAAGGAGCTCTGCTCCCCTCCCATGCTACCACAGAGCCACTCCTCTCAGCCATAGGGAATACCGACTTCAAAATTGGTTTCTCTGCTCCTAAGCTAACACACAATCTTGTACTTTTACATTTAATGGGTTTAAAACATTCAGGTTCCCTTCTGGTCCCAAATGCATATGCATTTCTTCATGTATTCAAGCTTAGACTAACCCAGCTCCAATTCCTGAAAATATTTAAGGATGCAGTTAATTTAAAACATGTGAGCAGTCTCAGTGAGGTCAGTGGGATTATGCTTGAATATAGCTGCTTTCTAACAGACCCCAGCCATGCCTCTTCCTGCTACACCTGAAGACAAGGGCCAGGAAAACTCAGTAACAGCCAATTTTGCCACAGAAGAACTTTGCCCAGGAGGAAAAAAAGGTAAACAGGAAACAGAGAAGTGAAGCCATTTACCCCAGCATCAGAAAACAAGTCACTAATACAGCCAAGGACCAGGGTCCAACAGCTCCAGTGCTCATAGGGGAACCACACCTGGGGCTTTCACATCACAGCATGCACAGGGGCTTCAAGCGCAGCAGTGTTTTAACTGCCCATCTTCTCAAAACAGTCTTATGGGGGATTAAAGGCAAGTCAGGCCTGATGAGGTTATTGTACCAGTCTCCTCCAAATAAATACAAGCCAAAAATAGCAGCAGAGGACAGATACTGCATCTCACCAAGAGGCGGATAAGCCTCCCTCGCTGTAGGCACACAAAAGCAGGCCAGACAGATGTTTACGCTGGGTGATTTAGCGCATCTGAATTTGTCAAGTTGTTTGATAACTTCATACTCAAGCACGTTTCTTTCCTCATTACAGAAACATCCTGGTTTCCAGCAAAAAGTGCTGCTGGCACCAGAATTCCCCACATGCTGCTTTCTGCACAGCAGAAAACTCCTCTGACACAGAAGTCAGAGGAGTTTATCGCTCGGAAAGAAAAGCTGCAGATGGGTGGCGGTTTTCAGTCAGCTTCTGGTGGGTCTTCCCTTCCCTCCTTCCACCCTTTAAAATGTGGTGCCTGTGCAATATGGACAAGCTGGATCCTTTCTTTCCCCAGGCTCCTGGCTGCAAAGCAAACATGCAGTGCCAGCGCGGTGCTATTCTTCCATTGCTGGTGCTCTGGGGGGCGACGGGATCCGATTTACCCCAGAAGCTCTGCCGCTGTGTTTCGGCTCTACAGGGACGCTCCTTAATCTGCACGAGGAATCCAAGGGACTTGAAACAATACGAGAAAAGGAAATCATTGTTTTAAGACACGTACTGAAATATCATTGTGTGGATGTTCTTAACAGATGGGGAATGCAGTGGCCAAATTCAGGCTCCCCTGGGTTCGTTTCTCAGAACCAGGCTGCCCCATCCTTTCTGCGGGTAGAAAAACAGGAGGGGGGATGATGTGTGAAAGCTTCCTCGACCACATGGAGAAGTGATGGTGGCTGGGATCCAGGGCACTGAACACTGTACCTGTGCCAGGGTGATGCTGTCAGGCATTTTGCAGGGCTTGGACAGGAAGGGCACTTTGTGCATGGCCATATTTCCACACTATTTGAAGAGTTCAGAAAACTGGGGAAAACATTAATCTTAAAAAAGGTAGTAAGAGACTAAAAATGCTGTATCCATTTACACATTGGCCAACAGAGGCTCTTGACTTGCTGAGGGACAGCATGTAGGGAACAAAGTGCCTGCTGGACACTCAGATTTGGTAAGGGCTGCATGCCACAGCCCCTCTGGCTGCTGCTGGCAGGCCCAGCCCAGTGCCTGTGCTTTTGTGCAGGAAGGAGGTCTGCACATCCCATTAGCTCTTCTGGACCTGCCACCCAGCACACACTGGCAAGAACAAGGTGTCAGAGCATCCCTGCTACCCTCAGCACTGCTGCTGGTGGAGAGTCCATGGAAGTGTCCTCAGAAGTACATGTTTTGGATCAGAAGTGTGGGTTGGATGGAGAAGTCCTGATCTTTTCCACTTCCTGCACTTTGCCTCCTGCCACACAGAGGGCTTCGGCTGTGAGAACAGGATTCCTTACAGGTACAAATAATAGGTATGTCTTATCAGCTAAGGGGTCCAGGATCTGACCAGAAATAGTCAAAGTAAACCCCAAAACATGTACAGTGTGGATATCAGGTCCTTAATACTTCATTCTCCAGATCCATTTCATGCAGATACCACCCAAGCTGCGAGGAGGTTGCTGCGTGCACCCTGTGGCCCATCCTGGGGTGCCACATCCACCCTGAGCCCACTGTACAAAACATCCTGCCACCAGTGACTGCCAGAGCACGGGGTGCTGAGTGAGGACAGCTGTGACACTGCAGGCCTGTTTTTAAGGGCACTCTGTTTCATGTTTCAAGGGCACACGCTGGCTCAATCCACCCGAATTACTGCAATTGCAGGTGTCCTTCAGTACCAGAGCCCATCTCACTTCTCCCTACAGCCCCAGGGCCAGTAAAACCCCTGACACACACAGGGGATGAGTTGGGGTGCTCAGCCAGCAGGACCCACAGTCAGCTGAAGATATTTAGATTCCCGTCTGAGAGATGCTGCACAGCCAGGTCTGGCAGAGAGATTTCGGGTAAGAGCTCCCATCAGTCCCGCTGGGAGCTGGGGACCTAAAATTCTGCTGTGGGGAGCTCTGAAAACATCAGCCCAGGTTTGTTTCAGGAGCGGGGCTTGGGATTCCCTCCTCCTCCCTCTCTCCTTCGGCAACACAATGTCGCCCTTTCTCCGTTTCCGAAAGGGGTCTCGCAGGGCTCTGCATCAGAGATCAGGGGCTGTTTTGAAAGGAGGAACCCGCAGTTTGACCCCTGCTCCATTGAGAGACCTTTTGTGCCTCTGCAAAGCTCTGCACTCCGCATCGGCCTCGCGGCCAGTGGAGGGAAACGCTGCAGGAAGCAGGGATTTATTCTGCTGCTGACAATCGGGAGCAGCAGTGTCCTCTGGTGCCTTCATTGTCCAAAGGTGTTTGAGTGTAAAGCTCACACATAATAGCGACTTTCCAGTGATGCCTGTTGAAAAAGCCCTTTGGAGCTCACCAGCTCTGCCGGGAATGCCAGACCTCAGGTGTCCGGGCTTATCTTCCAACCAAACTCATTTATTTAACAGCCAACTCCGATTACTCCTTGTAGTTAAAAGAAAGCCCCGAAACAAAGGCTCAGCAGCCGTGTGCTCCTCAGCCATTCAGCGCTGCCGGTGCGGGAAGCAGGTGTTTCGAGGTCTGCATTCCCACTCCACTCTGAAGAGGCTGGAATAAGACACCCCCTTTTGAAATGTCCGCTCAAAAAGAAAGAAAGAGGCAGCACAGCCTCACTTTGCAGGCTGGGAGCAGGCGAAGGTTTCAGCTAATTCATAGCCTGAGCTGGCCGAATGCTGCAAAAAGCATTCCCACAGAAGCTTCTGCAAATATGGAAATGAATCCAGCTAAGTGGGTTTTACACCTCTTTTTTTTTTTTTTTTTTTAAAAGGTCTTTTCTAAGTGCTCGGGGAGTGCGCATCTTTCACTTCAAACATCTACATACCTCCTTTGCTGGTGAACAGGCATTTGCAATGGAAACAGGTTGGATATCAGGAGGAATGTCTTCCCAGAAAGGGTTGTTGACATTGGGATGAACTGCCCCAGAGGTGGTGGAGTCACCATCCCTGGAGGTGTTCAAAGTGGCACTCAGTGCCATGGTCTGCTTGAGAAGGTGGTGTTGGGTCAAAGCTTGGACTTGATAAACCTCAAAGGTCTTTTCCAACCTCTTTGGTTCTGTGATTCTGATTCTATGGAACAACCAGCTCCACCACCCTGCAGTGAAAGTCCAAGCACCCAGGCAGCCATCCCATCAGCATCCCACTCTTGTCACAAAGGCACTGGTAAGACTGGGAGTGCTTGGTTGCCACAGAGCCTTCATCACTTGGCTCTGAAAATCTTCACCTGAATTTAGAAAAGCGTTCTTCAAAGTGCAAACTTAGTTGGGGTGGGAAGGGGGGAAACCTTGCAAAAGGAAGTGTTTAGTAGGAGAAAAGATAACATTTGTCACGTAAGTAACAAACTGCAGCTTGAAATCAACCAAGTGCAGGTCAGGGTGCCAGTGTCATCTCTCTTTTGCCCTCATAAATTATATTAATTGGTATTTGTTACAAAGAGGTATTAAAAGAAAGGATGATGAGGAGGTGCTTGTGCTGACACAGGCCCAAAGGCTCTGCTTTCCCAGCGCTCGGTGTGCTCTGGGGTGCTGCACCAGGAGGAGCAGGGGCAGGTGCTCTGAAATTGTGCTGGAACAGGATTCTGAGTTGCTTCTTCTGTGATGGCTCTTTGAAAACATATCCTGGCCAGTCAGCAAACACGAGTGGGATTTCCTGGACCTTTGTGTTTGTCTTTTTAAAATCTATTCCACAAAATGTTCACCATTTCCTCTCCCTTTTCTCATCAGCCAAGCAGCAAAAGTGGGACTAAAGTGCTGGTCCAGCTCAACCGGTTTCTGTGCTGTAGCATCCTCCAGGACTCGGACAAAGGCTCCTTGTCCTGCTCTTACTACACACAGTATGGCCAGGAGTGCCCACGTCAGCACTGGATGAGCCCAGCCCCACCACCCAGATCAGAGAACAGCAGCACCTTCGGCTCACAATGGCCCAGACAAACCTCAGCATCTCTGGCATTTGGCTGTACCTCCAGCCCTCAAGCCCACAAGCCTTGCAGCGCACTGGGGCCCTTCTGAAATGCACACTCCCTCCTAACCCAGCTATGTTAAGATAATAGCATCCCCCCACCTCCCTTTTTAATAAAGCTGCCAGTTTTAAAGATGCATCACAGTAATTTCTTAAAAGCTACAGGCCATCAGTGCTGCCTAAGTGCTCTTTACTGGGAGTATGGCACTGGGGGACTGCAGAGAACTCACTCTCAAGCTAAAAATATTCCCACCTCATTATATACTCCAGTGGATTACTCAATAATTACACTTATTAGATCCAAAGGTAATTACCATTTTGCTAATCAGGTGTCCCTTTTGTTTATACACAAAGTCAGCCACGCCACCATTATTCTTGGCCGTGCCTCATGCCTGCAGCAGCAGGGCCTCTGTGCTCACACTACCCTGCGAGGATGGTGCTCATCCCCCAGTCACCAACTCTAAACACATCCTCCTCCTCCTCCTCCTGCAGGGGTAAGGCTTCTGTAGCCAGGTCACAGTCAAGCTCAGACAGAACCAGTGTGACTGTCAGGAGATGGAGGCTCTGCCCAAGCCTTCCGGCTCCAGAGCAGGGAATTTGCCAGAGATTCACCCTGCCTGCACCGAGCACCTCATACCACGGCTGATGCCTTCAGTGTGACACAGACACAGCACAGTGGCAGCTCTGAGTGGGTGTGACAACCACTGGACCACACTGGAGTGAAAAGGAGACTCTGCACACCCATCCTCATCCCGAGGTCCCATTGAATACACCTCACCAAAACCTCTCCAGAAGCCTGAACACCTTCAGGAGCGATGTGCAGCAGCAAGCTGGTGACCTGCAGTTGGATTTAGGCTGTGCATAAGTGTTTCTTTCACAAACAGGGGCCAGGCAAAGCCATTCTAACTTCCTCTGTGTTTAGTACCATTGCCATGCCAGAGCTGCCCCAACAGTACCAGCCAAAGCAGCCCACACAGGGAAGGCTTTTAATTTGGTCCTCCTGCTGCTGTTTCATGGGATGGGTTTCTCAGAGCAGAGAGAGGAAAAAAGCTGCCATGCTGCCAGTAGAAAATATGCAGGAATGAGAGGTCAGCAGTACAGTCCCCTCAAAATCCCAAAGACATGTTAAAGGCTTTATTGTTTGGCATCTAATACTGGGGCCTGCTTTGTCTCTTCTCTCTGCGTTTAAAGCTACACTCACTTTTGAGTTTTTGTCCAAGTCTGACCAGTTACCAAAAGGCATTTTTATTCTCTCCACAGTCATTTCTGGGAAGAGTAATTAATTTATGTTAATTTGGAGAGAAAAAGGCATAGCAATGAACTTTTCCAGTCCAGAGATAAATGGTAAGACATTAAAAACTTACGAGTGATAAAAAGATAAGACACATCAGTTATGATCTTTCCACCATAAAGTACTGCTTATTGAAAGAGGCAAATTATTTTGAGTAGTTTCAACCCTTTCAAATAGTCTAACTTAAAACAATAGTCTGGTTTTTTATCTGAGCTAAAATGCATTAGTCTTGTTCCTTCAAAACCAGACCATCTTCTGTTCACTGTTAACTGGTGCTCCAGAAGGAAGAAATTCCTTTAACCACTCCAGATTGGCTGTGCTAGGTATGGGACATATTGAAGGACTGCACTGCATACAGATGAGAAGGAAGGAAAGAAATTCAATAGGATTTTACTTTCCACTGAGTATTTTACCCTTCTGTTTTCCGTGTGAGATGCTTTTTGTGCTTTTCTTTCAAAACAAAAATCTGTTTTCAGCAAATGAACCAGAACACATGAAACAGAATACAAAGCTGGTGAAACATGGGTAAAAACCCCAGACATCCAGGGAGTCATAATTCTGCCACTCTGAGCCTGGACCAGGACCTGGCTACAGTCTTGCCCTTAGTTCACAACCACCCTAGGAGATGCTAATTGGACACTATCAAAAGTGTTGCAGTCCCAAATTTCCAAATGGCTCAAAGGAAGGGCAAGTGCTCAAACACCAAAGCAAAATGCCTTTGTGCAGTGACCGGGTGGATACAGAGAATGGTGAAGAGCATGGTCAGAGCTACAGCTCATTTCCTGCAGGTAGAGTGACACAAGAAAAGCACTGGGGAGAAAAGTGCTGCACAGCAGGAAAAACTCAATTTTACAGTCGCGCTACCTCTCCTTCCCTGGTAACACCAAGACATCCATCAGCTACATGAAATCTCACTTGCTAGAGTAAAAGCTAAATTACTGGCAGCATGCAGGGAAATGGAGACAGAACAAGCTGAAGAGCTACTGAATCAGCTGCATTGGGAAGGAATGGCACTGGTTGTCCCCCAAAAACATCCCACTCCAGGGATGGAGCAAAGCCCTTATTAATCACCAGGTGCTGCTGCCACCCCTGTGGCACTTAGTGCTAATTTGCAGCATTTAAGGACGATTATAGGCTGGAGCCACACAGGTAACTCAGTCTATCAGAAAACACATCCCAGACCCAGGCTTCATTTTCCCTAAACCAGGTGCCTTCGGGATTGCACAGACACACACTTCAGCCCAGAACTGAATGATAAATCTGAAGCTGACAGACTGTTCACAGAAGGAGAAAAGCTCTGAAGTAATTGCTGGCAAATTATCATGAGAAACATTATCAAGCAACAAGGCAAATCCCCTTCCAGAGGGGAAGATGTGCTGCTTGCACTGGTGTCTCCTTGGGGATACGGTTTAAACCCCACTGCAGGCTGCTCTGAGAGCAATGGCTCAGGGCTGGAATTTCAAGGCTCCCTTCACAGCGTTATTTGTCAGGAGGGAACAGTTAATAGCCTTTTGTCAGTGCTTTCTGTGCCCTCTCTCCAAAATCAAATTACTTTGTGCAAATGGAAAATTACCTGAGAAATCAGGCAGGAGTTTAAGAAGGGATTGGGATCCTCAGAGGAGGAGTTAGGTGTACAGAACCAACATCCCCCCAGTGGAAACCCCTGCAAAGCATGGCCAGGTTGAGATCAGGTTCATAAATGCTCTCTGATGTCTGTGTGATCCTTCTAGACTTGTCAGCCTCAGCAGTCCTGGAAGCAGGTCCTCAGCAACTCATCAGCTTTGCTGTCAGCAGGAATTATTCACATCCTTCCCATCCTGTACCTAAAGACCAAGTCCAGCTCTTGTTGTCCCCTCTCCCAGCTGCGTTTCTTCTGCTTCCCCAGCTACCTCTTCCCAGAAGATTTGGAGATGCTCAACACCTTCCCCAGCTCTTCACCCTGGCAAACATCATGGACATTCCTCAAGACCCTCAAAAGCTCTTAGCAATCACCCCATGAGGAGGAGGAGGAGGAGGAGTGAGTTTGGCTCCTCCAACCAAAACAAAACACCACAAGAAGCCAGCTGGGACTGGGCAGCCAACGCTGACCCTCTGAGTCAGCTCATCCTCTCTCTCCATCCATCAGCCAGCTTCTACCAAATTTCAGCAGAGGTTTTTCAAAGTGCCCTGAAGGATCCTGGTGACTGTCAACATCGTTGTCACCAATAGTTCACCGTCCTTTCCCACTTCATTTTCCACAGGGTTACGGGGACCTGTCACATTTCAGGGCTGTTTGCAAGGGAGGCAAACAGCTTATTTATCATTTATCTTCAGTTATTTCTATTTATTCAAGATACTATATTATTTAATATTATAAATATATTAATACATGACATATTTATTTATTTAGGTTTATTCTGGTGCAGTGGAGGGACGAACCCACAGCACCAAGATGTCAGATATTTTCCCAGAACCAAGGCAGTGAGACAGCAGCACCACAGGGCTTAGAAAACAGGCTCCCAGGGTTTCATGTTCAATCCACCAGACCACAGGGCTTCTGCACACTCCGCTGCTGCTGGCAACAGACGAGGCAACAGGAATCACTGCCCCCAGTGACTCTGGATTGTTGCAGCATGGCTCCCTTGGTGGAGGAGCTGCAGAGTCATTTAGGTGAAGGACTCATCCATGATTTACTGTTTCTCTTACTGGGGAAAAGGAAAAGCTGCCGACAAGCAGCAGGTTCTCCGGGTAGGGAGGCAAGTGGCAGGGCCAGCACCCAGATCATTTGCAGCAGCAGGCAGGTACAGTGTGGCGTCCTGAGCACAGCCAAGCTTCAGACCCCTGTGAGCGCCCAGCCCCAACCTGTTCCTTACTGCAGAGCATTAGGAGCAAGGAAAGCATCGCTGCCGACAGGCACAGGACGGAACTCCCTGCACCACTACAGCCAAACCGCTCAGCTGGAGAACGTGCAGCACAAATGTTTCTTAGTGCTACAACAATGGCTGCAGAGCCCAAGCAGGCAGATGTAGGGTTCCCTACGAGGCCAAGCAAAGCTTCTGTTTGCTTCTGGGAGCCTTCTGAGGTTCAAAGATCTTAAATAAACAAGGCAACAGTTGAAAGCCTATCACCGGCTTCCCTGGCAGCCAGTCCGCGGGAAGCAGAAGATTGTAAAGGAGGTACTGAGCTCCAGCTGGCAGGCACCAGCCAAACTCCAGTACGTTTGTAGGGAAAGTTTAGGGCAACATGGCTGGCTTCTCTGCTTGGGAAACAGCGTAGCTTTCCCTTCCTCTTGGATACACCAGCAGTGGGATTTAAGGTCTCAAACCCGCGGCCTGAAAATGAACGGAGTTCTCCTGCCCCCAGAGACCCAGGAGCAGTGTGAAGGCAGGATGCCCATGGGGAGCGATATTTATCTGGGTTCCCTTAGGAGTATTGCAGTGGCAGTAATGATGACCCAGCAATTTAAATTAGGACATGCAAAGGCTTTTCTTAGAATAAAAGTTTTTAGAGCATGTAGGACAGCCACTGCAAACAGCAAAATTTCTCCACAACTGTAAAGCCTCACAAAACCCCCAAAACCACAGGCAGGAAATTAAAGAGAATTCAGAGGAAAAACAACGCCAAACGATTACATCTCTGTAGGGATTATACTGGGAAAAGCTAAAAAAGAACAAAGACCTTGATCTTTCAAACACAGGGCCCGTGCTCAGCTTTGCCAGCAGGAGCTGCGAAGGCAGAGACAGGGCACCAGGGACCACGACCGACCACAGGAGGGGGGACAACAGGACCCAGGAGACTCCCTTTATTTCTGGCTTGCTCTTTATTAATTCCAAAACTGGAATCGAGTCCAGACCAGCTGAAGCCACGGGCTTATTACACTTGCTTGCATTTTCCCCCCTTAACTTTCTTTTTCTTTTTCTCCACTGCAGCTCTGTAGTACGGTTTTTATTTTAGCTAATGAATCCCTGCCCACACATGCGAGAGACTCCAAAACACCCACAGACCAGAGGCAGGGGAAGGAAATGCCGGAATTGTTTGCTGAAATCTGGCAGAGGCTATTTTTCGCGAGGGGCCAGAGGAACACAGTGTTCTCCAGAGATCCTGAGAAGGGTGAGGTCAGAGACTGGCTTCTGCCACAAGGCCTCAGCATTGGGAGGCTTTTTTGTCTTTTGCAATTACATAATGTCTTTTCCATGCCTTAAGTTGGTTGCTTCCAGATTGCTGGAGAGAGCTCTGAAATGACACACTCCACAGCTTTAAAAAAAAAAAAAAAAAAAAAAAAAAACAAACCAAAAAACCACACAACACACTTCTGCTCATATAAAACTGCAAAACCTCGTTTCCTGCCACAGTCCCGTATTGTAACAGATGGAGGAAAGGGGGGGAAAGGGCTTTTTTTTTTTCCTCTTTCATTTTCCATATTATCCATGTGTTGGCAACACACTGCTGTCACAGAGTGGTGGAAAGTTCATTTACGGGAAACCTTCCGAAACTGGAGCAGCTCATAAAACTTTTAATGCAGACCTGGTTAAAAAATAATGACATGAGACCTGAACGTTTTTCAGTGCAGTTGGGGAATGCAGTTTCAGTCTATTTCTACACCTTGAGTAAATCATGATACTAAGAACTATTTTAACCATAGGAAGAGAGAAAAACTCACCTAAAAGGGCAACACAGGGATGAAGTGAGAGTTCAAGGAGTGAAACTTCTTGGGTCTTGTGATCCAGGCAGGTGATGAGGCACCTAAACTACGCTGCCTAAACCCCTTGCCCACCCTTACCTGTGGGGGAACTTCTCAGCAAAGCCTTTAGCTAACACTGACCAAAACCAAAGCAGCTACGAGGCAGCCTGGAAGCTTTCGGGAATGAAAACGTCACTTTCTAATTTTTGACTACAGGCAGAAGATGAAGATGGTTTGGATGCTGGGGCAGAACCACAGGCACCCACGGACTGAGGAGCCCTGCACTAAATTGCAAGCTATGCCTCCAGTTGGTCACAGCCTGGGGAAAACCACTCATATCCGGATCCACAAAATTACTTTGGCACCAAACCACTACTGCTTTGAAGGCTTCAAGCAACTTTTTCAGCTCTCAGAAAAATGACTGTGTTCCCTAAAATAAAGTGGTGGCCCCATCCCACAGGAGACATGTGAGGACCTCTGAATCTGAAGGTCTAACAGCATGAGAAAACATTTGCCCAAGACATACTTCTCTCCTAACACCCTCCACCCCTGATCAACCAGGGCTTTCCTGCTCCCATCCTGTAGCCTTTCTGTCCTTCTCCTGCTTTTTTTTCAGATACCACGGAGCACAGAGTATGGGGTCAGTAAATGGGGTTAGCAATGAGAGCCTATTTGCCTAAATGGAGTATCTGGATATATGGAGCAACTTGGAGGCTCTTGGACAAAGCCAAAGAAGTTCTGTAACAGCCACAATGTGGGTTACATGCTTCAGCTGCTCTAAATCCACATGGTCCCTGATTAGGTTGAATCTCCCGGCTCAACCGCTCAGGTGAGGAGCAAAGTCAAACAACACCCTGGAAGG
Organism: Machaerirhynchus nigripectus; assembly: GCA_013397975.1. Classification (NCBI taxonomy): domain Eukaryota; kingdom Metazoa; phylum Chordata; class Aves; order Passeriformes; family Dicruridae; genus Machaerirhynchus; species Machaerirhynchus nigripectus. The sequence goes on along the minus strand of VZRQ01006851.1, from coordinate 1,594,718 downwards.
GGCAGAGGGAAAAAGAATAGGAAAAAAACCCGGGGAGAGCTGGTCACAAACAGCCCATTCTGTGCTCTGGTGGTGGAGCAAAGGCATTTTCTACATAACTTGGCCTGTACAAACAGGAAATCTGTGCCCTGATGGATTCCCACACCACGCACACGAGGGGTCTGTGTGCCGCTGGAGTGCCTGCAATGAATCATTCATTGTCCTTCCTCAGGCTTTCCAGTAGGAAGAAGCTACACATTTGACCTTATAAAAAGCAGTAATTTTGCCTGGTAAGATGAGGCCAGCAGTAATCCAGGCCTTGCTGGCAGCCTCAAGCACACGGGAGGAGATAGGGGTTGCTGCTGCTACGCTGCCAAGTGCTCCATCAGCGTTTCCATACGAAGCTACTATTTTCAAGACTGCTACAAGTGAGCCAAGAAAAGAAACAAAAGGAATCTGCCCCCCAAATACCTTTCCTTTAAAAATATATAAATTATCCTGCAGGTTTTCATCTCCAGTAGAAAAATTTAGAAGTGGGCATTCTTGTTTTACAACATCTTATTTCCCTGTGAAGAGGACTGCTGTTCTTGTGACTTGTAAGGAAAGCTTGCTCACACACCTTCTCAAAAGAAGGAATCAAACAGGTAATTTTTTGTTAGACTACTGTTAATATGATCAATCCAAGGCTCATGGAGGTCAGTAGGGCCAAATGGGGAAGAGAGAATGAAGATGTCTGTCAGTATATCTTATAACTTGTCTCTTCTAAGATACTTGTTCTGCCAGTCGCTGCTGTTGTGTCTATGAGTTCTTAACAAAAGTGATAATTAAGATTATTAGAAGGAATTAGTCATCCTGCATAAGTTGATTTTCACTGTTTGTCAGGGGAAGGAGTAAGGAAGGTGGGTCAGTGGTTGAGACCACCTGTCTGACATCTCTGCTCCTTCCCAGATTTCCTGTGCAACCCTGAGGACCCTTGGAGGATGTTTTTGGCAGGTTAGCACAGAACCTGGCAACACAGCCAAGTCCTGCACTCTGTACCACTGGATACTGCCAGAGACTGTGCTGTGACTGGCCTCATACTCCTGCTGGTGAACTGGGCACAGGAAAGTCTCCCGTGCAGCACAGCAGAGACATCGCCGGGAATCCTACAGTGGCAGAGGCATCAGACAGACAGAAACTGGACAACACCCCAAAAACTTGCCCCCTCCCTGATGACCCCATGTTGGACCTAAGGCAGGAAGAGAGATGTGCCTGCAGACCTCACCCATCCTTGATGAAAGCTGCCGGGAATTTCATGCTCCAAACCTGAACATCTTGTGTTGCATGTAATCTCATTGAAAATATTTTGATTTATGATCTCAATTACCCGTTAACTGAAATCCCACATCTCAGATATCATGAAATTAAGCAATAATGAATAAGAAGCTGTGCTGTTGAGGCGCTTTACAGAGTGATTCATATTAAATAAGAGACTTTGTAGCCAATATAATAGTTTGCCAGATCAACACATACCTCGCTGAACAGTAAATACTTTTATTTGTGGCTGCTTTGGAAACATCATTGCATTCAGTAATTAGCAAAGAGTAAAACTAATAAAATATATTAAAATAATCAGAAGAAAAGAAAAACTTCGGGTATAAGTGGAGCTTGTGCCTTATCCAAGCCTGAAGGAGAATTTAAAGATTTAATTACAGCTAAAGAGCACATATTTCAAAAGCACAAGCTGCAAAGCTTTTTTTGCAGCTTAATAATGCATAGAAGGATACAGTGAAGTGTGATGCTCCCATGGGGGGCAAAGTGTGTTTCTCTGGAAACACATTCAAAACCCAAGGTGAGCACAGAATGATCCAAAGGCCAAAGAGGAAAGGCAAATCCTGCCACGAAATGGACACTTCTCATCCAGCTTCTGCACATTAAAATTCCTCCCAAGCTCTTTTGAGAATTACTACATTAGGCAAAGCTTATGGTGAGCAAAGAACCTGAGAAGTTGTCCACCAAGGAGCCCCTGGGGCTTGCAGAATCATCCCTGCCAGTTCTGTTTGCTTATGAAACACTGACATGGTGCTGATGACAGCCGTCGCCTTTGACTGGCAAGCGTGGGATACGCAAACGCATTTCCTTCTGAGGGTGCACGTGAAGAAACCTTGAGATAAAGTGGATAAAGTTGGGAGGGAAAGCACCAGGTGAGGATGCCTGAGGATACCTTGACCCTGAGACACTACTGATGGTGCCAGGCAGATCAGATGCCTTCTATGATCACAAATTTTTCACTGTAAATCTGAACCCAACCAGTCACGTGCACCTCTCGGGTGGGAAGGAAAACGTAATCCATAATCAGAGTTTGCAAGGCTCCTAGAGATCCTTGTTAAAAAAGCACACAGGCCTATTTATCTCAGAGTGGTCTAAAATTATGCTCTATATACACTACTGGGGGACTAAAATTGGTATCAAATATTGCTGTACAAAGGAGTGAGACACCACAACAACTAAAACATGAATGACTTTCTACCGGGAAACAACCAGATGAGTCGAATTCCTCCCGCTGAGCGCTCAGTTGTATCTCACCAAATCTTTGAATGAATTTCTTCCTTGAAATGTCGCTGCCTTGTACAAGCCTATTTCAAGGAATGCCTTGCAAATAGTGAGTTTCAGATAGCTCACGGTCAAATTTAGAAATTTGTTCCATATTGAGCAACTTTAAAAGCCCCAATACTGCTCACGTTCCCTGTTTTGGTGGCTCTGCACTCGCAGCTTGCAAGGCATCGCAGGGAATGCGCGACGCGGAGCTGATGTTCAGAGAAAATTTGCACAAACACATTTCATTTGCTGTGAGAAAATCATGTAGCAGAAACATCGCTGCTGGAATGATCACAGAAAGATAAAAAAAGGCTACAGAAAAGGTGGAAAAAAACCCCCAAGAGCCCAACCCAGAAAACATTCAAACAGAACATACGTACAAGAAGCAAAAATAGTCCCAAGCTGGTTTGCCGCTTGGTTTCCAGCCCCAGTTTACTGAGTGATGGGTGTTGAGTGAACTGAGGATATTAGTTACATTTCTGAGGGTTTCACACAGCTTAAAGAATAATTTTAATGACATCAACAAATAGATTGATTTGGAATCTGAGTACGCAATTCAACTCACTAGCAAGTCCTTACTGGGGGGAAAAATATCCTGTAGGGGTGCAGAACTCAAAAATCAAACCAAACCCTTCCCATTCTTAAATATGAAGAGTAAAGGTTATTTAAATCTTCTACCTTTTATTCAATAAATCCATCCCTTGAGGCACACCATGCAGTGGATTCCTGTATGCAGTGTTGGTCATTGCACATGCCCAGGTGTCCTACAGGTGCCAGGTGTATGACTAAAAAGGGTGGAAAAAGGTAAAATAATGCTTTAACCCCCGTCCACCAAACCAACCACCTAGGGAGCCTGCTTCTCTAGCCACAATAAGTTTAAGAATTGCAGATTACAGATTTCCATGGACAGATTCCTGCTGCTGACACAGATACCCACTGAAGCTGTGGGAATTTTGTCCTGGAAGTGGAGCCTACACCACAGGGGCCAGTCTGGTTCCCAGGTTGGTGCTGGAGTGTCAGCAGAAGCTCTGAGCAGAAGTGCATCCATCCATCCATGTGGACACACAGGACACCAGATGGCCCCTGGGGCTGCAGGGAGGAATTCAGCCCCTGGTGAAGGTGTCACCTCTGTCCTGCTGTTTTTCCAGCAGTGCTGTGAGAACACCCCGGGCTGTGACCACATCACCAAGAAAAGTGTCAGTAAACAGCTCTGGAGCACAGACAGTGCAAGCTCCAGGTTTAGGACGAGGAAATCCATGCTGCCAACCAACTGTGTGCAGCTCTTTATTTCAGCCCTTAAAGCAGAAGAGATTTCAAAGTGATGATGGCCCTGCCACTGTGCCTGAGAACCTGCACAGCAAAGTCATGCCCCAGGGTAGGGGGCAGTTTGTTCTTGGCTATATATGGATCCATTAAGTGATTCTTTTGGAAAATCCCACCTTGGTGGAGCCTCAAGAGACACCTCTGGTTGTGTAGGAACCCTCAGAGGGTGGAAACACTGCAACAATCCCTAGCAATACAATAACCTGTACTGGAGACAGTGATTCAGAAAAGAAAGGATCCCATATCCAGCTCTTGGCCACCCTGTCAGGACATGGCTCCAGAAACTGGAGCCAAGCCAATGCAAAAACCCCAGATTCACCAAAACCCAAGAGCTTTGCTCAAGAAACTCACACCTTGAGTCCTCTCAAAACCACAGATGATGACTGGCTGGATTCTTGTTCACTTGCTTGGTTCTTCTTAGGAGAAATATATTTAAAAACTGTTTTCTCCTGCCCACACGTTGCTATTAAGATCCATGGGCAAAGCCTGGCAATTTATTGGTAGTCTAACACTATTTGCAAAAACATAATAAAAAAGCCAAAATTCAATTACAAACACAATAAATTGCCTCCCCAAAGGCACCCTGTGCATCCTGCAGCCAGCACAGTCCCAGGGGCACTGGCAGTCCCTGGGCAATGCTGTTCAGCCAAACCCATGGCCCGGGTGCACTGGGGGCTCACAGTGGCCATCTACAGAGCACAGATGGCCATCCATGAGCCATCCTCGCTGCTGGGATGTTTGGCACATCCAGTGCCACCTTTCCCCAGAAAGGTCAGTGGGACACACTGTATATGGAGCCTCCACACTCTGGCTCAGCAGAGCTGTGTGCTGGAGAGTCGGGTGTTTAAATACTGAGGAGCTTAGCAACAAATGCTCAGTACACAGAGCAGGTAAATAATTTAAAAACTTCTCTGTGTTTATTAGCCAAATCAAATATTCACAGTGTGAGGTGCTAATGGCAAAAATTGTATTTTTCTGCTTGGGCCAGGTGAGGTTTCCTCTGCTCAACTGCAGCCTCAACTTTATTTTCTTTACCAATTGTGGAGAAAACAAGAATTATACTGCACAAAACTGCTGCCCAAAATCCATCTGTCCCTGAAGGCAGACACTATCCCAAGTGAAGAACACACTCTGATTTGCTAATGTTTTCCTGTTTCCCTCTGGTTGTCATTTCAAGTAGGTGCCAGTCTCTGGGAAGGTCAGAAATACTCTTTGCCTCTTGGAGCTCGACTTCTCTCGGTAACACACTAGAACACTTCCTGCTCCAGGAGCTTGTTAGGTTGAGCAGGACTTGTCCCTGTCAGTCTGCTGCTCAAGTGTGAGAATAATTATTCCTCTGGCACTTTATTCAGTTCCGTTCTGCTCCTTATAATAAGGATTGGAGCTCATTAGTACAAAATATGGTGTCTGAGAACTATTAACACAAAGTAAAATATCCATGTAAAACACGGAGAAAGAGAGAGAGAGAGAGTTTGAAATCTATGTGCAAAGTTCCATTTCCCAAGGTTTCAGTGGGCACTAAAGCCACAGAGATCTAGAAACTCTGGGAAAAATCTCTCTGGTTTTGGTGTCCATAGAAGTCCACCCAAGGAATACCCAAGGGACTCCGCCAATCTTTCACTTCCATGAGAGTGGCAAAGCTGGGCCAGGTCACAAGATAAAATACAGGACCATGCCTCATAACTCCACCTTGAAAATGTTTTCTATCATCTGCTGAGCATTTTGTTCTCTCCATCAGCCCATGGAAAGCACAGCAGGCGGGCTCAGCACTCGCTCTGCCCCACCAAGCCTCCAGTGTGTGGTGCAAGGTGCAAACACACACTCTGTTGACTCCTTGGCACTGAGAGCTGCCCCTTCCTTGCTGGGCTGTCCTGCTGCTGCTAATCAGTCACCCAGTAAAGAGAAAAGGAGCTGGCCTACGTGCTCGGAGCCTGGTGCACACGTAATGAGCTCAGCCGCGGGACGTGAAGCTTAAACACCAGAGCGGATATGAACTTTGGACCAACATCAAAGATACACTTGGTGACAGAGGGAATGTTTAGAGAGGAGATAAACAGCACTGTGAGGAAGGTCGGAGAGGGGTGTCCTGAAGTGACTGCTCACATAGAGTCCCCCACCTGAAGGAGAGGGGCAGCATCACGGGGGCTTCACTGCTGCCATCCACTGGCTTTGCCTCTGGAGCCACGTTCTATATTCCAGAGATGCTTTTCCCACTGCAGCTACCCCAAGGGAAGGCAGCATTTACACTGCAAGATTTACATGACTGCCATATACCTGCACATTCTTTACTGCTGCTGAATACACCTTTCTTTTGCCCCCTTGTTGCAGCTTTCCTCTAGCACCTTGCTGCTTCTGCTGGACATGTGGTGAGTCTGGTCTCAAATTAGCGAGAGCTGAGTGGTGTGCAATGGCACAATTGCTGTTAATGATGAACAAGGGCAGCAGCCTGTGCAGGCAGGGCTACACCCTGGAGAGCTGGTGCATGTTTAGAGGTGCTGGACAAGAGTCAAAATGTCAAAAATTAGAATGAAAAAATAGGGGGGGGTTGTGTGTGAAGTCTCTGCTTTCCTTCTGAGTTCATCATTCAAATTTGTTTCCTTTTTTTTTAAAGTAAAACTATAAAAACAGAATTAACAAAAAAAAAGGAGGATAAACTTAGACAAAAAAAAAAAAGATAATTAGGAAAAAACTTAGCTTCTTTACTTATCATTGCATTGAAACAAATACTGCCTTACACTAAGGAACTCAGGCACAGCAATGGGGCTGCAGAAGGTTCTTAGCTTTCAATCCTCTCTCTCTAGGCACAAACAGGAAAATGCTGTGAGCAACACGTGCATGAACACTCCCCAGTAATTCCAGTAATGGGACTCAAACAAAGTAAGGCTGTCCTGAACTGCTGTGGAATAGGAAAGAGGACAAGTGTTTCAATCTGATATATTCCAATGACTTTACCAGCCTGAAAGCCCTTCCTCCAACAGAGGTCTGGCACAATGTCTTTATCTGCTCCTTTATCCGTCCAGAGGAAAGAGTGCCAGGCCCATTGCTTCCTATGAGGATACGTCACCGTGGTTAATCTGCAACATCCCTCGTTATGCCTGCACATACAGCGAGGGGTTTACGTGATGCTCTCCGTGTCCTTCTCCTCTAACATCAACTCTGAAAGCTCCCACCAGCACCGGCCGCACCCTGAACCGGTGCCACCGCCTGGGCTCTGTGAGAGATGGGAGCCTTGGCTTGAGGCAGCTCCCACTTCAGTCACAATCTAAATAGTGGCTAAAATAAACAGGTTATGGCTTCTATCGTCACTGCACCATCCTGTCCTGACTCAGTTCTTACCCTGGGAAACTCGCACTGAGTCACAGAGAGTTTGCCTGGAGTGAGGAAAGGTTTCACCACCAACAGCACTTGGGGGTATGTGAGAGGGGAAAGTCCAGGGAAGAGATGAAAGATTTCCTCTAGTTTGTGTGGATTTTTGAATGAGCTTGGCCCTAAAGGTAAAAGGAAGGGACAAAATCTAGGGACCTTACAGAGAACTAATTAAAGCAGTCACAATGGAGCAAGCTGGCCAGCCTTATCCAGAACTGAAAGGGATCAGGAGGGAAATAATGTCAGCTTGTGTGGTCCTTGGTCTCCTGGTTACCTCTCCTGGGTGAGGATGTGTTGAAAGATGAGAGCCCCCAGCCAGAAAATCCTCTGGCAGCTCCCTGCCTAAGCATACAGAGTTTTATCTTCCTCTCCAGAGGCCCCATTTCAGCTTTGCAGAACAAAATCAGTTCTGGCCTGTTCAGATAAAAGCTCTCCCGGCCAGCTAACCATGCCATCTCCTAAAACAAGGGCCTTTACTTGCCCTGGAGGAACTGAATACACACTGGGTTTTCCCTTCTGTCCTTATGGATAGAACCATGCACCTTGGGTTTCCAACAAGAACAACCTGCAAAATACCTAGACATGGAAGCACAGGAAAAAGGTGCTCCCATTTCCCTACTAGCCAAGCTGCCTGGACAGAGAAGCAGATTTCAGCTTGTGCTGGAAAAACAGAGCTCTGATGAGGAAAACCATCTCAAGCAGCACTTTCAAGCTCAAATGCAGGTACAGGGGGTATTTATCTCGTTATTACCAACGGTTCTTATTCGCTCTGTACAGAATTTCCATTGCAGGATGCTTTTCTGAAGGCCCAAGGGGCTGCTGAGCTGCAGTGCTTGTGGCCACTGGTGGCCAGCAGTGAACAGCAACTCACACTCGTGAGTCTCGGAGTTCAACAGGATTTTAACAAGGAAGGATGTTACAAGCTCACATCTCAATTACACCAAGTGGAAAAGCAGATCTGAATTCCAGCTCCAATTACACTCTCTACAGAGATCTCCCTACCCCTGCTATGTTAAAAGTGCTACAGCTGGCTACCACCCTGACATCCTTTAGGAAAAGGATTTGGAATTAGAAAAAAAAAAAGTAACTACAATAATATTTACCTTTCCAGGCCATGGTTGAAGTCCTTTATGGCAGGCAGACCAGCAGTTTCATGAGATGTTGTTATCTATTTTATTTGTAGGGGATTTCACATGGAGACACAATAAGGAAACTGAACCAAAGGGATATAGAGTCATCACAATGAACACAGAAGTTTAACCTGGTCACCTCATACCCTGCTCCATAAGGCATTCCCTTTCTTTAGCTGCTTGTCAATCACTTTTTGTGCTCAACTAAATATTCCTGATTAGTATTTTCAGCCTTCTGCCATCCTATTGAAACCAGCTTTTAAATGCCTTTGTCAGGAGGGTTTGGAAGCACATCCCTGTTGGCTGATGAGTCCTGTTCAATCACACCAGAAAGTGGTGCAGACAAATTCCCTCCCTGCCCTCAGCTTCCCAAATTCTCTCCTCTCCACTTGGCCTTACAGTTTGGGATCCTGCACTCTGGTGGATCATCAGCAGCTCTCAAGGCATGGAATGACTGACTGGCCTTTACAGCCAAAGAAAAACTGTGGCTTTCCAAGGCTGTGCCTGGATGAGATGCAGGGTTTTGTACAGTGCAGCTGTTCCATTGTGTAGTTTAGACAAAAAGCTCCCATGAATCTCAAAAATATGAAAACATCTTGCTGGGCCACCTACAGCAGCTTCCACTGTGTGCCAGTAATGGGAATGGCAGCAACACCTTAATCAGACAATCCTGATGAGTTTAATGCATGGGGAGAGCTCTGCCTTGCAATTCTTTTATTCCTGCAACTGGTGAGTGACCCAGTTATAGGTTGATGATGATGATTTTTTTCACTGCAGTAATTAATTCTGTGAATTTTTAAAGCCTACTGCATTGCTTTCAAGTTGATGAAATGTCCCACTTCTCTACTCGATCCTTTAAATATCAGGCCAGAGGAGTTAAAACCAAACAATGGTATTCCCCTTGAACGTGTTGCTTGGCACCTTGAAGACATCCCTTTTATAATGTGGAAAAGGCAGGCTGTCATTTTCAGATCTTAAAAATGCTCAAATGATCAAATTATCAGTAGAGCTGCACCAGGACTGTCCTCTTAAGAAAAATTTCCTTTTAGCTGTAGTACTTTGCTCAAGCCACTCTAAATAGTGTGAAATAAAGATCAAGCACATTTTGAACTGCAATGCTGCCTCAAATTAGATGTACTCAATGCTTTCTTTTGCAAGACCTGATACACAGAGGGAAGAAAAAGGGATGACAGGTGAAAGCGACCTTGTCAGGGAGAAGGTGCAGGCAAACCCATCACCCTCAGCTCCTGTTACTGCTGCAGCCTGGACTGATTTCCCCTGGATTAGTGTCAGCTGCTGATCTCCTTAATTACAGTGAGGGCTGTTCCCCTCTCTAGTTGCTTTGCCTGATTCTAGCAGGACTATGACAAAATACAGGATTCAAGAGGAACTGGCATTATACAGAACCTCAACCTACAGGATCATGGAATCATGGAATGGTTTGGGTTGGAAGGGACCTTAAAGACCATCTCATTCCAACCCCCCTGCCTTGGGCAGGGATGCCACCCACAAGTTCAGGTTGCTCAGGGCCCCATCCAGCCTGGCCTTGAACACTTCCAGGGATGGGACATCCACAGCTTCTCTGGGTAACAGATAGGATAGGTTTTGCCTAGAACATTTTCACCTAGGACTCCGAACAAGACCAACCACTTTCTTGTCCCAGCCCTGCTTGCTGCTTTACACAGGACATGGAGAAGGTGCTTTTGCCTCTTGGAACCTTTACCTTCACCTTTTGCCCTTTCTCCATCACCACCATTCTTTGCCTGGCTTCACTAGAGACTCCCAGCTCTGCAAAGCAGGATGGGTCTCCAATCACAGCAGCAGCACTGCTGAGCTCCAGCCATGGCCTTTTCTGAAATGGATGCCACCACAGTGCCATGGATCACCACAGTCAAACGTGAACAAACGTTTCTTAATTTCTCTGCATTGGTAAATCTTGGTGCCTCCCCCAGGGATGTTCAACCAGCCACTGATACAGCACAGGGACCAACTTTGAGAGCATGACAAATTTTGGAGAAGCAAAAGTAGACCAAAGCTGCAACTGATCTCTTCCTCCTCCTGTCCCACAACAGACAAAACAGAAATTTATTGATTCCCTGGGATTTACACTCAGTAGCCTCCTTATCGTAGCATGGTGCACTATTATGCAGAGATAATGGTGAATGCAAGCACAGGCAGTGAACAAACCGCCATTTGGGGATAAGTCAGGCAGCTAAATAGGCCCTTGTGAGGCCAGTGCCACCAAACCCAGGACTCAGATGCCCAGTTAGCTCCATCACGGGCCAGGGAGTTGGCCCAGAGCCTGTGAAGGAGGGACACAGATATTTCCTCAGCACACAGAGGCAGCTCTGATCTCTCCTTGATGCATCTGACACACTCACACGGATTCATTCGGGCTGACAAAGCGGTGGTTTCAGCAGCAACACTAACGAAGCCTGATTTACCACTCTCATTTGCAGACCACGTCTCTACACTGTCAACACTGCTTGAGTTCCTCCCTTCTTGCCATGATCATCTTTCACTTCTCTCTCCAACAAGAGCACACAGCTTTTCCCCATGTCCCATCACCCAGCCCTGGGTAACCTCAGCTTTCTATACATCCCCAAGCCTTTCCCTGAGCAGGTAGTGGCATGTGCCAGGGCTGGTGCCAGGGGAGCTGCTGTGGCCACAGAACAGGATGCTAACTCATGTTACTTCCAACGGGTACATGCTGAAAGCAAGGAGGAGAGGAGAAAAGAAGGGACAGATAGCACAGAAAATGTAAGGTAGGACCAACAGAGCATTACCTTCAATCTCCATTTTGCTGACTAGCTATAAGCTAAAGTTTGCTGCTGGGAGGATCATTCAAGCTGGTCTCAGAAATAGCCCAACGGCAGAAGGGCCGCCTGGGTCTGGATGCAGCAGTAGTGGCAGAGGCGTGTGGAGTGTCTCCATCCCCGCCCCGGGATCCCACGCAGCTGTCCAGGGCAGTGATGTCTCCTATAGCACAAACAGCCCTTTCCACAGAGAAGTCACAGCTTGATTCACAGGCTTTTGTGAAGGCTGATTCAGCTGGGGCTCATTCATGCCTTTTCTCAGCCACAGGAACTAACACTTCACTCCTTCCACAGTCCTGGGGCCGTGGGGGACGTGATGCGGCCTTTGTGCTCCTTGGGAGCACAAAACAGACTCCCTGGCTCAGTCTGATGCCTTGGGCCCAGCAGGGTTGGCCCAAGAGAGAGCAGAGACTCAAGTCACCTCGTTCAAGCCACCAGGGTCCAGGGAGAGTCTCACATGTGGGAGTGGGCACATGCAGGATGTGGCTGCCAGACCCTTCCAGTGGTCCCACAGCAGCCTGCAAAACCAGACAACCATGGACCCTAAACATGTCACACTGCTTGCTTTTTCTCTCCTCTCTTCTCCTGATGTCAGTTCCTGGTGCAATCCCAGAAATAACATGGACAAATTCTTGGCTTGCTATTTTTGGCAGCTCCTCCCACCAAGGAAAGAGGGAGATTACACTGTGGGCTATTCAGGCAAGCTGGCACGCCGGCCACAAGCACGCTTTCTAGCCCGTACGGCTCTAATGATAAATCCTGGCCATGCTGAACACTCGGCTTTGGCTTCAGAGCGCGTTTGGAAGGGCCAGTGCTGTGCTGGACAAGCCGCCTACACGTTTAGAAGGTGCTATTTATTTATTAAGTCTATTTAACGAGTAGAAATAGAGCTGCGTGGTGGGCACGGTGACCCAGGGTGACTGGTGTGGGATGAGAGGCTCCGGGCTCCCTGGCACGTTAAACACACCCTGCCTGGCACCACCCCCTGGGCTGCAAAGATAAGTAGCTGGGTGATCACCCTTTAATCTGCGCCTAATTAGCAAGAGGCAGATGTCAACCGGCAGCCAGGCCAAAGCAAACAAAGCCATTTACGGACACCAAGGCACAAAGACACCTCCTGTATCCCACCCGGCGTGCCCCAAAGACGCGAGGCTGGGAATAACAAGGTGCAGCGTTCCGTCAGCCCGCCACAGAAACTGCACGCTGTGCGTGGTACACGGCTGCCTTCACACCTGAAAGCGCAGGTTTGTGTTGTGGTAGGTGGTGGATGAAAGAACATTTTGTTACTCTGGGTTTACACGGCGTTTACTACACCATGGCACCGCTTCTAGGAATTTGTCTTCAGTGATAACAATAACGTCCTTGGATCTTTCTCTTTTTTTCTAAACACAGTGCCCACACACAACTCAAAGCAGGACAAAACTGAGGAACACACCAAACAAGGCTGGTTTAAAGAAAATCAGCAGATTGTTTTTAAATTTACAAATGCTTCAATGGCCCAAAGCCTGAAACAGTCCCAAGTGGAAGAAGATTTTTACGGAAAGTACACAGGATCTTTCACGCTCATGCATAATAGATGGGTTGCACCCAAACGAATCCTGCCAGACCTAAAGATGAAATGTTGAATCATCCCTTTCAGGACCTTGAACCTACAATTTGGTCCTGGAAGGTCTACCTCTTTTCCAGCTGAACCTTTGTTTAAACACAAAGGTAAGATGCAACCAGGCCATTTTAGATTCTACTCTAGCTCTACATTTTTACAAATTCATGCACTGTTCAGACCTAATAAAGGAATTTAGTTTGCCTAATTACAAAATTTCAAGCCAGGCATAGTATTTGGAACTAGTAACAGGCAAGGATGTCCCCAAAGAGGAGGCTGTCCAACTTGTGGCTTTGATTCAGAGCCACATCTCATTGTGGTTGGCATTAGAGCCAGGATTAACTGCTCAAATCCTTGTGCATGAAAATGGATCCATAACTCTGAATTCACAAGCCCTAAGAGCGCTAAAGAATGTAATTTGAGAAGCTTGAGATCTCCAGAGTCAAAGAAACCAGGGACAGGCAGGAACATCGTATCTGTGAGATGCTGGGCTCTGCTGTGGAGCCAAGTTGTCACCTCGACCCTGGCATTACAATTACAGTCAAAAACCCCTCCTGCTACATAAAGAGCAAGCAGATGTTGTATGTCCCAGTCCAAAACCTGGTTCCTAGTCCTGTCTCACAAGTGTCATACTTTCAGCCATGCAGCCAATGGTGCAGTGGCTGAAACACCAACTTTTTGCTGGAGACCAGCAAAATCCATAGGAGATGTGCACAGCTGGAAACCCAGGTATGTCATTATTCATAGAACAACTGCTGGGGGGCTTCAGAGGACAAGGCAGGAGGGGAGGAGAATCTGCAGCAGATGGTAGCATTTGGCTCATGGGATACTGGAGTGGAGAAACTTCACTTTCTGATGAAAATCAAAGTCCAGCTTGATGCCTTGACCAGCAGGCACACCAGGCCACCAAAACCTAAGGCCATGCCATGACTAAAACAAAGGCATAAGAACAACTATCCCATGTCTAGACATATTTTAAGAGTAGTCCTCTTGAAAGAGATTTAAATTGAGCCTACCAGTCTCTAGACAACCTAGACCCAGCCTAAAGGACCCCAGTTTTCTCCAGGACAGCCAGTAAATAAACCCCATGATGTCAGGGAACGGTGGAAGACTCTGCCAGGCCAGATGGAGTTGTCCAAAAGGCTTCTGACTTGACAATGTTAGCACAAAGAAAGCCCAGATGTTTGTAACTATTCACAGGCCAGAAACTCACAGCACAGCCCTCCCAGACAGATCTTCAAATACATAAATGCTCAGCCTTCACAGTACTTTTGAAGATGCTGGATCACAACAACTGGCTGGACTGCCAGCAAGTAATTCCCATCACTTTATAAAGCACATTAGGCTGCCCAAACAGAAGTACTGCTCTGTGCTGCAGCAGCTTTAATCCTATTGAATATCACACATGACTCCTGTTCAGACAGGCTGCAAGGACTTCCATTTTCCTCCTCCCCTGCAAATGCCCATAATGTTCTTGAATTTTCTGAGCTGCAACTTTTCACACTGCTTTCTCTGCCAGCATTGGCTTTCATTATTTCTTTTAAATATAAACTTGGAGCAAAACCTCTTCAGATGTTTCAAGTTACAAATGGGTGGAAAAAATATAATTTTCTACATTAAAAAGAAAGTTTTGTGTGCAATGCGAGGGAGACACACAGAAGGAAAGAAGCAGGGAATAGCTCAAAAATGGCAATACTTTGAAACCTGAAACTTGGCATGGGAACAGTTCCTGACAAAGTGTATGCTCTGCTAAGTTTAGAAAAAATTGTGGTTGTAAAATAAAGTGACGAGCACTTGAGTACACCCTGGTGCACAGACAGCAGAGGACACTCTTTGGATTTAGCCATTAACCCTGAGGACCATTCTCTGCATCACAAGCAGCAATCACAAAAAAGAACCCTCCAGGTCTAAAACAAAAACCTCTCAGATGTTTAGAATTAAAAAAAAATATATAAAAGAAAATAATATAAAATAAAATGCCAATAGCCTATCCTTCCAGTGCATACCAAGATATTTCAGCAATTTGGAGTGAACTAAACCAGACAGCAAAGCCTTGAGTATGGGCCACTGAGCCATTAATTGCTAATTAATGACTCCTGTACAAAGAACCTAGCACCTCTTTCTCTTAGAAGATGAAAACTGAATCCAGTCCCACCACTGTGACCCACCATTCCACAGCCATATTCCTCCTGCATTTCAGTGTTCTCTATTCCATTCAGTCACAAGGGGATGCAAGGGGAGAGACAGTGTCAAGGCAGGCTGAGCACAGATGGGTGCCCCTCCCAAGGTAGGGATAACATCCCCTGGATTAAAAAGGGTGAGACTCACCAGAGGTGAGTCCCAGCACAGCAGGGACAGGTTAATCCCAGCAGCAGGAGCAGCAATTAGATCAGACACCTTCCTTTGCATCAGGCCAGAGCTGGGATCATTTCAGACTTCAGTAACAGGTACTGAGGAGAGGCCCTGAACACAGAACGAGTCGTTCACACTCAGAAATGATCGAGGAGTTCAGGCATTGTCCCCAGTGCCTGCTGTCCACCTGCATGAGAAAAACAGGCTGTTCAGCCAAGGCCAGGCTAAACCCAGCCTCGGGGCTGGGAGAGGGTCAGCAATCCTGCAAAGGACTGCAGCGAGGAGGACAGATGTTCCTCCTCTGGCTGGGCAAGGGACAGCTGACGAAATTTTAGACTGGAAGAATAATCTGCTGCTTGAGCCTGGGACATGGGCAATCTGGACAGCTCGGGACATTCCTCTGTACTCAGGCATCCACCTGCAATTTGTAGGTGTCTGCTCAATACTGAAATGTGCAGATGTATTAATCCAGAGCCAAGAGAGGCTCTGGTGGCAGCTGGTGGGAGCAGCCAGCCTGTGCAACAAGAGCAGAGCTTGCCCTTAAGGGCCGATGGTGAAAGCTGTGCTGACACTCGGGACTGACCTCCCAGACTGCACAGAGGGTGAGCAAGAGGCTCTCAGTTTCAGTGACTGTCCAGCAGCTCACAGCTCCCCAGCACATCAGCCTGGCATTTGCACAAAGGGCTGATCCCCGGCAGTGCTCTTCATTCCCAGATCTCACAGTGCTCTCCCAAGGAAAGCAGGTAGAAAAAAAGCAGATTTATCCCTGTTTTAGGTAAGATAAAACGCACAGCAGCTCTGAGGTTCCAGCTGAGCACTGCTTATTGCTACTGGTACCTGAAACTGTCCCAAACTGCAGAGGAGCCTTTCATGCAAGAATATTCCTGTGAATATTAGGATAACAGCAGCCCCATTTCGCTTTCATATTCAAAATTTGCACACTGTGGTTGAAAACCTGGCTGTAGCAGCACCTCACAGGGCTCTGACATCCCCCCTCAAATCTAACATAGGAGACTTCACTGGAGGAGGGAGCCTGTCTGGAAAGAGCCTCCCAGCCCCTGTCCTGCTTACTGACATTTCCAACAAAAGGCTCAATTTGTGTAATTTGGGAGAAGAGCTCTCTATTTGCCCACCTTTAAAAGCTGGACTAGAGCAATCAAAGCCATTTCACTCGGGAAATTCTGTCTGGACACACAGAGGCAAACAGAGGAGCTGAAGCCCAGTGTGCCCCTGTAAACACCACATTTCCTTCCTCACACACACATGCAAAAAGGTGGGATGGTTTTGAACGCCCTCTGTTCAGAGAAACCTTTCATTTTAGCTATCCTGGGTCAAAGCAAACAACATCACATGGTACCTCACGGTGGTTTCTTTTGGCTTTTTATACTTGGAAAACACTGAGCACATTTTTACTGATCCAAGTATTGTCCAAACAGGCACTGGCATCACTTCATATTAGTTCCATCATCCTCTGTGCTGTAACCATGGAAAGTAAAAAACCTCAGGCACTGGGGAATGACCTGAACTTTGATCTGAAGCAATCCTCTGCAGAAAGTTGGGGGGAAAAATCACATGTACAAATTATTTTAGCATTTGTCATTTTTCAGCATATTTTTTCTCTTTTTTTTCTGTTCTGAGGAAAGGCAAGAATAGAAAGTCAAAAAACCCCAAGAGAATTACTATAAAGTGTTTTGAAGACAGCTTATTTGAAAGGGAAGTCAGGGACAGAACATAAAAGCCTGCTCTAATAAGATTTCCAGTCCAATTCTGCCAAATTTAGGACATTTGCATATTGGGAATTTTGCAGGCATCCAAATTGTAGTTAACTGAATACGAAACTTGTGCAAGAAACCTGGGATACCTTGAATAAAGTGACCTTACACAGCATTTGACCAGACCTCAAGTGCAAGAATAGGAGGCTTTGGTGAACGTTTTGGCACGTCAAAGAAGCCAAGTGAAATGACTTTGCTCAGGGTGCATTGTCTAACCACAAAAACAGCTGCAGAAAAACTTCTCTGGCATCAGGATGCTGGCAGGGTCAAAGAAAAGGTTTATATGTTGGTGTGGATAACGAGGAGACACACTCGGGAACAAATGGCTTCAGAATCCTGGTGCTGGGGGCTGAACCTGGGGGATGCCAGCAGGAAAACGTCTCCTTTGCAGACAGCATGGACAGCACCTCCCAGCCCATGCACTGTGAAGCAAACGGCCCTCTCAGAGGTAGGAGGGGAAAGAGGACAAGAGGAACTTCACTGTGGTGAAGAGAGTTGGAAAACAGAACTGTTTTGCTGATAGTTTCAATTCAACATCAATGATCCGCTGAGCTTCGCTCCCAAATCTGAGCTGCCCCCAGCAGGAGGGGGCCTTACCCACACTTGGTGTAGGATAATCTCAGCAGGACCATAAATAAATTAAAAGGATATATGTGAAAATCATGTGTCCCCAAAACAAGCTTGAGCCCAGGTGCCTTTTCAACAGGAAACTGTGTCACTGCGTGATTTTGCAGGTGATTTCTTTGATTCTTCTAAATTCAAGAAAGCCAGGTGGCCACCAGCAAGCCTGAAACAGGCAATGCAGCCTTGAAGCAAGGATGACTTTCAGGACGGACCTAGAGTGCTGGGACCACACAACGTCTCTCTTCTCCCAAGGAGGACCAAACATTCATGGCTGTGCTCCAGCTTTAAGGGGAATCATGTAACTGAGGCAATACCAGAGAGACGAGAGCAGCCTGGATTCACACCATCGCAGCCAACGTGGGATTTTGTCAGGGGACCATTATCTCAAACTCACACCCCATTTATTAGTCTCTGCTCTCCCACGGGAGCTATTCTGTGGGTGAAGCAGAGGAATTCACACCAGGTCTCTCGCTCTCCCTGTTTCCCATCAGCAGACTCCTTTTAAAGGGAAAAATCAGGCAACAACTGGTGACGTACCTCAGAGCATTTCTGCCAGCAGAGCTCTGCGAGGCAGGGACATGGAGAGGTGTGATCCTTCACTGATGGAGCTGTGCTGGAAACAATCCCATTGTGGATACGGCCACACCCATACAATACCACCCCCCTTTTCTTTTTTTTTTTCTTTTTTTTTTTAACAAAGATAACTTGTGTTGTGCTTTATGTCTGTGTCTGCACAAAGGTATATTTTTTTTCCTTATATTCTGGCACTACAAAGCACATCTATGTCCAGATGAGGCAGCATTTGGTGGGTGTAACAGCCTTTGGTGTCCTATTTTGGGCAGGTGTTCATAGTATAGCCAAGACCTCACATTTTCTGGAACAGATGAACGCAACTCAGGATTATCCCTTGACACATCTCAAAACAGCTTAGTGGGAAGACATGAGGAAGGGGTGTGAAAATAGTGAAGACTTTCAGAGGTCTGCTCACATGCATGAAATGAAAAGCAACTGCATTTTCAGACCGTGTTAGTCTGAAGAAAAAGCGAGTAATAGGTCTTAGTGGGGGGTTGGTGGATGGATGGAGACAGCGCAGATGAAGAGAGAAATAAACACAGCTGAAATAAATTCTGATTTCTGATCAAGGGAATATATTCATGGAATATGGCATGTGGTATTAGCCCAGCTGAACACACAGCAGCAGCAGGCACTGCGACCCACAACCGCAAAGTGAGCGAAAGCTGTTGGCAGCAGCACTCCATAAAAAGGACATAAATAATTAGAGTTCTTCTAAACAAGGTCAAGCTTTAGCTGCTGATATTTTTCCTCTACTGAACAGCCAAGGAAGGTGGCTCAAGATGTTTCAGGGTGAGTTTTGTCCTGGTAAATCTCAGAACAAGTTAGAAGATTTGGAAAGATTCAGAGCCTACAGTGTTTACCACAATCTTCGCTGTTCATTAAATGTGAGCTGAGCCATGAACTCAGCAAGTCCTGGAAGATGAGTTTGCTGCATCCTCAAAATAGCTTTCCTGATGGGAACCTGGTTGCTGACACCTTGAATTAAGATGCTGCTGCAATTTTCACGTTCTGTCCCACAACAAGACAGTTCCTCTGGACCACTGAACCACAGCATTTCCCGAACTGTGCTGCCCCTTCCACTTCTCACAAAAAGGGAGAAAAATACAGCACTATCTGCAGGTAGCGACTGAAAGGGTGTTTATTTCTTAATGATTCAAGGCAATTTAAATATCCCTCCATTTGCTGCTGCTACAAGAGTGGCTGATCTGAGGTGCAGGGCAGGGTGGCTGGAGTATAATCATCAGTTCTTCAATGCAAAGGACATTTGACCTGGACGTTTGACTCTGCATCATCTCCCTATCACAGACAGCCTTGCCTTCTATGACTCAATGGAAATACAACACAGCAAAGAAGTCAGAAAACACCATGTGAAGAAAGAGGCCAAGATTATTATTACATTATTTCTACTTTGTATTTTAATGCAAAACCCCTTGGAAGCATCTGACTGATCACAGAGTCTCCCAAAGGAAAAGATTCTTGCTCTCATAATTCTGCTTCAGGTACAGAAACATCCAGGAAAAAGAAATTCAGTGCTCAGTGGCTGGATCTTCATCATCCACCTTCAAGCCTCCATGCTCCTCTGGAAGACAGCCCAGACAGGGTCACTGCTCCTGCTGCTGGCCATTTCATACTGAAATCCCCACAATTCCCCTCCAGCATGAAGACATGCATCAAAAGCAAAGTTACTTCAGCTCTGACAGGCAGTCATGGGCAGAGGAGGATTGTTACATAAAACCTCAGTAGGAGTAAACAGGAATATTACTTATAGGCACAGTAATGCTTCCATCTCGGGGGACCCTCACTGAACCACACAGGTTCTGGGACTCCTCTGGGTGATTAAATACATAGATCAGCTTCCTGGCAGCTATTCGGGGCTTCGTACCACATACCCGCCTCTTCTCCTGTGTTTTCTGTTTGTGTGCACTTCTGCTGGGGCTGTCTCCTTCCATGGGATTTGCACTTAGCACACGAGGTCTCTTCTGTCAGTAGCCAAAGGACGGAGCAGCAGACACACCTTGGCTTCTAAGGAGCCCTTACAACGTCTGGATGAAGATTTCTCCATTTGAGCACGTTGTCCTACTGCAGTGTCACACAACCATCACTGCCATATGCTGGTTTGGAAGCACTTTGTACCCATTTGGCATTTTTCTAACAAAACTGTGCAAGGATAAATGACCATTAGCACCCAATTCTGACAGTCTCTGAGGTGAGAGACACCCCCAGCAGTCAGCACTCACCCGCAGACTGATGGTTGTGACACAGAGTAGACACAGAAGAAACTTTCTGCCCTTTGGTCAAGTAAATTTTCAAGCTG
Source organism: Machaerirhynchus nigripectus (assembly GCA_013397975.1). Lineage (NCBI taxonomy): Eukaryota > Metazoa > Chordata > Aves > Passeriformes > Dicruridae > Machaerirhynchus > Machaerirhynchus nigripectus. The sequence goes on along the minus strand of VZRQ01006851.1, from coordinate 1,574,289 downwards.
TCTCATCACTCAGAGTATGACCTCTCCTAACAGCGACACACGAAGGAACCACAGCCCCACACTGCCTTGCTGACCAGTATTCCCCACACACGGTGCCCCTGCATCCACCATCCAGACAAAAGCAAGCTAGAAAGGGACAGCACGTGGTCGCAAACAGCCTCCTAGATTGATATTCCCTCCCAGATGAAAACTGGGCTCCACAGGAAATGACCCCCTGGCAGTTCCCTAGACAACACCAGGTTACCTTCTCTTACAAAGTGTTGTTTTCTGTCTGGGCACAGGAGCAGTGCAACAGAAAACTGAGTGCTACTGCCATGGCCCAGACAGGCTCCATCCTCTTGGGAAATAATGTGTTGCTTTTCTGTCTCCTGTTTTGTGCCATGTATCATGGGTGACCACCACCAAACTAAATCACTGCTGGAATTGCCAAAACTGCCTTTTTGTCCAGGACTGCAGCTAATGGTGGCGTCCTTCTGCCCATTTGGGAAGCATTGTGTAGCCTCTTGATTCTTCTCCCAGCTCCTGATGACAACACTAGACATGAGCCTTACAAAGCCCTCTTCCTTCCAAACCCCAGTGCAGGGGATATGGCTGGGATGGAGTTAATTTTCATCCTAGCAGCCCGTATGGTGCTGTGTTTTAGATTTGTGACTTCATCAGTGTTGATAACACACCAGAATTCTGGCTCCTTCCTTGCTTCTCACTCCACCACCCAGGGAGCGGAGGGGAGATGTGAGGGGATGCGGGTGGGACCGAAAGGGAGGGTCAGTCTTCCCAAGGCAGCTCCTGCTCAGAGACTGGTGGGGCATCAATCATGGGTGGTAGTGAATGACCATCTTTGCAGCACTTACTCCCCTCCTGCCTTCGTGCTCCTTCAGTTATTAAAGTGTCTTTATCTTGACCCAGGAGGTTTTATGACTTTCATTCCTCCAATCCTCCCCCAACTCTCCCTAGGGGAAGGACTGAGCAAGTGGCTGGGTCAGCTGCTGGACTGGGTCAACCCAACATACCTTAAACCCCTCAAAAGTACATTTTCAGGCTAGTCTTTACTGGACTGAACTTTTTCCTTTTTTTTTTGCAATCACAACCAAAACCATCCTGTATCAATCAAATCCCCCCTTTAGCTGTCTCAAAATGTCCTGCATTCAGATTTTTTTCAGATGTCACATTAACTTCTGACTTTAGATAATGTTAATTCAAATAAACACTAATTAAAGCCATGTAGGGACTTGGGACACACTGTGGGCATCACAATACTTCTCAGAAGCTTTCTGGCTTTCTGGATTTGAATTCCCAAATCCTTCCCTTGTAGAAGTCAAGTCTCCCCGAGAGACTGAGGAAGCAGAGAGAGAGGAAAAAGCAATCTCGGTTTGTCAGTTTTGTGTGCAGCTCTCAGCCGTGCCCATCTCTGGAGTTTGTTCTCAAGTGCTGAAACGTTTCAGGCTGCTCAGACAGGGAGAGCTGCACTTTTGGAGGCTGTCCAAACCATCCATTAGGCTTCTCTTAGTGAATAAATTGTTCTGCTTGATTCATGGGCATCACTGTTGTCTCTGAAGGGAGTTAACCAGAATGTAACCAGGACTAGAGCACAGTGCTGAGCAAACAACTGGGACCAATTTGATCAATACTGAAACAAACAGCAAGAATTTTATCCCATCTGACATAGAAGCTAATTGAGTCCTGAAAAGAAGCTTTGTAGAGGCAGGGAGAACATTTCCATAGGTATGTGCCCATCCCCAAATTCCTCATTTCACTCACAGTCTTCCCTATTATTCTTTGCACCGTGTCTTATCCTAATTTTCTCCATCAGCTTGTCAGAGCCACGGGGTGATTGTTGCACATGCTTTCCCCACCTTTCTCTGCACTCATCAGTGGCTGGCAGAATCTCAATGCTTGGACCAGCTGCAAGAGTTTCTGCACTTCCTACAGCATCTTTCCATTGCAACTCCACTGCTGCTCTCCTCTGAGCCAGCTCTGGGACAGCAGCACTCCACAGAGCTACATCCCAGCTCTGTGGCTCTGAGCTAAAAGTTGAACCCTCCCTAGGTCCCCCCAGGAGCTGCTGCCTGGCCAGCTTGGTGCAGAGATCATCACCAACAGCTCCAATGACTGTAATTTTAAATTTCACTGTCATTCTCCACCACTGGAGGTACCAAATTGCACCAAGATCCTGGGCACAGTCCCCGTGAGGCTCTCCTCCTCTTTCTCCTGTCTTGGCCTTGCACAAGATTCCTTCCTGCCTTGTGGAACACCATCCAAGACTGTTAACACTTCACCTTGTCTGAAGAGTCCATGACTCAGGAGGACAACGCTCCATTAGCAGTTTTCTCTAAGGTTACAGTGATAAGCAACATGACCACGGCAGCTGCAGAACAGGCATCGTGTCTGTCTTTGCTCCTCCTGGGCCCCAACAGCCCAAGGTGCACCTACAAGCCCTCACAGGAGGAGCCACGCATGGAAGTGGAGCAGGAGAGGTTTAGTCCCAGCACAGGAACCAGCCAGCCTTGCCAAAGTATTTATGAGCAGCTACTGAGCCCTCAAATAGCAGCCTCAAAAGCCAACCTCACTTCACTCAGGCAGAGGCAAATTTTGAGGGCTTCTATTAAGGTTATTCAAGGTACACCCTTTTCCCTCCAGAGTAACCAAACGCATCTCTGGCCCACCATCTGCAGTGCAAACACTACCGAAACGCTTCCAGTGCTGACAAATATATTCTTCCATCATTGCTCAATTGCTGTTTGCCCAGTTTAGCTCCGTGTATATTATAATAGCATTTAAAGCCAGAGCCAGCCTTCAAAAGCAGATGAATCTGAAATTAACAACAGAGGCATTTTCGCTCTGAGGTCTGGATGAGAGCATAAAATAACTGAACTTTGTTCCTGTGGCTTATTACATCATCCAGCCCCTCTTTGACTGAAAATATTTCTATTCCTCATTCCAGCCCATCTGTTCTTCAGAAAACTCCTTCTCTCTATTTACTTGAAAAACAACTAACTGGAGGCAAAGGCACTCCCCCACCCCCAGAGGAAAGTATGTTTGTAATTAAGCAAAGAGCTCTCCATGTTTATTCCTGCTGGTGCATGTGCATGCAGGCACATGTGTGTGTACATGCCTATTTTTAGTCACGCTGTCAAAATCAGCCTAATATTTCACAGCAAAGGAGGTCTTCTTGACCCGAAAAACACATCATTACTTCTAATTAGGAAAAAAAAGAAGCAGAATTGTCAAAAATATCTCTCTGCAGGGAAGACATGCTGTGAGATGACGGGACTTTTCCCTGCTGTTGCGTTTTCTTTAGCTTTAATTTGCTTTGGTGCAACAACTGAGCCCAGTGAAATTAATCAGCCAACAGGGAAAGGAAGAAGGGGTTTAGGCCACCTTTCTGTGTGGGTTGGGAAAGACATTTAGTGTCTTCCTCTCAGATGAAAAAGTGCACTTGTCCAATAGAGGTTCACCCCACTGAGCACAGCCTCCCCTGCCTGCACCGTGCTCAGGCTGTCTCTGCTGCTGCACCTCTCTTGCCCTGGAAGGAGACCAAGCTGAAGGGGAACAAACACTGGTGCAACCCACACCATCAGTATAAGAATTATTTCCACTGTGACAGTTGAGCACATCTGTAACAAGAGAGGCATTCTCCTTCTTTTGCCATCTATAATGGGAAAATGACACGTTCCCCTTTGTCTTATTCCTTCCTTATTATAATCACTTCTGGGAAAAAACCCACTAATTCACCACTTCTTGGAACAGTGCCTGCAATGAGGTGGGTCTCCAGCGAGTTCGTGGCCTCGGGACACAACTTCAGCACACACAACAGCAGGAGCATGGAAAGGCATCCATTGCACCATCCCCGGGAACAACACCCGCATGCCTGCCAGGTCACTGGGACACAAACACTCTGAAGAAATCCTTCATGAGTCAGGCCTGAGCTCGTTTCAAACAGCGACTGCAAAACCACACGGAAAAGGGTGAAATCCCCTCTAACAACCTCACCAGAGAATTCCCAGAAATGGCTGGTGAGGGGAAGTGCGTTTGTGGTGCTTGACAGACGGAAATCCCTGGGACAAGGCAGCAATTCCCTCCTCCGGCAGAGCAGGCAGGCTGAGCAGACCTCCAGGATGTGCCTCCAAGGTGGTAGGGCCAACCAGGGTGCACAGACTCAGGCTCAGCCATTCCTTAAGGCCTGATTTATTTCTCCCAGGACAGAGGAGAGGTTGTATAAATTTGAAGAGTGACACTTGGTCAGGTTTGTCCTTTCTGCCACATCCCCAGGCCAGATAAGAAATTCCACCGTATGGGACATGACACACACACTACACAACAGCCCAGACTAGCAGGGTTTCTAGGTGGGGTTGGAGAAGATCAGTCATATTTCGTGCTCACTGTGCCCTTGGTATCTCTGTTTAAACCCTTAACTTCTACCTAATTTGGTTTCTGATCCACTTAGATCTGTACCTGGACCATGAATAGTTGTATTACAAGGAATTCCACTGATGAAAGTCTATTTAGCTGTTTGCAGAGTAGCAAAAATTGTGTCTTTCTCGATGCAGGGTCTATTAGCGTGCTTCTGGGTTGTAATTCACACTTGGTTCCTTGAGACAGAGAGGTTTCAGTGCAACTACTGAAAAGATGATTGTATATAAGACTATAAACTATAAAAACCTGGGCAGCAATCTGTTGAAGACAGTTTGCTTTTCCCAAAAACAAAAAAACCCAACAACAACAACAAAGCAAACAAAAAACAACAAAACAAAACAAAACAACAGAAAAAAAAATAAAAAGAACAAGCAACCAACCCCACACCAGGCAATCTGCTTTAAGTCTGCACTCTTGTTGAGAACAAAGTGGATTCACCATGTCCTGCTTTATCCACAGGGGTACGTGATGCAAGGGGTTTGCCTCTCTTCTCTTACCTCCTTCTGACATTGTCAGAAGACTGGGTTATGCCCGAGGAGTACAGCAGGCAGACAGCAACACTCAGTCCATTTAGCCCCAGAAAGCAAAGCAGCCGTGCTTGCAACAAATTGTATTTCAATACAGAATGAAACAGATCTTGTAAAGTGTACAGCTTCAGAGATCAGAGTTTAAAGAAAGTGTTTGCCTGCAATCTGTAGGCATCACGGGTACAGACAACAGCCCTGTTTTTATTTCACAGCAATTCACTGGTGTAAAAGAAAGAAGAACCAGGCCTTTAAATTTTTCAATCTCCTGATATATCCAGTTTCCAGATTATGAAAATTATTTGCATATAGAAATTATTGTCCTTTCCCACTGCAGTCCATAGGAATACTACCCTTAACTTTACCAGGAGCAATCTGGTAGTCAGGGAAGATATTTTTCTACAGATCCAACTCAGACATACACAATACACTGCTGAGTCCTTATCCTGAAGTGTCTAACCTCTTCCTCACCTGTGGCATTGAAGCACCACAGTGATTTGTCCAGTTTGCTTCCCTAACTCACTGCACCCTGCTGGAGGGCATCCTGCTTCACACAATAACCCCTCCATGCCCCTGCACAGCACCTCTGTGGATCAATCACGTAGCCCACACCAGAGTGGGAGAGGGTATTTTCTTCCTGCTTCTCTGTAGCTTCGTATTTCTACTTGCCTTTGGGTAGAGTTACCAAACACTGACTTTCTTTCCAGGCTTAGCCAGAATGGGTACAAGCGATTTCCTGATGCCTTGGCACCCATCCAAACCATCCATTAGCCACAAGTTCACAAACGGATACATCTTCCAAAAGGCTCATGGGCAACGCTATTGTTTCTAAAAAGAAATTAACTTCAGGTAAATGAAAATAAGATTTACTGCTTGGGGCAGGTTGCATGCAGTAAATAACTCAGGATTTATGAATTGTCATCCGTCAGGCTCCCTTCACTCGCAGAGACAAGGGGCCCTTGCATCGCCCAGGCTGGGCACTCCCCATTAAATCTCTGCTATTTTTGTGCATCACTCGAGCAGCTCTGGATTTGGATCACATCTCCACGGGGCTAAGAACTACCCAAGCACCAAGCCAGGCCATCACAGTCACTATCCTGATAGTGCTGGTTGATACAGCCCTGTGTGGGAACTGCCACCAGCACCTCCTCCTCCCTTTGCACTGCTCTCTGCTACCCCAGCAGCATTTGTGAGCCAGGCAGGCAGCTGGGTCTGGGGAAGGGGCTGCTGAGAGACCCTCAGTTCCTGTCACAAGGCTGAGTCCTTGGCATGCTGGTCACCAAGGAACACCAAGGCTGCAGAGGAGCCTCAGGAATGTACTGCCAGGCAAGGTTTTCCCTGCTGCTGCTCCCTCCCACTGGCTGCTGTGGGCTCTTCCAGTCCAGGCTTGTTGATATCCAGTAGAAAACACAAAGCTCAGGTTTAGAAACCTGCTCTTCCCCCCTCTGGCCTTGCTCCCAGACCCCACAGTCTTCTCAGTAGCATCAGTCCTGAGCAGCGAGAGGCCCCTACCATCAGCACCAACACAGATCTGCAGAGGCTCCTTCATACCTTCGTTTGCTGTCTTTCCATGATTACTGCATTCCACCCAACCACACAAACATTGTAATATTGCACCGCCAAACGTGGAGCAGATTTCTCACCCCGAGACAGCTCGTCAGACCCTCACAATTCACCAGACTTGCACGTCCCAAACACACCTCCAGCAAGGGCTGGTAGCAGCACACCTCAGCCTTGATGTTAAACCAGAGCCCGAGGGTTTTGATGCTTCAGATCCCTCCGTTTGTCCAACACCTACCATCTTTTAGCAGTTTCACACACAACTTCCAGAAATATAATCTTAATAACACTGTTGCAAAACAACCTCAAGGGACCCAGTGTCACAAGCGACGGAGCCACCATCCCTCCCAAAGTGTGCAGCCCATGAAGATGAGCCATCTGCTTCTCAGCACTCCGAGCAGAGCTGACCCTTCACAAACTCCACCCTAGGACCTGCTGGTAGTGGAGGGGAAAACTTAACTTTATGCTTGTGGGATTTAACATCATGGTAAAAAACCCCAAACCTGAGTCCCCATCTGTTTTTCAGTATAAACACTGATTTTCTGTGGCAAAGGGGGGTTTTAATATGGGGCAGAGATATCCCTATGAAACAAAAGCTGTTTATGATTGTCCAATATTGTGCCATATTAAAGACTCTTACTACCAACAGCACATATAGATCAGGGTTGGTTGTGGTTGGGTTTGTGTCACTTTTCTCTCCTCTTCCTAGGGGCTTCAAGCACAAATCTTGCGTGAACAACCAAACAGTATGAAAATCACCACAAGCAAAAGTCCTCTGAGTCAGCAGTAGGAAAAAAGCTTTTACCATACCACCACAAAATGAGAATGCAGGAGAGGCACAGTGCCAGGGGGGTGGCAGCATCCCTGTGAAAATGGTGACCTTGGGTGCACAAGTAGAGTGAAATCTTCCCCTCAGTTACCAATGCTACAGCACTGGGGACAGCAGTGGGGAAATTTCATCAAGGCTCAATTCAGACAAAATTAAAACCCACCAAAAATAAAATTATTGACTAGAATTCACATTCTTTTCCCGAGGCCGACAAGTTTTAACTAACAGGTTGGTTCTGTCACCAGCTTTGCACACACAGCTACGGAAAATGTCAGAATTTCACTCCTGTTTCTGGCTGTTATTTGCATATATATATATGTTATTTGCAATATATATAGCTGGTAATTCTTAATAACCCCTCAGAGCCATCCACTGTCTAATTGTAAAAATAGATCCACAGTTAATGTGCAATAAAAAATAGGTGATTCCAAATAATCTCTTCAAGCTGAAATTCAATCTCACAGGAAAAAGTCCCAGAGTTATCTGCAAGGAAAAACTCCTTGTTGGAGTTTTCCTTGGAACACTCCAAAACAGGTTTTCCATGGAATTGCAGCCATGGGAGCAGCACTGGACTCAGGGGAAGAGTACTCTTCACAAACCTTGAGGAAGAGGAAGGATGACTGTGAGCAAAGAGTCCACTTCCTTCCGAAACATTTTATTTTTAGGATTCATTACCATAGCAACATGTCAGGCCATCTCTCCAGGTTAAAAGCTTTTTATCCTTTTTCCTGGGAAACCATTCCTTGTATCAGCAATGCTCAAGGCCATGTCTGCATCTGCCAAGAGCTGCCACAGATTTCAGTGGAGCTACAACAACTGCCAGCAGCAGATCCACTAAGCCCACCCTAAAACTGCTCTTAACCTCCTTTGCTGACTCTTACCTAAAGCCCCCTTGGGCTAGAACTTCTCTTCCTTCAAAGTGGTTCATCCCTTAGAAGTACATTCAACTTTTCAGTGTTTCAGAGAGGAAAATTTAGCTGCTCTAGCTTCTCTTTCAATCCATCCCACTCTCACACACGCAGTCTGGTATGGAGCCTCCTCCCACACATTTTTGGACACTTATGTGAAGCAAGCCCAAACCCCAAGCTGGCTGAGGTGGGAGCGGGTCTGGCACAGGATGCAGTCAAAGAAACCAGAGGATTAACAGCCATTAGGGAACCTCAGCCAGGCTTCAAACATAAAACCCAATCCTTCCTGCGCGGCTGAGGAGCACACGCCTGAGGGACAGGACCCCTTTATGTGCTCCCAGACACGCTGTGTGCACTGGGTCTCCAGAGGCCAATGAGCTTCATTCAGCAGGGGCAAAAAATAGACAAAGATGAAATCAAATATCATGACATTTTCTCCATGTTTCTAGTCAAACAGAAAATTAAACAGGCTCAGTTTTATTGCCAGAATGTTAATTTATGCGCGGCTTTGGGGAAAGCAGACTCAGGCACACACAGAAGGTCAGGTTTAATGCTGTTATTAGCTGTCCCTTCCTTCCTCCTAGAAATCCTCGCAGAGCCACTTCCCAGTCAAAGGGGGAATATTTAACATAGGGAAGATGTGGATGAAGGGCTGGAGTTTTATACAAAGGATGAAAGCAAGAACAGTTCAAGTCACTTGGTGGCTGACAGACTGGGTGGGCACTTTGCACCCCCAAAATGATCTCTCCCTCTGCCCACGAGAGACCTCTGTTGTAACAAGGCTGTGGACACACTCTACTGGGGGGCCTTGGGTTGGTTTGATGATGCAGTGACATTAAAATCTATTATTCTGTGACCACGAAATATGGAGTGGGAGAGTTTACCCTCTTCAAATACCAAAGGCCGAATTAATAAATGAGACACTGATACTGAATCAAAGTTCTGACAAAACAAGTTAAGGGACCAGATATATTCCTATATCATGCTCTTTAAAGCACTGTAAGGGAGGGTAGGAAAGGTGGCTTAAAAATAACAAAACATTCCTAAGTACAAGTGTTGTCCCAGGCTTCTCAAAGTCAGGATTTGTGCTGTATCTGCACGTGGATGTGTATGTGGATATCCCATGGACTCTCTGGGCTGCAGATTGAACCCCCTGTTTCCACACAATGCAGAACACAGCTGGCAATGTAGAACTAGCACTGGATGCTCTGGCACAGATATCATATCCTCATGCATGGAGGAGAGCTGGGCTGGGAGCAGAAAGGAGGGGAATTTGGAAAAAGTGCCAAATCATCCATCCCCACAGGCACCAAACACCAGCTGCAGCTGTGAAAATGGATCCCCAAACCCACCAGCATCGTTAGAGGAAGAGGGAACCTCCTTCCCTGAAATCACACTGCACAGAGCCTGTGACCACAGTGTCACCAGCTCACTGTGGACAACAGCTGGTGTGCAGGTTTCCACGGAGCTATGGTATTTCTGAACTGATTCTGGATCATCTTTCCAAGATCTCTGGCAACTGAAGGAGCTGGATAGGAAAAATGGGCTGACTGCAGATGAAATGTGAACCTGAAGCGCTTGCTGGAATGAGCACTCGTTACATTCAAAGGCTCACAAGAGAATTGAATGCTGTAATGATTTTTTACAAGTTTCAGTGAACAGATGCATTGTGAACCCCTCACAAAATCCCTCTCCTGAATTCATATTTACCAACCCTTGGAAGTGTCTGTTTCTTGGAAGATCAAACACCCTGACTCCTTCCAACTAATTAAATGGATTTCCCTGGGAATAAATTGCAGTTGTCACGTAATCAGATGGTGCATTTTAATAGGATGTTGACTTTCTAGTGCTGAAGTATCTGAATTCCACAGTGTTTTGGTTAGACTATGTACCCTGCTTACAGCTCAAGTCTAGTTTGTTAACAAAGAAGTTAACGGCTCACTGGAAAAATTTATGCCACCAATTCAAGCCCCTATTTCAGGTTTCTTTGCTTCTTCCTTCAGATTCTTGCTAGGGTCTCACTGTTTTCCTTTTTTTTTGAAAGCTCTGAGAACTTAGCACATTCCTTGTCTTCTTGGATACTGTCAACTGTTTGTGGCCATACCAAGAAGCTCAGCATCCCTCAGCTCTGGCTTAAGCCCTCTCGAAAATTAGATGTAAATTCTGAATAAAAGCTTCATCAACATGCCTAACAGCTCATGTTTACAGACCAGCAGTGCCAGAAAAAAAAGTCCAAATACACTGAGGAAAGACACAACAATGATTTCTGAAGTCATTCACTGCGAAGGACTTAAGTTGTCTTGATGTGTCCCAAAGCTAATCAGCAGTGTCAGTGCTTTGTCACTACTGCAGGTGATGGAAATGCAGCTCAAAATGCACTTAGTGAAAGACTGTTCATTGACTTTTTAAAACCAGGAATGGGCTGATCCAGCAGTTCATGGTTTTCAGTGGTTTTAGTAGCAATGGGACCAAGTGTAGAAGATAACCCTGGGAGAGATGACAGTGTGCACTGAAACAAACTGAGCCTTTTGGGATGGTGAGCTTCTTGGGAACAATATCCAATATTCTTCCCTGGTGATATAACTGTGAAGCAACTCCATCTGGTAACTCATACCCCTCACACCAGTGAAATACTTATGCCCCAATATCCTGTGTGACCGAGCCCTGAGTTGCACCTGGTCACATTGCATTTGTTCCCCAGAGAACCTTGGAGGGGTGCAGTTCCTTGCCAGGAGCTTCTCAGGGTATCACAAACCATGTGCCAACTTCTTACTCATAGTCAGTGTCACAACACAAAAACATTACCAAGGTCTCGCAGTGCAAGTCATTAACACATTGAAGCCCCTAAAGGTGACACTTGCACTTCTGCTGTAGCTACCAGCTCAGCAGAAAATTACTCCCAGGGTCAGCAGGAAGACAACTGAGTAGGAGCCAGGATTTCCAGGGCTCCTGTGAAGAGGCCTCCTTGTGCACGTGAAAATACAGGCCAGTTATTTGAGCTTAGAAGTGAACATGGAGCAAAGGAGGCTGAGGGCACACCGAAGGATAGGAAACCCCACTGGAAGAACTCTGCTGAAGTTGCAAAGGCCATGGAACAGGCCACGAAAGACACTGAACTGTTTGCATGACCAAAAGGTCGATCACACTAAGTACATGCCTTCAGTAAACTTTTTAGAAGTGGACTTTTTGAAAAAGGAAGCAAATTGTCTCTCTCTCATCTCCTTAGATGTCTTTTCCTCCAAACCAGTATGAACACAGGATGGCCAAACTTTCTAGCTCTCTGACAAAGAGCCATGGTGGGTCAGCAGGGGCATAAGCAGAACACTTTAGTCCCTCTGCTACAGAAAAGCAAGCTAGTAAATTCTTCTCAAACAGGATAAAATTAGTGTGGTTTGTTTGGGGTTTTTTTAGGTTAAGTGGGGTTAAAGTTTGGATAAGAAGCGCATTCCAGTGTGATTTCACCACTGAAATGCAGCCATCCCTGGGGTGGAGTCCTGCAGCTGCTGGTGGTGCACATGTATTTTGCTCAATACATCTGAAGAAAAACTGAGGATACATCACACTTTGGGTAGGATGCTGACTTGAGCATTCTTGTTCTTGCTCTGTGTGCCAAGGAAAGTAAAGGACTTTTGCTTTCCCTGAGAACTGCTGTGTTTTTCAGCTGTATTGATTGCAAGGGGGAAAGAGAAGACATCTCCCTCATCAGAAAGGCAGAAGGCTGATGGTGCCAGCACAGAGGGACATCTCTCTGCAGCAACCACCTGTCCTCCCACTCCTGGCCTTCACGTCCACACCTCTTCCCCAAGGACCACGCAGCACCACCTTGCTGGCTGCCAGCCTGAGAGAGCCTGAGTGCAGACCAGGGAGCTCTGAGGAACACCAGCGTGTGCTGGTATTCGCCTGGCAGTCAAGAGTGCTGCCTCATCCCTTCACATCCCCCAGGCGATGACTGAGCAGCTGAGGGCTGTGCAGGGCTATCGAACACGCAGAGCAAGATGCCACCTAGTAATTGCTCACACTTTTTCCCCAACCTCCCCTCTCCTCACGCCTTGCCAGCTCGCTTCATCCTTCCTCAGAGCAGGCTGAAGCCATTTCATATCCTGCTGGCTTTATTCCAGCACTCTTGACACAACACAGTTTCTCCAATTCCTAATCATGCATTTCCTGGCATGATCCCCATTGGAAAACCCAAATTCTGATAACATTCGATGGCCTTTCCTTTATTATTTCCCACGGCGCTCTTCGGTCCCCGATAGGTTCTAAAACTGGGATTTGCCTTCCTGGAAAGCCAGACACTGCGGGTGAATGACTCAAGACCTTGGCATGTGGCTTCAGCAGCCCAGGACACAAAAGCAGTACCTCCCCCCTCACACAGTGGATCCAACAGTAGGAAGTATTATTTTGCAGGGCTGTGCTCCGTGATTTCCTAGAAAAGCAACAAAAATGCCACATGTGTTTGTGTTTCCATGTGAATTCAGCACAAGGAAATCCACACCGGCCACATGTGGTTTAGAAATTGTAGGTGTTGTGAGCCTCATGTCTGCATAATGTCTTGCCCTTGGTATGCAGTAAACATTCCACATCTTTAGGGGAAACTCCCACATAGGCAGGGGAAGGAGGGGCTTTAAAACCCCAGACCCGAACTTCAGCACAAAGGCACGAGCGGACGATAAATTTTCCATCTGCAAAGGAAGCGTCCAATTTCACCCGCTGATTTCGATACGCTGCCTTAACAAGGAGATTGTGCAAGAGCAATCACAGAGGGACCAAAAAATCCCTGCTCGGCCACAGTTAAACTCCGAAGAGAGAAAGATGCCTGAGAGTTAAGGGTCTGCCAACCACCAGGTCACACTGCAGAAGTCGATGGGGCCAGATTTCTGCCCAGCCTTACAGCTCACAATCAGAGCCTTGTTCAGAAAGAAAAATCAGCTCTTATCTCACTACCAAAAAAGTCAATATAGCAGAGCACTCAGCTTGGAGCAAGATTCCGAGCAGTTGCTAAATCGTATCCTCCATGTCAGAAGAAACTTGACTCTGGATAAATGCAGAGTACTGACTCTGGGATAAATTTCTGCCTGTCATATGGGACCATAAGTGTGTCTTTGTCCCTCTGACAGCCCCCTCTGACGTAAGGATATATGTACCAACACTGTTTTATTTTTTCCCCACTTTAAGAAAACATATTATAAAAAATAATAGTGATAATAAAATCTGGTTCTAAATGCAGAATAAGTCAACCTGAAAGAAAAAGAACATGAAAAGTATTTAAACTGAAAGAAGAATGTGTCTACTGAATAAGCCAAATGTTCCCTTAGATTTTCTGGTGAAGAAAAACCTCAGGTTCTGATTCAAGAATGAACCAAGATTGAAAATCTAACATTCATAGAATCATTAAGGTTGGAAAAGACTTGCAAGATCACAGAGCCACCATTCAACACACCTCTGAAGGAGGGGTCGTGTGGGGAAACATTTTTTGAGGAATGATTAAAAGAAAAAAAAAGCCATGAGGTCATTTATGTTGATTCCAGGTTGAACTTTGTAGATTAATTATGGAGGAAAAAAATAGGTACTGAGGGCTCAATGTTGACTTTTAAGCTGGTTATTAGAACAAAGCAGGCCGAGCGTGGTCTTTAGAGGAAATAGCTTCTGATAGGGTGCTGGTGCTATGTTTCTTAGGTAACTGGACTCTGGCCAAACCATCTGGCTCTTCTGCATTTCCTTCTAACAAAGAGGACTTCACAAAGCCTGGAAGAAAATCCTGTGCACAAGAAATGTAAGAATCATGCTCAGAAATGTGCCATTCAAGGAGATACTTGATAGATTTCAGAAGGATCTAGAGGAAAGAAGGTACAAAAATTAAAAACAAAACTTGGAAAAAGAGCTTGTGCCTGAGAAAAAAAGCAGTACAGTACCTGCATTGTGGGGTTTTGTATTATTTGATCCCGTGTATGAAACAAGCATCTTACTATTGAAAGAGAAAGCCTCTGTCTCCTGGGGCAGAAGGGAACAGCAGTGTCAGGGTCACAGTTCCCTAAACAGACCTTGGATCAGTTTGGAAGACCAGCTACAGAATGTATCTTGCCTGCCTTCTTTCCACCAAACTCAGAGAGCACCACCTACACCAGAACACAATGATGGTTTCCTCTGATGTAGACATCCAAGCAAAACAGCCCCAGCCCAAATCACAGCCTACTCATCCCCAGACTGTTCACCACCAGGGAGAAACACAGGTCTTCCTCAAAGTCCCCTTAATCCACTGCCTTTCTTGGTAGCTGAAACAAATTTGGATTCACAGAGATGTCCATTGTGGAGAACAAGAATATAACTGTGTCCTCATCTACTCATTTGGAGCAGCATCAGCACACGCAGACTCCAAATCTTATAAGACAAACCTGTGTTGAGCTGACAACCACAGAAAATTTGGCAGGGAGAAGGGGATAATTAGGACTCTCAGCAGATGCTCCTGATCTGCTCCCCAAGGCAGATGGGGGCCTGTTGACAAATTCCTTGCATTCATTTGGGTGTCAGAGGAGTTTCTCCCTATTTCAGGCCAGCCAAGAGCTTCATCATGCCCTGCACAGTGAAGTTACACCATGTCCCTCCTTTTCATCAGCCAGGCATCGGATCAAACAACAACAGGACACAGCAGAGAGAGACTGACCTTTGCCAGCTCTGGGACATCCTGTCATATCTCATTTCTCGTCAAGGCTCATCTGTTTTCATTCAGGTTCCTACCTGCACTGCGTTTGTGGCAGATGTCCCCATGCAGACAACAACCCTGGCTCGTTGAAGTGACCCGTGACAGTCCTTGTGCAAGGTGAGAGGGTCTGCTCCACATGGGACAGGCAATAGCTGGCAGGACAAGGTCTGGCTGTTCCAAGGGAGCCACAGGCTTGTCCTGCAGGTGAAGGAGTAGAGCCTCTCTAGGCCGCAGTCCAGGAGGGTTAGAGATCTCCCAGCTGTGAGCTGTATGTATGTGTGTGCAAATTTAAACAATTATAACAATTTAAATAATTATTAACTATGAAATAGCACCTTCTGTGCCTGACAGTTATTGCTGGAGCTTTGGGTTTGCATCACCTTGGGAATCTTTTATTGAACTGCGGACTTGGAGTGTCAAGCCAATGGTTCAAGTTAAGTAAACAGCTCTGACCCCATCATCAAGTTTCCCTTTGCTTTTTCTGCCCTTCCAGGCTCCCAGCAACACCAGGGATTACCCTCTGCTCCCAGCTCCTCAGGCAGTTTGACAGATGGCCCTGCCAGCACCCAGCCCCCAGCACCCTCTGCACGAGCAGGAATGGCAAGCTGCTGAAACCAGGGGAACATGAGATCGACAGAGCTCATCATCAGAGTTAAAGCCAAGGAGCACTTATCCATGAGGCTGTGCTCCCCCAGAGCCCCAGGCAGCTCCCTCCCAGCACTGCCCAGGTAGGGCCACACAAACACCCCACCTCTCCTCTTTCCCACGTCCCAGCTCCTCACTTGGTTGATTTCAATCTCAGCAAAACTATGCCTTTGCCGCTCACTTTCATTGTTAACTCTGCAAGGATCTGCAAGGAACTGAATTTCTTCCACCTCACCTGGAGTGAGGGTCAAAATCCAAAGGCAAAACTTTTTGCTGTATCCAGAAGCTTTCTCTCTGCATGAGTGGTCTCAAAGGTGCTGGCAGTAAATGAATTGACTTTTCATTTTGCACTTTTTCAGTTTGGCTGCCCTAAAACTGCGTTTTCCCTCAAGTGAAAAGGTGCATAAACATCAAAAATCTTTGGTCTGAATATAAATGACAGATGTGCAGAGTGAACTGTTCTAAAGGGTCACTGGTGCCAAAAGGAGCTGGTCCCCTCTCTCATGTTCCCCCATTTATCCTCTTTGCCACAGCTCTGGTGGTCAGCAGAGCCAGCACTGGACCAGCTCCCCACATACAGCAAACCTGCCTCTGGCAGGGTACCAAGGTGCACCTTCCCAGCACAACGTCTGCCAAGCACCAGGACCTGTGCCAGGGAGGAGATGGGAAGGCACAGCTGGGAGCAGGGAGAGGATGTAACAGTTCACTGGTGCTGGGAAGAAGAAATCAGCTGCAGCATCCAAAATTCACCCTCGTGACTCTGACTACCAAGGTGTGACTGAAACAGAGCAGAAGACAGTGAACAGAGCTGGAACCCATGCACCTCCTGACTGCAGCAATTCCACTCCCCCTTGAAGCCTCACTTTGCTCCCCCTCACCAAATTTATCTGAGAAACAGGATGGGAAACTTCATTTCGTATTTTCCATCCTATCTCCCCTCCTTCTGCTAATGATTTGATTGGAGAAATTTCAAAAGCACCTAAGAAATGAATTTGCCTGATTTTTGATGGGGAAAAAAGTATCAAAAGCCCCTTTGGCTGCATCACCATAACAGCCCATATATGCAGCCTGCCATAAAGAAATAACAGCTATTTACTGAGTGATATCAAGATTAGTTTAATGCTATAAATACTTCCAAACATTGTTGAAACATTAACTAATCCACTCGCAGAGCAGCTCCTTGTGGCAAACAAAGACTGTTATTTCTGTGTGGAAGGGGGTTCAGAGCAGGTATTTCTCTGTAGGTGCAGCAGCATCTCCTGGCATTGGCTCTGAAACTGCCAGTGCTATCAGTGACCCCCTTCAGGGATGGAGCAGGTTCTGGTGTGAGGGCTGGTAGCAACACAAACCTCAACTGGATCTGCTTTGAGAGGAGGATGGGGACCTTCTCACACAGATGTAGTTACCTTCCACTGAGAAGAAACAGCTACTTGATCACAGTCAATTATTCTGAAATAAGCATAATTTTGTTATTTTTCACTGGATGGCTCTGATTAAAAGATGAGAGGGACCAACAACAGAAAACAGGCTCCAGAACTCAGCCAAAATATAGGATACAGTGGATGATGGTAAAAAATTGCTTTCCACAGACATTTCAGACTCTCACAATTATTTTGGTCTATGATGGTTCAGCCACCCTGAAACCACTCTGGTGGAAGGGAGAGGTATAAATACCAGTGTAATGCATCTTCACTCATGTATCCTTAGGTTTTAGAAAACAACTACCTATAGAAACAGCCTCGTCTGTATCTGGGAAAATAGAAAGAATGTCATATAACTGTTCCACCCAACCAGAAATTGTTATATCTGAAAAAATACATAAAGTGACACATAAAGCTCAAAGGGCACAGCATCCTACAGCTAAATCAACCGGGATCAGTTTCTCCCTTTCCAGCTGGCTGTCACACATGACCCTGAATTAGCTCAGTTGATCAGAGCATGGTGCTAATAACCCATGGGGGTGGGTTTGATCCCTGTATGGGCCTTTCACACAGGAATTGGACTTGACAACCCTTGTGGGTGCCTTCCAACTCAGAATGTTCCATGAAAACTGAGTTCCATGAAATCTCCTGGGCATCCTGGTATCCTAGGGCAGCTGCCTCTTTGCTCTGAAGCAAGACCTGCCACCCATACCTCAGCAAACTCCCCAAAGCCTCTGCTGTGGAGGGCTTGCTCAAGGCAAGAAAGGGAAAAGCAGTGGGAAAGGGGATGAGGAAGCAGTGAGGGAAGCTGTCTGGTGGCAATACCTGCAGTGGCTGTAGGCAGGCAAAGGACCACTCACTTCGTACCTTCTGTGTGACCTCAGGAATGGGAACCCACAGACCTGGAAAGCTGTCTCCAGACCACCTCAGACACCCCAGTGATTCACCCTGTTCTCCGCAAATGAATCCCGGCGTGTGGCGAGGGCTCTGCCCGCACGCCAAGGGAAGCTGCTTTTCACCACAGCCGGGGCTGTCGGGCGTCTCCAAACCCCTCACGTGAGAGGCTGCAAACTGAGCAAGAGCCCAGCAAACAGAGCCAGGCTGGAAAGAGTCTTGGGGCTGACCTGTAGACACCTGGCCTGCAGGTGTGTCTGTCCCTGCCAGACTTGAGAAGGAAGCCCAAGAAAAACAAACCAGGGAAAAACTGCATGAGAAGTGTAGTCAGCCCTGGGGACAGCCACCTGTAAGGTTTATCACTGCATGACTGAATAAGACAACTTCATTTTCAAAGATAATGGTAAAGGTGAACACTTCTGGGGCACTCCCCCTCCTGGGCCTGGTCCCCACACTCCTGCCAGGACATAGCCACCAGGTCCTGGCAGCAGGACACAGCACTGAACCATTTCACTTCTGTTCCCTACTTATAAAGCAGAAAGGGACCCAGCTTCTCTCCCTGGCAGAGATTTGGAAAAACCACACTGATTTTGTGTTGGGTATCTCAAAATTAAAGGTGGAAAACATGGCTATGCTGGACAGCCCAGGATGAATGTCTGCCCACACAATGTCACCCCTCTAATATTTCTCATTTTAGACCCAAGTGTACTTGGGTGTCTCCTAAGCTGCCACTACCTCCATTTCCTTGTGAAAATTACAGACTGGAGGCACAACCAACAGAGAGCTGAGGTTTTACTGAATGTTGCTCCCACACAGGGCAGAGGAGATTCCCACTGCTGGGAACATCTGTTATTTTGGAGCAGTTACAGGAATGTCTCTAATCCTTTCTGCACTGGTCACGTCAGAAGGCAGACCAGGGGTTATGCAGAGAGCAAGGCTGGGTGGGAAGCACCTTGCCAGTCCAGCTAGGAGGACACTGGTGTTTTTTGCTCTTCTCACTCGGAGATGGGAATTTGGTGCTAATCCCAGCTGAGTGGCAGCAAAGTCCTGGAGAGAGCCATCTGCCACCCTCCAGCAGGAGTGAGTGACATCCCTGGGACGGGCTCAGCTGCACTGAACAGAGACAGGAAGAGGCCAGTGCAGCTCTGGATCTTCTCTCAGTTGTTCCAGTGAGTATGTGGCAGTGGAGAGGCCATCTCTGAGTGGACACTGGTCTGCCTTTGTCCAGTTCAGGGGTCACACTGGGAGCCCCCGCACTGGACTGTCCCCACAAGCTGCTGCAGATGTGCCAGCAAGGACAGACATGCAGAGAAATCTCCTATTATAAACAAACCCATAATTCAAGAAACGCACTGAACTATTTTTGTTAAACGCTGAATGGGGAAAAAAAAGGCTTTGAAATTCCTATTTTGGCATTTCTAAAGCAACAAATCACCAGGGATACTCTGGGGTATCTATAAGAATCTTTGTTTAAATACGGGTTATAAATAGAGTTAAGGTTTTTATTTGAAGTGAAGATGGGGGGTGGGATCTGCAAGTTCTTGTTTTGCTGTGTGGGGTTTTGAGGTGGGAAATTTTGAGTTCGTATCCAGGTTCAGGAAAAAGAAAGAGAGGGAAAAAAAGACAGTAACTCTTAAATTTTTTCCACAGACCAAAGCCACTATTCCTGAGCATCTCTGCTCACCACCTCCACTGCTTATATTTCCCCATCAAAACCATCATGTATCAAGCAAGGTTACGTCCACAGTCAGCTAATTAAGGTTACAGATGCCTGGGCTTAGGGAGAGAAAGAAAATAACCACACTAAAGGTTGTGAGCAATGAAACCCCAGTGGGAACAGAGTCTGGAAAATTCAGCCTCGCCGTGGCCAAGCGCTTTCCCCCTGTGAAATGTTTCTGGAGCAGCCAAGGCAGTAAAGAGCACATGGAGCTGATGTGCTCCATATGAGAGAAACCTGCGAGGAGAAAACCCTCCCAGCCCCTGCACAGACACAGGAGCTGGGAAGAGGGGCAGATTTTGCCACTGGTTGTAGTCAGGCCAGTTTCTGGTCCTGTCAGTGCCTGCTCTGCTGAGAGGAGATGCTGGTTTACTGCACCACAGAGGGCGAGGAAAGCTGGGCTGAGGTCCATGGCACCACATGGAGACGATGGCCACAGGCCACCAGGGATGACAGGGTCACCACAGCACACCCGGGGGGGCTCACCAGCCTTCTGTCTGCCACCAGCTTTGTTCTCAAGCAAAATGTCCTTCCCACAGAGCTTACCACAACTTGCCTGGTGGATTTTGGACCACGTTGCTCTAAAAGGAACATTGTGGTGGAAACAGAGGCAAGAAATCAGGTATCTGTTTGGGGGATGGGGCAACAGCTAACAGAGGACTCCAGGCAGGTACATCTGCTCCAAACACAACCAGAGCCACCAGTCTCACACCAGGGTGTTCTGAAATCAAAGCCCACCTGTCTGCAGAAAGTACTGTGTTATCTGCGAGGAGCTGAACTCCAGAGCTCAGTGATGCTCCTGGGGGATAGCTGAGGGATGCAGCTTTGGCACTTACCTTGTCACTTCCATGTGGCAATTATAAATCCAGTCAGTTGGATTTACACATGCCAGCTGGCTCTCTGGAGGTGGAGGGGTGGGATCTTCTCAGGATTATCAGCTGGGAACACAGATTTAGGTCCAGAGGAGCAAGCGAGCATTGGGCTGTGCTGCCTCCAGCCGTGGAGCAGCTTCAGCCAGGCCCCCAAAAGCAGTGGGAAGTGTCAAAGTCCGGCCCAGTGGAGAAGGCAAACATTTGAGTAAAGCAATCCCAGGAATTGAGGCAATAGGACGGCAGGGCTGGTATTAGCGCAGGGCAGGAAACAATGTTATCATCCTAGGAGAATGTGGTATTTTGCAATGTTTTCTTGTCCAAGATCAGTGCAAAAAGTCTTACTAAGAGTTTTTGGCAAACCAAAGTTAAAAAAATAAAACCCCTCAAGAAAATTATTTTAAGTGTTCAATCTGTACAGGCCTCCCTCCCTGGTTTGCTCTTAAATTTAAAGGACAGAAGAGCCATTTCAACTCAAAATTTATCAGTTTTCTCAGTGTTTAACAGTAAAAACCAAAAAGACAAACCAGTCCTGACTCCCACAAGCATCTCCCTGCCCAGTGCCCAGGGTATCACCTGCATCCTTTAGTATCTGGCTTTTCCTGGCCATGATCACACTTCTGCACCCACCTAGGGGCAGAGTCCTTCCTTTCCTTCCCTCCACCCTGCTCAGCCAAGGGAATAACCAATTAGAAAACTCCTTATGTGAAAAACAAGCATGGCTTTCTGCTAAAAAACCATGGGCTTTCTGCTAAAACTAAGCCAGGCAAGCAAGATCTGTAGCACAGCTGGAAATCAGTCCGTGGCTGTACATCTGCAGATTTACTGTTGCACCCTAATCCAGAGCCCCCCAGCTATTGTGATTTAAGTGCCCATGGGACCAGCCAAGGAATGTAATAAATGCATGACCAAAAAAAGCAAAATACAGTATCTGGAACAGAAAAACCTCATCATAAAAGCTGAAACAAGGGTGTTGAGTTTTCCCCTCTACATAGAGCAGAGCCCTCACCTCCCCACCTCTGTTCCAGGAATGAAAACATGGAGCTATGCCAACACCTTCACACACAGGGGGCAATGATGCCCTCAACACCAATTCAAACCTTTGTCAGGCATGAGCTCCAGGGTCTGGTGATGCAAGACCCGCACAGCGTTGTTAACTCTGTCATTTCAGGGACAGAGCACCTATTCCCATAGGTTGGAACCGGCAAAACAACGAGGAGTGAACAATGGAGAAGTCATGGATTCACAGTGCAGGGGGGTTTATACCTCGGCTGGCAGGAGGGGCCAAGGCAGGGACAGGTGTGCCAAGCCTGGGAGATCCATCGGGGCCAAGGTGTGGCCTGGCTGCCTGAGCAGCATCGAGTGATGACTGTGGCAGAACTGCCAGGGCGAGGTGCAGCAGGGACAGCTGCTCAGAGGAGGCAAGGGAGGGTGAGAGAACCAAGCAGGGGCTCAGGAAAGAAGTAATTCTGAACAGTCAGACCAGGTAACTTAAGGAAAGCATTTTCAAGAGAGGCATTCACAAACACCCGTTTTAAGGGGAGAGAAAAAAATGATCACAGCTGAATCCTGTGCAGCAATAAAGCCCTCAGTGACTTGCTAACCCATTTGTGCAGACAGCCAGACTGACACAACAGCAGAGACAGCCTGAAATCAAGGAGGGCTCTCAGTGTGCAGGGAACCAGCTCTGCACGCAGCCAATACTCGTGCTCTCCGTTCAAGCCCCAGGGCTTGGGCTCTTACCAGAGTGACTTCTCTAGAAAGAAAACAAATTTCTCTGCTTCACAGCCACAGAGACAAAACTCAAACCTATTCACCCTAAAGATTAGTCACAGTAAGAAAATTAGATTAAAAGCTGTTGGCTGCTGAGGGCCCCAGCTCAGGGCTGCTGGGTCCCTCTGAGTTGCAGCAGCTGGAACAGAAATAGGAAAGCACATTGACCCCAAAAATGCATTTACTCTTTCTTGCACATAGACCAGAACCTGTGAAATGAGCACAAAGGTGCAAAATGGCTGTTCTTATCCCAGTCCTGCTCCAGCAGACCTGCAAGCAGGCTGGGAACAGAATGGGAAGGGGTACAGGTGCTTCAAAGGTGATGAAAACCTGCTGCAGCAAAAATCCAGCCGGCACCGAAGCACGGTGCTGGAGCGGGCTGCTGACATTCCCTCCACAAGCCATGCTGCCAGGGTACCCTTTTCCAAATGAGATTTCCACCCTATTCATTTAGATAACACAGCCTGTACCCTTGGGAAGAAGGGGGAAAATGAAAAAACGCAGGAAGATCAAAGCTCTGCAAGTCCATAATATTTTATTAGTTCCTTCCATCTGTCACGCACCAATGACTCCTCGGGAAATAAGCCCCCTCTTGAGAACTGCTACCTTTTCCTTGCCGGCTCCGGCTCGGGAGCAGCCGCTATTGTGCTCCTTTATTGGTATTTGTTCCGTCTGAACGAGCTCCGGCTCCTCATTCACAAACCAGCCTCTGCTCCTTGAATCGGAGGGCGAGGGAGGGGGAGGGATGGAGGAGGATCTCGCTGCGTCTCTGTTATCTCTTTCACGCTCCGCTCGGTGCCTTCTGCATCAATGGAGACCTCGGGAATCCTCGGGCTTTGTTCTCTCCTGCGCGGGGGCTCTTCCTGCTAAAATAGCAGGTAGCAGCAATAACCCTGAGCGCACACAACCATACAAATCCATCTGCCGGGGCGAGGGAAAGATGCAACACGCTGCTTCTGGAGAAAGGAAAGCGCTTTGGGGGAGCAGGGAAGAGGAGGGGAAAGAGCCAGATTTCCTGAACACCTCTGAATAAGGCGGAGCAGAGGGAGAGTTTTATAATGCAGAAAACTGCCTCGGTCTGCTATTATCAGGATGCAAATGGAGGAATTTGAAAAGCTGATTGCAGTGGATAAACTCCAAGGGATGCTGTGCTATGGAAGTGGAAAGGCTCCCCCACCCATCCGTGGCCCTTCCCACTCCAAAGGCACTGCAAGCAAGCATTGTCCTGCTTCCTCCAGAGCTGTGAGGCTCTTTCACAAATGTATGACGGGGATAGACTTCAGTCGCCCTGACTTTCACCATCAATTAATGATGCCCTAAGTGGAAGCATCTTAAAATGTTCAAGCTCCCGGATCCCCATTCAGTGGAATCAACTCAAGCATTCAAAATCGCCCTCAACTCCTGGTTTTAGTAGGGTCAGACCTTGTTTCACTGAAATCAAGCTCCTTGACTGAACATGGGCTCAAGCAAATCAAGGAGCTTTTGTATGGAAGCCCTCAGGACACCAGACCCAAGCAGGGCAGCGTGCCCTGGGCACACATCCCGCAGTTACACGGGTGGGTGGGTGCAGACACGTGCTTCCATCTGTGTTCTTCATCCGTGGCTCTTCTGGCAGAGCTGCAGCTCCTGGGTGAATGATAACCCTGCTCTGTTCTTCATTAGGGCTTCTCTTAATGCACCGCTGGCGACTCGGCACGGCCGGTGCCCGCTGTGCTCAGCACCACGCTGGGTAATGGCTGGCTCCGAGCAGGAAAGCTCTCCTGCTCCTTCATCCTGGAGAAACCTGCCTGCACGCATCAGCTGCTGCTTTCCTGTGACCCATGCCTCCCTCTTACCCGCTCCATCTGTCTCTGTAATCCAGGGCTTGCATTTCATCCAGCCTGGCACTGCCTTTGCCAGCCACTGCAGATGTTTGGCTGTGGATATTTGGCTGGTGTGTGTTTCTCATGGCAGAGCAGGTGGAGTAGCTGCCCCGGCCCTTCCCAGACCTCTTTCTCTAGGGCGCCAGAAGCATCTTTTCCTGGTCCCATGGTGAGCCAAGAGCACATGGAGCTTATAAAAGACCTTAAGGCCATATCGCCTGCCTCAGAAATTCTTGCTCACGGTGCCCTGGGCCCAGGCTGCACATGGCAGAGCAGAACCCCTTTTTTCTCAAGGGCTCATGCACAGAACCTGAGCAGCTGGGCAACCTCTTTGTTCTGCCTGAGAGACACAATGTGAGATACAACATGCTGGAATTACTGCACACGATCTCCACCTCCAAAACAAAAGGGAAGACCTAATAATGGATTATGGGAAAGACAAATATTTTCTTTTTTGATCCCAAGGGTATGTTTCCCCTTATTTAACAGGGCATTAAACTCACAGCATATCCCTGGATGTATTTCCTTTCTTGGGAGGTATTTCACTCAGACTAGTACCACCTGGGCATTCCTGAGGGAATATGGGATTGGGGCCCCTGCCACTCTTCCCTTCCTGACACCTTAGCATTTTATTATAGAAAGAAGCCATTCCACTTTCTCACACTAAAGGCCACAGCAGCCAAGCAATTAAAGCAAAGGAGGGTTTTGAAACCAGCACTTCACTGAAGTCTCTCTTCCTAAAACTTTGCTCCTGAAATCACTCAGTGATTTCAGGAATCAGTATATCTGGATTTTGTGGTGCATCCCTTCCTTCAGCAGAAAACAAGCAGGCAAACTCCAGCGTGCATTCTGTGTGTCCTGCAGATCTCAGAGCAACATTTTGAGCCACGAAGCAATTCATAAAAAGACTTTTAAGCCTTCTCTGGCCTACAGTGCCCCAACCGCAGCCTGGTCTCGGAAGAATATCTGGCTGGCCTAGACATCAGAGTGGATTACTGTCCTGAGGGGAGAAGTCGGAGATGAGGCTGCTGCGCGTCATTAAACAAACAGATGGAGAGACAGCCCCAGAGGCACCCACGGAGCCTGATGCTTTCTGGCTCTGAGTGCGCTTGTTCCAGGGGCAGGAGTGGCTCCAGAGCACTCTGTGAAAGGAAGAGATACAGCCATAGGCTGCATCCTCAGAGACTCAAGCTCACTGATGAGGGAGAACAGAGGAGAGAAGGGGACAGAGGCCTTTTCCTTCATCAGAAGACAGCATGTCAGGGCTCTGCTGGGAGTTTGGAGGGAATCCAAACTGCCCAGAATGTGCTTACAGTTGCTTTGCTGAAAGGTCCACAAGGAACACCCTCAGGTACTCAGACCCAGCCACCATTTCTGGTACTGGGAGCTGCAGCTCTCGGGGGATGCATTTCTTAGAATTCTGCTTTGTAGGTCTCTAACATTTTAAAGACAGAGTTTTAGACGAGAGAAATGTAAATTACAGATGTATTTGTAGGAATGTCCTCATTTCTCATTGAAGTTCACCTCTCTTTTCATAAATATATAAGCAAACAGTGCAGTTCTTCCCAAACAGGGTACTGCTTTCACTTGGCACCAACCGGCTGCAGCTCCATCACCATCAGGACATGGAATGACTTGGTGCAGCATGGCTGGACATCTAGGCCCTTCCCAAGCCAGCACATTCCTGAGCTGCCACAACACACTGCTGTGCTTCCTGCCCCTTATCCCCATCCCTGCTCCCACCATACACTTGTTGGACAGCAAGGGCTCCAGTCACAGATCGCACAGAATCCGATTTCCCAGCCCAGTTAGCAGCAGCTCTCCAGCACACGCCCAGCACCAGCAGCAAGAGGCAGCAGGACCAGCTCCTCTGCACCAGGGCCTTCCCTGTCCTGAGGGAAGTGGAGGAAGGAAGATTCTAGAAACCAGGCCATTTCTCTTCCATCCTGAAAAGAGCAATCATTAGAGCAAGCCTGCTAAGGAGGGTGAAGTGTGTTCCTTCCAAACGTTTTCCTGCAGCTGCCTTGTAGTTTCCATGTTTTTATGCTACCCAAAGGTACAAACAAAGAATGAGGCAGCTTCCTCTGAACACTCACATCTGTCAATATTATCAACCAGGCAGTCGGCCCTGCTGTGAACAGGGGATTGGACTAAAAGACCTCCAGAAGTCACTTCCCACCCCAGTAATTTTTTATTTCTATGACATTCCAGAACTAAAACCAGGACAAAAATATAAAAACAGTCCCCATATAGTTTTTGTTTCACTTCTGACTACACTCACTAGTTAGGACCCTTCTGTGAGTCCTCTTGGACTTCCTGTTTTGACCTTCAGTGTTCAATTCCAGGGGATTCAAAGGAAGTCTGGCATGGTCTTCCAGCCAAAGCAGGCTCTTGAAAGAGGATGAATAACTTGATTTACCAAATCCTGTTCCATCTGCAGAGAAGTGGAAGCCACCATCCTTCACTGAAGCGTCTCACAGCCAGACCGTGTTTCTGACATATCTGGGAGCCCGTTCAGGTCAGGACTTTGGGAGGATCCTGCAGGTATAAAAGCAGCCACCTGACAGCCCAGTGAAATGGAACTGAGCAAAGTTTTCTTCCAATCTTTTATTCAACATGAGTAAGTGCATGACCTCCAGTCCCAGAGAAATCTCATGACTGCACTCTGAAAAAGTTCCTGCTTCAATAGATGCTGCAATTTTAGAAACAGAGGAACAGTACAGTGCTCTGGAAGTCTCCAGATGGGGATGATGCAGTCCGTAACCTGCCAGAGAGACATTTTTAAATGGATGCATCCTGTTTACCTGGGGGAGAATGATCTCATCCACCTACCCACTCCTTAGCAGCTTTTGTCATGGTTAGAAACCAAGATGTATCTCTGGGATGGCAGGAACTTCTCTCAGAGTTGTTCTGGCTGAATTTGTGCTAAGCTGGTATTAATATCAGTTCCTTTATCTCCATTTCTGAAAAAGGCTCCAAGCATTAACAGCTTCAGTTATGATTCATGGGCTTAAATTCCTAAACCTTTTGAGAACAGGAAATTAAAGCCAAGATGAACAATACACACAGATTAAATATATTTAGCTGCTGTGTTTCTTGTTGAGAAACTCAGAGAACTGTTTAGTGGTGCTTTTCATGTGGCTGCTCCATGTGGAAACGATGGCAGCTTGCGTCTGAAGTCAAAATGGCAAACTAAAGCGGGGGTGCAGGAAGACATTTTATTGTTTTCGTTGTGCTTTCTGCTCTCCAGCAGAGCTCCTCTGGGCAGGGGCTTTCCTCCAGGCTCTTCAGCACCAGATAAAAACAACTAAAGGAGTGGCTCAGATTACATGGTAGGGCACAAGGCACGAGGGAGGGAATCCACCCTTCTGTGGGCAAGTTCTTCCAGAAGGAAGACTCTGGGAATGTTTGCACAAGGGGGCACCTTCTTTCCAGGTGGGCACTGGCAGACAAAAGCTAGTCTCCAGCAGCAGCTGCTCCCTGGGAGAGAACCAGCAAAACCACACAGTTCCCAGCATCTCCCTCCTCTTTTTAGGCTGAGGCATCCTTTTTTGCATTTCATCCATGACTGTGTTGAGTCAGGAATCAAAAGCATCCCTCAGAGCCCCGGTTCAGTGCCCTGGCTGCTCAGTCCCTGCTCATCTGCTCTCTCGGGGCCGCTTGTTGACAGCTGTTTCATAGAGCCAAGGATCCCAGCCCTTTGTTTTCCCCTACCTCATTAGCTAAACAAACAGTGACACCATATAAAATACCACCCGGCTCGGCTGTCTGGGAGATGCAAATCCATGGAAAACTATCTTGGAGACAATTTTAGAAACAGGCTGTGCCTCTGCCAAGAGCTCGGATCAGTGTGGCAGTGGAGTGCTCCAATCCAGTTCTTGGAGAGCCAGGGGCACACTGAGCTGAGCTGAGCCCGCTGTGGGACCACAGAGCACACTCAGGAAGCTACCAGGGAGCTGAGCTACCACACTGCTAAGGCTTTCAATTAAAAAGGCTGTTGATGACCAAAATATCAGCACCAAGTAATTCTTTGGGAATAAATTTGAGTTACAGATACTACCTCAGGCTGAAGTCTTAACAGAAGATGTTATAAGGACATTTAAACACCATAAAGCTGACTCTCTGGATGGGAAACACATTTCCATGTGACTTTCAGCACCAGATGTTTAAACCTAAGCTGCCACAGAAGACCAAGACTGCAGAAAAACACAGGAAGAAAGGAGCTAATGGTGGTAAGCCAGCCCTCAGTGTTCTCACAGACAAAGCAGAAGGACATGTCTGATGTGAATCAGAGCAGCCTGTTCAACTCATTCAGCTCAGCACTTGTCGCAGACAACAAGCTCAAATCCTTCCAGGAAAAGTCACCCAGGAGCACAAAGTTCAAGAGAAGGTGAGGTGACCCCACGGGCAGCCACAGCAGTGAAGTGGTTTCAAGTGAGGCCAGTCTGGCAGTACCCATCCTGCTGGAGAGGAGGAGTGTTCTTCAACTTGAGTGGGAGATGTGAGGGTCACAGGGAACAAAGGGCCTTCTCAGTGAATTTCAGGAGAAATAAGAGGTGAACTCCAGACAGGTGAGGACAGTGAGGCTGAGCTTCACCCTGCAGCTGCACTGTCCCTGCTCCCCAGCCCATGCAGCCCCAAAGTCATGCCATTCCCCCGAACGAAACAAGGTAGCCAAGATTATGTTAAGCAAAGTGCTTTTTTGCAGAAACCTATTCTGATTTTTTGCTGTTGAGCACTTTGTCTTTCAGCTTTGGCTCTGCTGCCAAGAAGCAGCACTCTGAGCACAGCCTGGCTCTGGTGCAGCTCTGTGGGACCCAAGAGAGGACACCTCCATGGCAAGAGTCTGGTGGTACCCCAGAGCAGCTGGACCTGCCCCACTGGTGGGTGAATGGGATGGCTGTGTTCTTCCATCCTAGGTTGAAGAGGCATCAGGTCCTACGAATTTGGTCATTAAAACCCAAATATGCTCAATTTTCAACTATTTTTGAAACATGTTTTAATAACCTTTCCTCCTCAATAAGTCTTTGCTTGCACAGTGTGACATTCAGCAGGCTTACAGAGGGAAAAAAAAGGCAGCTTAAAGCACTCCAGATCTGACCTCCCTCCATCCCTACAGAGCACCTCAGGAACTGATCCCTGCCATGTTGTGAGCAGTGGGCAGACAAGCGGGATTCCTCTGCAGTCAGGATACCACTGCCCAGCCTCACCATTGCAACGAGCTCCTGCCAGCCTGAGGGATGTCACCCTGTGTCATTAGCACAGTGCTGACGACACTGCTGAGTGTCCCCACCCCGTGCAGAAGATTCCAACTGGATCCACAGGCACAAACATTTCCTACTGCCCTTCACCTCCCCGAGGTTTGTGCCACAAAGCTCAAACACCTCAGCAGAGCTAAAGAGATGCAGTGAAACCCAGCAACAGAGAACACCAGTCCACTTTCTGCTCTTGCTGACTTGCTACAGGAGTAGGGAGTGTATTCAGGGGGTGGGAAAAGTCTAAGCAACTAAACCTATGAATGCAGGAGGCTGCATTCCTTCTCCAAAGCTTCCATCCCCTTCTAGAACCTAATGACATTGGCTTCTTCTGCAGTTCAGCTACCCAAGGCACCTTCTACTGTGGCAAAGTGGGTTCCATAAAGCCACAAACTGAAGAAAACCAACAGCAGAAGCAAAACAATCACTATGAAAACAAGAACCAAGAAACCCGTTTCTTGTGGGTGATATTTCCCCAAGCACCAATACCACTTCTTGACTAAACCTGTTCCCAAAATTGGATTTGAGCACTTTGGTCCTTAAAAACAAACAAAAAAACTCCCAAAAAACTAAAATTGAACCCCACAAAACTATTTACAACATTAGGAAAAAATCACTAGAAGACAGAAATGTGTCCCATTTATCATTTAGCTCCAGATCCTTGGCCAGCCATGGAGACTGACATTTTGAGGTTTAGAAAGAATTCCTTCATGCTCCGTGAGAAACCAGCACCAAGTGGATCAAGCCACTAAAAAGCTGTAGTATTTTCCTTCCAGTAACATGCAAGGCCAACTGAGAGGGATAGGTATTTATAGCTATAAAGGTCTTCAGTGTTTCAGAAAGATTCAGTTGGGAGAAGAGAGGAGGGTCAAAGTCACCTGCCTCTTCAGCTGGCAACTCCGTGCTTTGTCACTGCCTCAATACTTCCAGGTTGGTCCCTATACCTAAGAGTTTCATTCTTTAAGTGTGTTTATTTATTTGGGGTTGGTTGGGGTTTTTTGTTTTGTTTTGTTTTTAGTTTTGGGTTTGGGGTGGGGGGTTTGCACTAGAGGTACTGCATGGTCTCCTCTATACTTCCAAAGGACAGAGAGTACAAACACAGCACTAGACACACTAAAGATAACTTAATATTCCACATTTTCTGATCAGCCATATGGGGTTCTCTCGTGTTCATACCAAATATAGAAATATCTACGTACTTGCAGAAATACAAATTACACAACGAATTCTCAGATTCAGGTCCCGTAGCCACTTACACGGGGGTTGACTTTGCATGTGTGTACATGAGTCCTCCAATTCAGCCCACCTGAACACTTCCTCACTTCCTTGAAGTGCCAGCATCCCTCTGACCCCTCATGGGCAGGAAAGCCAAGAAACAGTTTGGTAAAATTTCATGTTTGCTCCCATCAAGTACTAGACTGTCCCGCCTGCCCCTTTTTCTGAGCCTCCAGAGATGGCCATAGGAAGCTCGCTAGTGATGGCCACTCCTGCCAGCACACAGCTCCCTGCCCTGCTCTCCAGCAGCTCCCAGCCTCAGGCAAGCTCTGCTGCTGGGGGATGCCCAGCCTGGGTAAGGTCCTTCAGGGACTCAGAGTAATGCACCAGAACAAAACACCCCAGCAGCCTTCTGCTCTACTGAGCAGCCACAGGCCACTATAGCAATAAAACATGTCACACCGAGACACTGCTCGAGCCAAAATGCATGTCAGCGAGTCAAAGCCTTGTTCCTCACACTCAGCATCATCCCCTGCAGCTCCTAAGCTCTCCTAAGAGGACAGTCAGCTGCAATGCAGAGCACCTGCACTGAAGAGCCCTCATTAGCACAGTGCTCCTCCCTCTGTCTGGGGTGCTGCAGACCGCCTTGTGCCTTCAGTGCCAGTTCTGAGACAGCATCTGAAACACCCAAAGGAACAAGAACCCACTCAGAGCCAGATCCTCTGCTTCCCAGCAACTGTGCTCTTGCCCTGAACACAAGGTAGAGGAATCAGAGAATCTCAGGGAGTTCTGACAGACCAAAGTCCCTTGCACACCATTTTCAGGAGCTGAGTATAGTCGAGGAAGCAGCCTCCTCCAGCCACAGCAGCCTCCTCCAGCCACAGCAGCCTCCTCCAGCCACAGCTCTGTACCCATGGCCAAAGTTACAGCAAAGGCATCATTCCCCTGGCTGATGGACAATTTGGCCCTGTGCAGTTCTGCATGTTTCCTTATGAGCCCACAAACTTGCAGGGATGAGCACAGAGCAACTCCATCACCTTCCACTCCTCCTTCATCCCCTTCCAGAATACTGATGCTGTGAGCTAGTCACAAACAATTTTTTCCTCCTGTCCCCAGGCCACAGCAAGGTCTCTGTGCACAACCATTTCCACCTGGGAACAACCTCAGCCAGTATTTCCCTCTGCCAGGGGTGCCCTGGCTGTTTCCCAGTCCCCCTGGAGGCACCTTGCCAAATCTCCCCTTGCCTTGCTGATTACTCAGCCTCTGTCTCTCTCAGAGTTAACTCAAACTACCCATCCCTAGACTCCTTTGCCTTCATAAGAAACACCCAGCATCAGCCCCTCTGCCCCAGCAGAAGAGTGTGGAATAAGCCCAGGGAGCTGAAGTTAGGGCAAGGCTTTGCAAGAAAAAGGTAATGGCCCCAGTGGTGCTGAGGCAGACACTGCCTTTGGCAAGGTTTATTTCCTCAAAGCCTGACCAGTCTGGGCAGGTCAATCACCAGAATCTTAAATAAAGATGATTTTCAGTTGGAAAACTGGAAACCAGTTAGTACACTTGTACAAAACCCGCATTTTTGTACTTTAAAAGTACATTTAAATTGTTGACTTTTGACAGTTTTCTAGGAAAAATGCAACTGAAATGAAAGTTGTGTTTTGATGGCCTCTATTATTTTTGCAAGGCTCTTCACCTGAAATTCAGCACTGGGGGTTTGTTTTGCTTTAAAAAAAACCAAAAGCAAAACAACCAAAAACCCAGAACTCTCCAAATTCTTCTGAGAAGAGAAAATGCAGCTGTTAACCCTCTTTTGCACCCAAACGGTTGAAAGCTATGCCAGGACTGGGCCCTTATGTGATCCCTCCTGTCCATGAGCAGCCACCAGGAGATTCTGGGGAGACCCTGGCTGCCTCAGAGCAGGATGATCCTGTCATGGGCAGGTTTGCAGGCTTCGGCTCCAGATACTTGCAGCACCCTTTCACTGCCGATGTAATGTGGCCCTGATGGAAAATCAAGGGTCACTCTGGCTAAAATAATGGGGAAAAACCCAACATTTTGTTCCTGGATGTTGCAGTTGAGAGGGAGGTTTGGCAGCTGCTTATCTCAAACCCAACACTTCAGCTGGTGGGGCCAGCCCTGACTTCCATTCCACATTTAACCCTCGCAAACACTTCATGGTCTGCTCCTCCAGTAACAAGTCACTCCTTGAGTGAGGACAAGGGCTCTTCTCATGGCCTGTGATTACTCTGGGAGGAGCCTGGCATTCCCTGAGCACCTCTGCATCCACCCCATGGATATGCTGTGTGTATTGGACACACATCTGCAGTATTGGTTCTTATTGAGCAATGTTCAAAGTACCTGGACTCATGTGCAGGTTTATCAGAGGGCAGACTAAGGAAGCCGTGAGTTGATTCAGGAAAGAGCTGGACTCATCCCTCAAGCTTCTCTCTGACCCCAAGTCTTGGCACCACTTCACATATCCCTTCAAGTCCTCAGAGGATTAACTCAGTGCAAGGCTGATGAAATCATTGGGCCAGGTTTGCCCCTGGTCCATCTATTGTTTTCTTCAGCCCGGCATCAGCTCCTGCAGAAGCAGGGAAACACTTTGAGGGAAGAGATAATTGGTGCAATTCTACCTTTTGCAAATATTAATCAGGGACTATACATAAAACACTGAGGCCAACAGAAGCATAAAAACATGGTACATGGTGTCAGCTGGAAGGGAGGGAATTTTGTGCGCTGATTTACTCCCACCCAAGGGAACAGCCTTTTCTGGAAGCAGTGTTGCCCTGAGCAGACATTTCAAAGCACAAGACAGAGGAGGCAGAGCTCTCCCCAGCCATGCTTGGTGGCAGAAGAGGTTGTGTATCTCGCCACCAGCTCCCTGCACATTCCCTGCCAGGCAGGGGTGGTGTGACCTGCAAGGCTGGTCAGCACTGGGAAGCAGAGTCTGGGCACAGTGCAGAGGATCTCCAACACCCTCGTGTGAGATGGGACCCCAGCACACAAAAGGATCAGGCAGAGACAACCGGTGCTTGGAGAGAAAAATGTCTAAAATTCTACCCGAATTTAGGAACTTCAGATGTGTCCTTGGCTTTGAAGAGTGATGATAATCCAGCAGGATTTGCGTAGAGCCACCGTGAGAAGTGAGAACAGGTTCTAAATACAATCCTACATGACTGAATTTTAAGCACTCCAGTTGGATCTTTTTGGCATTACAGTGACAATCTTGGCATCATCACTCCCACGGTTGTCTGCAATTAACAGTTGCCACATTCAAGCCTCCTTGAGTTCATTAATGTCCAGGTCCTGCCTGATACCCCACCATGGTGGCAAATGAGGCAGCAGAGCAGGTTAGGAGATGTGCTGGAGGAACCTCAGTCACTCCTGTCCCATCATCTCTGGCCATCACAATTTTCTTTCCAGACTGAATAACGCCTTTTCCCCTTGCTCTGGTTTTCTCTGACTGCACTGTTAGTGCCATCAGAAATAACAGCAGTAGGTCAGACAAAAAGGTCATTCTGGCACCTTTTTACAGCCTGATCGACATGGCTGTGAAGGTACCAGCATTTCCCCGTGCTCAGCCAAAATATTTAGCACCTTCAGATGGAGATTAAAAGTCTAAATCTACAAAGAAAAACCCAACAGGGCGAGAGGTTGCCATCCTGATTCACTGTGTACATCAAAAAGAGAAAGATCAGAATCTGAACCAATATCACATGCAAAGTACAGGAGTAGCTTCAATGCCACGAGAGAACAGCCCAGGGAAATCTGTGCAGAAGTGCATTCCAGATGCAAGATGTTTCAAGGGTGGTTTCCATTCTTGTCCATTACCTAAGGTACCACTTTAGTCCCAGCCAGCCCAGAGGCCTTGGCAGAAATGGAAGAGGGACTGTCCAGTCGACAGACTGGTGGTCTGGCTCAGCTAATCCCCCCAGCCCAGTGGAAGCTTCATGTTAAACACTGAATCGCCTCAGTTCTACACTAGATCATCTTGACTCATTGACAGCTGAATAATTTATTTGGTGGCAACAACCAGGAACAAAGTCCCAGAATCTCTGAGATCAGAAGGGTGCTCTGTAGATCATCCAGCACAAACATCCTGCTCAGAGCAGGGTCACAGAGAGCAGGTGGCTCAGGACCATGTCCAGTCAGGTTGTATCTCTCCAAGGGTAGAAACACTACTACTGCTCTGGACAGTCTGTTCTCATGTCTGACCACCCCCTCAGTGAGGTTTTCCTTACATTTAAATAAAATTTCCTGCATTTCAGTTTGTGTCCTTTGACAGGATCCCCCTTCTGAACCTTCCCTTTTCCAGACCAAACAACCCCAGCCCTCTTAGCCTCTCTTCACACACTAAATACTCCAACACCTTAATCTTGACCCTGCCTTTAACGCATTCCTCTATGTCCACATCTCTTGTACACTGGGAGCCCAGCACTGGACAGAGCACCTCAGATTTGTCTCCCCAGTGCTGAGTGGAGGGGAAGGATCACCTTCTCCCCTGCTGGCACTGCTCTGCCTAAAGCAGCCCAGGGTGTCAGGTGCCTTCTTTGCACTGAGGGCACAGGGCTGGCTCTTGGACAGCCTGGTGTCCATCAGGGCCCCCAAGTCCTTCCTGTGCACAGCTGCTGCAGCTGGGAAGCACCCAGCCTGTACCTGTACCTGGGGCTGTTCCTCCCCAAGGACAGGACTTTGTACTTCCCCTTGTTGAAGTGCATCAGGCTCTTGTTGGCCCATTTCTCCAGCCTGTCCAGGTCCCTCTGGATGAAAGCACAACCCTCTAATGTATCAGCCACTCCTCCTAGATTTGCGTTGCTTTCAGCAGAAGGATACTGACTAATGTTAAAGTACTTATGTAAAAAGAGAGAATATTAATTATTTTTTCACAGTTTTCACCAAATATGTGATTTTATATGATCCCACGAAGCTGTACCTGAAGCCTGCAGATATGTTTGAACAAACTTCACATGTGCATGACCAGCTCATAGCTTAAAGACCTCAGATCCAACAGCCAATCTCCTGCATCCATGCTGGAAAAGGGAGAGTCCTACAGAGAGACAATGATACGCATCCTATCCCTTCATTCCTTCCTTCTTATATTTTATTGGTAAATTAAAATTATATAATTAAAAACTAGCAGCTGCAACTCAGAGAGGCAAATATCCTCTATGGATGACTCACCCTCTTGTGGGGTTTTTTTTGGGATGTGTTTCTGAGGAAATGAAAACATACTGATGTCTTTCCCCCTGCTTAGTTACAGAACACAGTCATTGTTCTCCTGCTTAGATGCTGGTGTGCATCTCTGTGTCAGGTGACAGGGGCTGCCTGATTTTTGGGATCATGTGCATGGTGGGAGTCCAAAGGAAGTAAAGGGGTGTCATACCACACCTGCCTCTGTCACTGGCATGGCAGAACTGAGACGGATGAAAATACCCATGAGACAGGCAGAGACTGAAACGAGTGAGGCAGAGAAATGAATGAAAGCACTGCCCTGGACAAAAAGGGGCCACATGGTGCCATGGCCAAGGGATGACAAGCAAGTGACAGCTGCGTGTCAGTGGAGGACCACTGGGCACACCCAGCCCTGGGCACACCCAGCACTGAGCTTTTCGAGACCATGAGAAACTGAAATAAGGAAGTCAAGGTGTCCCAGTTCTTCCCCTTTTTCCTCTAGGATGCTGGGATTTCAGAGCTTTTCCCTGCTGGAAGGAGCTGTCTGCCCTGGAGGTTCTCCTGCACTCTGGCACAGCTTTTGATGTGCATCAGGCTGAGTCCTGGTGTCTCAGAGCTGACTCAGGCTTGGCCCGCTGAGCTGTGCGTGCCGGCCATGAAAGGAGCTGATCCCCCGCTGCTGGCAGATGCTGAGCTTTTCTGATGTTCCATATTTTTAACTGCTTTTGGGACTTCTGCTCTAAAATGCTTCCCTTTAATTTCCATTTAATTTCCTTAAAATTGTCACTGGAGCTGGTGATATCTCTGACGTGTGTCAAATGCATCCTTTTCTCTGCTGCCTCTTTCTCCCCCACCATGCAGTACATATAAAGATTTTTAAAAAGATTTTTCGGCTCAGCACTTCACTACCTCCTCCACACTTTCTTGAGCATTCAGCCTTTTTTTTTTTTTAACTTAAAAACCCTAACATAGTGCACCCAATTGAACACATAATTGTTTCAAGTAGAGTTTCCCCGGAGAATTATATAATCTCAACCTGTCTCCTTTAGGCAGCGTATAATCATGCAATCTACTGGCTCTTTGTTTCTCTTCTTTCTTCTTTCTCTCTATTTTTCTTTTTTTTTTTTCCCTCCCCAATTCTTGTAATAAGATTTCCACCTTGTCTAGACATTTCTGACACACGCTGCATTTACCTCATCTTCAGCTGCTGCAGCCAGGAGATGCAGCAGTTCCCCTCCTTCCATAACTACATCCTGGATCTCAACACCCCCCACCTGACAAGTCCTTATTCCAGCTGCTCCTCTGCCGGTTCTGTTCCTACCCCTTGTAGAAAGCTGAGTATTTCCAGCTGTGTATTTCATCTCATGGAGGAATTTTTTTTTTTTTTATATTGCAGCTGTTATCTGATTAGGATGAAGGTTCCCTTTTAATGGGAAAATACTTGCAGTGACAGAAATTGGCCATGTTTGATGAAGAATACTCTTCCTGGTAGTTTGAAATACTGCTGCAGCTCTCAGTGGGAATTCTGGGGGAACCTCTGGTCAGCTGCAGTTCCCATGGTGCTGCACTGCTTCACACCTTCAAACTACCATTAAAAGTCCTGGGCAGCACGCTAGCACTGGAAAAGCTCCATTTTCCATAGGCAAAAGGCCCTGTCTCCCCAGCCCCAGTTTGAATAAGTCCAGGCCTTCAGCTCATGCTCAGACAGAAATTAAGTTTTCTTTGTGTTTGGCAGGAACCTCCTTCCCAGTGCACAGCTTCCACAGGGGCACAGAGAGCAGAAAGCAAAATTACTTGCAATCATGTATTTGAAATGTGTAAACAAAATTACCTTGGAGTGAGTTCACGTCCCTTCAGATCTTGCTTTCGCCAACAATCTAGCAAATATGTTCCCTGGCAGGAATGTTTGCTGAGACAATGGATCACATTTTTCAGCCCTTTGTTCAAAGTAACACTGAAATATGTAGTGGCGAGTATTTACCTCTCCAACCTGATCATCAGAGCTACCCTCATCCACTTGGAGATTAGGAACATACCACATACCTGATGTGTCCAAACATCGAAACTGTGAATCCAAGCAACAGGTCTGAAGACTGTGTTTGCACACCCTGAAAAGTCCCAAGAGCCTGCACCAACAACCACCTTACTGAGCAACTGCAAAGCCCCGGGGCACTCCAGGTAGGTGGAAAAAGAAGGAAATAGCTTGAAACTGATAGGGTTCCATCCAGGTTCCCTCACAGGTAACATGTGCCACATTTACACAAGAACTTGTAGTATTTTTGAACTTTCTCAGGCCAGCTGACCTGCGAGTTCCTACATTTCCCTCACAACCTGCTTCTTCCTGGCTTTCCAGGCTCTTGTTCCACCAGAAGCAAATTATCTCCAGTGGCACTGAGACACATCTAAAGCATCACAACCCTTCCCAACTTTCTCACGTTACCCCAGTCTGACTGGTGTTGATGTTACTCTCTTCAAGCTTTGGGAAGGTATTGCCTGTATTTTGAGGACTCTCATATTCCCAAGCACATAAACAAGATCCATGGGCAACCTACATCTTAACTTCATTCTGGTCCCTGAATGGAAACGGGCCTGTATTTGAGTGCCTAGCCTGGGGTGCTGACCAGGCTGCCCTTCCTGCCAAAAACAAAAAGTCCCAATCCCAAGCACTCTCCTGTACCCAGAACCACAGCCCTGGGTGACAAAGATGGACCCACTCACACTTTCCACCCACACAGACCATCAGCTTCACCTCACAGCTCTGCCTGACCCCATGAAAAGCACAGGGTTCTCTTTTCTGGTCCAGCCTAAGGAACAGGGCCACCACATCCCAAAGCCATTGGGTGAGACCTCCTGCTGCGTGAAGTTCTGGGCCCCACAATTTAAGAAGACTATGAAGGTCCTTGAATGCATCCAGAGGAGGCCAATAAAGCTGGTGAAAGGGCTGAAGGAATGTCCTGTGCAGAGCAGCTCAGGACTCTGGGTCTGTCTAGTTTGGAAAAAAGGAACCTGAGGGGCCACCTCATTGCTCCCTGCAGCTTCCACAGAAAACAGAGAAGAAAATTCTGATCTCCCATGTATTCAGTGCTAGAACATGTGGGAATGGTTCAAAGCTGCATCAGGAGAGGTTTAGACTGGACATTGGGGAGCATTTCTTTACTGAGAGGGTAGTCAAACACTGAAACAAAATTCCCAGTGGACAATCAATTCCCCAGGGCTGTCAGTGTTTAACAGGCATTTGGACAATGCATGTAACAACACACTTTAACTTTTGGTCAGCCCCTGACTCAGTCAGGCCGCTGGACTGCACAATCATTGTAGGTCCCTTCCAAATTAAATAGCCTATTCTCTTCTAGCATGTGTTTCCTAATTTATCCAGCCACTGACACTTGCAACCCATTCCCAAATTTGCATGGCAGCCTCTGCAATATTAGTAACAATCCCAAATATTCCAAATGCGTGTGCAAGAAATCTAAAAGCAATGGTTAGTTTCTTTTTTGAACACAGGTTTTCTTTCTCTATTTCTCTTTGAATTTCAGAACCTTCAAGGACTGCATTTACCAGGTTGCTTCAGAAACTGCCATGTGCTGCTGGAAAGAGACATTTCCTTGATCCAGGACCTTGGTTTTCAATGAAACTCAGTGTAATGTTGCAACAGACTGCTGTAACCCTGATACATATCTCATTTGCAGCACTTGTACAGAAATGAATCACTCCTAGATAATGATTTGTGGGATTCTGAAGTAGCTGTGAGAGAACAGCAGGCTGCACTTGTACGTCTGTCACACCACTTCCCGGTGACACCAGCAATGTGCTCTGCTCCCCAAAGTGCAGAGCTGAGTACACCAGACAGCCCCAGGAGCCAGGAGAGCTGCCCTCTTGACTTTCCCACTGATTCATTCACCAGTTCCCAGGAAGTCGGAAATGATTCATTTTATCCCTCACAGAATGGGCTGTGAGGGTCGCTCCTTGAGGGGAGCAGCAGCTCTCTGTGACCTGTGGCTGGGACTCACAGCAAACACCATTCCATTATTCCTTGTTAGCTGTGTTGTTCTCACGGCAGGACCACAACACGGACAACAGCCAAGCAAACTTCTCCAATTCCACACGAGTGTGGCAAAGGGAAACTAATTAAAGCCCTTATCCCCATTTACATGCCATAGGGAGGTCGCAGAGCAGCAAAACAATATGAATTCTTGGTGCTGATCTTTCTTTTGGTAAACATCAGCTGGAATTTGTGTTTGAGGCTGGAGAGTCTCCACTTGCTCCTTACTTTGGTAAAATACCTGTGAGAGAACTTCCACTGGATCCCTCCCCTCTCATCCTTGGTGGGAAGCCACAGGGTTGTATCCTGGTTAACAGGAAAGTTGGGCTTGTACCTCAGTTACCCCAGTGTTACTGCTGCATCCTTCCATGGAGCTAAGCAGGGGCTGTTGTGTGATGGGAGAGTGTGATCTCAGCCATAGCAGGACCCAGAAACTCTGGAGACTTGAAGAAAGATGTGGGAAAGAGAATCAAGGGAGGCACCAGTCTGGGTGAGGAGAGGATCAAATCCCACACAGTTTAACATAACCTGCCATGCTCTCTGTGACCATCATTTGCTGCTACCAGGCCACCTGCAGTGGCCAGGGCCTGGCCACGAAGTCTGGCAGCAGTGCCCCGGGCCACTGCTGTGCCTCAGAAATGGTTTCATTTCCTAACGTTGTTCTGTGTGAATGTTCCTTCTCCACTGGCAGCACCAACCCACCGGAACGTTAATG
Organism: Machaerirhynchus nigripectus; assembly: GCA_013397975.1. NCBI lineage: Eukaryota > Metazoa > Chordata > Aves > Passeriformes > Dicruridae > Machaerirhynchus > Machaerirhynchus nigripectus. The sequence continues at coordinate 1,533,778 of VZRQ01006851.1, read as the reverse complement.
AGAAACTAACGAAGAGAGCCAGGCTAATGCAAAACAGTAATGAAGATTAATCTCTCCCCAGAGTGGAGGCTGACAGAGACCTAGCGCACCGCAACGGCATTTGGAGGGTCAAAAGTGGGTCAATGAAAGCTAATTAATAGCAATTCTCTCTCTTATTCTTAATTACAGAGTGGTGTGTGGGGATTTCAAATAAGCTGCTTGTTCCAATCTAGACACTGAATTCCCAAACTGGGAAGCACAAGCCGTGCAGGAATTCGATGGCATATCTGGGCATAGGTCTCTCAACTGGGAAACAAGCAGAGCCAGGAGACTGGGCAGGCTGGGCTTCAACCCCTGATAGCCACCAGAAGTCTTCATTTTGGAAGATGCATTGGATGACTTCATGTAACACAGCACAGGACCTTAGTAGGGTCCTGCCTACTTACTAGGGCAAGAAGTGATTCCTGAGCAGGAATTTCAGGTCAGGCTGTGGTTTCTCCTCAACAATAAGCTCCTGGCACCCTCCAGCAGCCTTTGGAGCCAGTAATTCTTCAGTACAATTGCCTGATGCACAGCCTATCACCAAGGGAGGTTAGATTTGTACACGGCTTCCAGGCACGGCCTTAACAAGTCTGTCAGAGGGTCTCATCAAGGGCTGTCACCTACAGAGACATTATTATCAGACTGAAAAGCTCCTGAACACAGAAGCAGCACAGTAAGACCATGCAACTCTGGGGAGCCTTGTCATCTGGGAATTTGACTGAGTTCTCACTTTTACTGTGACCTTACCTCGCTTCAACCCTCTCACCTTGATTCCTGGCCCACCAGAACTGTCTGAAGACGCTTTGGTGGCAGACAATGTAGCATCCCAGGTAATTCTCCTGCCTCTGCTGCTTGTGTGTCTGTGCTGCCCCAGGCCTTGCCAGGCAGTCAAGTCACCTTTGCCAGGCCTTCAAGACATGACCACCATACCCACGTGAGAGGAAGACGCTTCCATTCCTTCTTTGCCTGCCCTGGGCAAACCCACACAAGAGGGAAAAATAGCCAACAATTCCCCAGGGTCGTCCTGTGCGGAGAGGTTGAACTGGAGAAGAAAGCACCAAGCTTGGCTGCTCTGGATGAGCCATAAAGCAGCACTTAGGATTCCTGTCTTGCCTGGCTGGAGCCCAAGTGGAAGCAAATCCTCTGCAGGCAGGGCTGTCCTGCCAGCTCCGTGATCTCACAGAGGGAAAACACGCTGGGGCTAAAGAAAAATCAATGACTTTGCACATGTCTTTGCAAGGCTGCATTCAGAGAGGTGACTGGCACTGAAATTGCCCTACTTACCACAAAAAGCAGTGACAGTGCCACCACCACAGCAGGGGACAGACAGAGTCCGGGCCTTGTTTCAGCCCTTGTGTTCTAATTGGAGCAGGCTGTGCTGCCAGCAAGAAAACAGGATCCTTTACAAGATCAGAGCTGCATCCCCCACTATGCTTTCAAAGGTGAGACAGCCGCATTTAACTCTTGCCTGGCTGACACACACAGCACCAGTCCATGCACACTGCCCAGGGGAGGACAGAAGTGAAGGGGGGAGGAAATGAGCAGGCTGTGAAGAGTCCCAGTGGAAGAGCCCCAGTGGTTCTGCGGTCGGGGGCAGCGCCTCTGCTGGAAGGAACATCGGTGTCCGGCTGAACATCCCACCCTTGACAGACGTGCAGCTTTGCTGTTGGGTAAACAGGAGTCACTTCACACCTCAGCACAGCAAACAGAAACCATCTTGAGCCTGTCTGACCTCTCACATGGTGAGCATCTTAAGTCCTTCTGCTCCAGAATGAGCAGAGGACTCAAGTGGGCATTACCAGGGACTGGTTCAGGCTGTAGGTCTGTGTCTAGAGGCAATCTGTGCCTCTTGCTAGGAATGTGCTGCCCAGGCTCTCAGGGGAAACGCTGCTCTCATTTAAATATTTAGTTAAAGTTACTTGGGTATTCTTCTAAGCTGAGTATTTAAAGGAAGCACATACCCACCTCCCACTGATAGCAGAAGGACTTAGGCACCTAATTCTGATGGGCTCCTTTGAAAACCCTGGGCTTCAATGCTCAAAGGTCTGCTCTGGATAGCCAGATCATTGCCCATGTCATGTTTGTGCTCTTAAATGATTGGCAGTAGAGCTACCTTACACTGATTCACTTTCTTCTGACTCACAGTCATTTATTTGCACCATTTCCAGCACTGGGAATTGAAACAATGATAAATGTTTTCCACACACTCACAAGACAATTCATAAACACCACGCATGCACAACTTCATGTCCAGCCATGCCAGGCTCCCCTAACTTCCCAGCCAAATAAAACCAAACAGATCTGTTCTGAACTGTAGGCATGCTGAACCAAGTCTAAGGAAATATTATTCCAGGGAAAACCTTTTTCTCTGTTTTAAGGCAAATTCCAGCAATGTGAAGGCTGTCAGGCTCAAAGACAAAGCATTTCCTCTTTACTACAGAACTAGTCCCTCCTGGCTGGTCTCGGCTTGTGCCTCCACACTGTGAAGGAGGGAATGCTGAGAGGGCTGAAAAAGCCCTCCTGGCTCTATGGTGCTTTTCTAGTTAAGGGTTTACAACTGCCCAGCAGCTGGCGCCAGCCACACCCCAGCACAGAGCATCAAACAGCTCCCAGCAAGGTCCACATGAGTCATGTCCAGCTGTGACACGAAGCTCCGAGCCCTTCAGTTCCTTCCAGGGCTGTCCAAACCTCAGCCTGGTGACCCAGCCCCAATAGCCCAGGAGGGGTCACTTTCCTCTAACTCTTGGGTGCTTCTGCAGGGATGTCTGGCCTAATAAAAACCAGCAGAGGATTGGTTTCAGCTTCTAAATCCAATCATCAACTTAGGTGCATTTCTAGACTTGTGTTAGGCAGTGGAGGGACCCCAAGGCCACTGAAATTGCAGGATAGTGGCATGTGGCAGCTAAGGAATCAGGACAGTAGCAAACTTGGCTACATTTAAGCTAAACCATTTATCTCAGCATACATCACACCATGTCTGACCACTTCCTGAGATGAACCAATGGAGATAAGACTGCTAATTTGAGTCTCAAGCCAGAGCAATGCCCTTGGATTTAGTTGAGTGCAGAGTTAGGGAAACTTCTCCCAGAGCCTGACTCTGATTCACTCTTCAAACTCTGAATCACTTGGTTTTAGCTCAGCCACCAGCTCCAGCTAAGAGCAAAATGACCATGTGTAGTTCCCCCAGGGAAATACTCGCCGGCTGCCTTCCCACAAGAGAGGAACCGAGATTGCTCCAGCTGTGCCAGCTCCGCAGGCACCGTGTGGGAAGCAGTGGGTGGCAGGGGCAAAGAACAGCCAGCCCCAGGACAGGATGGCTTTCTGGGGTTCAATGTGTTTTTTTACAGGCTGAAGGGAGACCCCCAGATTCAGTGAAATTCAAGGGGATGTGAGCCTGCATCGGGCCTCTTAGGCATGTTAACCCTTACAGCAGCCAGTTTAACTGGGAAAGGAAGGAGGGTTTGGGGCCAAGCAGAACACTCTTCTTTGAGCGATGGCAGCAGGAAGCTGGGCAGGGGTAGGTCCTGTATGAGTTCAACCCAGGATCAGGTCAGGACCATAAAATGGTTCAGCTCAAGACAAGCTCTGTCAAAGCTGTTCCACAACTGCTCCATCTCCAGCTCCCACTGTCTCGCATTTTCTGCAGTCCTTACAAGCAATTGGATGCTCACAGCTGGGAGTTGAAGAGAAGCTGCTTAAAATCTCCGAGCCCCGGCTTTGGGGGCACTGAAGACAAGCCATGCCTGTGTGGAACAGTTCACTGAAGCCATAAATGGCTTTTCAGCAGCACCTGCAGGCAGTGTGGTCTGCCTGTTGCTGTCGTGTTGTAAGAGTATGGGAGCATCTTACAGCTTCCCGGCTGGCTTCCAGCTAGAGCCCTATAATCTGTTCTAACATCACAGATTCACTTTGGAGATTTTCACTAGCTGAGCTCTGCTAGAGGAATGCAATGTGGCCACCAACCTGACATGAAGATCAGGTCAACCCTGTTTATTGAGGGTTTGTCTGGACCACCCCCACTAAGGATCTTGTGGATCTCTCCTATGGAGCTGAAACAAGTCTGCTTTGCCTTTAAAAAAGGGGCAGTGCTTAACAGACTACTTTTGTGATCCACTTGCATGCCAGAGACTCAGCTCCTCTAAAAATTAGGACCATTAGAAAAGACTCTGCAAATAGCCTTTTGTCACGTTAAAAACTGAGCACGAAGCCAGGCTCCAAGAACATAAGGCAAAATCGTGCCATGCCTGTCCCAGCTCTGCAGTCAGGTAACCAGGGAGACTGCACTGCTGAGCAGGGACGGTGATGGTGTGAGGCTGGGATGGAAACAGTGCCTTTAGCAGCCCTCAGCAATGTGGTCAGCACTGCAGCTCCTTGGAGAGGCTCAGCAGAGAGGCCAAGGCTTGAAGATCTGCGGCAGAGTCAGTGCTGACCTCTCCATGTACTCCTCTCAGCTGTCAGGCCCTGATCAAAGCAGGTCACAGCAAGGAAGGGAGGACAGAGGTAGGTCCATGATTTGTGACTGGGCTCTGACTTTATTGCCAGGACCCCAAAACCACCTGGTTGTGCTCACAGGACTGCACCATCCCTGTGCTGGGGCTGAAGCCCGGCTCTCTGCTCGGCTCAGCGCTGAGTTCATCACTCTCCACCCACCAACCCTCGAGGCTCTTCCGCCAAAAAAATAAGTGACCTGAGAAAGTTTGTGTCCCTGCAATACCCTGCAGAGGCACAGCCCAAGGCCAGGCCTGGCTGACTGTGTGTGGGGGGTGACCTTGACTCCCCACTGTTCTCCACTTGGTGCTGCAATAATAAACACACCCCAAACCATTGCTGAGTGCTCTGATGGTGCATAGATCAGACCAGTTCTGGGCTATGGCTCAGGCTAAGGTGAGCCATAGCTCACAGGGAGCTGTTCTCAAGGTGGTTTGAAACTCTGCCTTCATTTCCTCAGCCTTCTAGGGGTCATTACAGGAGATCTGTGAGGGGCAAGAAAAGCTTGTAAGGTACACAATTGAATGGTATAAATAACAATTAGTGAAACCTGGGGATAAGTATTAAACTGATTAAAAGCTATCCAAGCAGAAGAGGATTAAAAATAAATGAAACCCCTCTACAAGCCTAATGAACAATTGCTTCACAACTGTCCCTAAATTATCTTTAAAATAAAAAAATTTTAAAAAAGAAACACTTTTAAAAGTACAGATTTTTTTTAAATATAGAAATGTTTAGAAAAAGGAAATCAAACACAGCCTTGTAAGGATTCATTTAAACTCTACATGGAAAATAATTCCCAGCTCCTACTTCCCTCCAGTATGGATTGTAAGAAATCCCCAATCCCTTTTTTGCCCATTTAAGCAGGTTCTCTCTCCCTGTGCCTCCTGGACACTGTGTGCTCTTCCAGCATTAAGGACAGCCAAATGCAATTTAGCCAAATTCACACCTTTCACTCCATAATCTGCGATCTCTGCGTCAGGCTTCTGTGTGGGGAAGGAGGGCCACAAGAGGTCAAATGCACCATTTGGTACCAGACCCTCCCATTCCTGGGCTTCCTTCAGCTTTTTGGTCTCCTCACAGTGGCATCTCCCAGCCCTGAGACCCCATTTACACTGTGAGCACATGGCACCTCTTGCTCAGGACATGGCTGGAGCTCCTTGTAGGCAACAAAAGCCCCAGTTTAGCACAAATCCAATTCTAAACGCAAAAGCAAGTTCTTAAAAAAAAAAAAAAAAAAAAAAAAAGAAACACCCCANAAAAAAAAAAAAAAGCAGCAACCCACCAAGGTAGCAGACTGTGTGATGGATATTAGCTGTGCACTTAAGTGTCCTGCTGAATCAGGGCCATGGCCTATCGATTGCGACGTTACATTAATGACGTAATTTTCTCAGAAATGATGATGGAGTCCGGATCGTGGCCAAGGTTATTCAACACGTACAGCAACAACAGTCCCAACAACAGCCCGTGGACCTGCTCCCTGGCCTGACAACACACCTTTACGTGCCCTGTGGGTCCAGCACGGTGGGTCTGTAGGGCTGGCAGCACCTTGTCTTGCCAGGGGCAGATCTGAGCAGGGGAAATGTGTGCTGATTGCAGGTGGACTGCACGGAGGTTTACAGCTGGGTCTGTTGTGGTTTAACCCAGCAGGCAGCTGCGCAACACACAGCTGCTCGCTCACTCCCCCCACAGTGGGGTGGGGGAGAGAATTAGGGGAAAAAGCCATTTCCCCCTTGTTCTGTCACTACATGCTCTTGTAAAAATTCCCTCTCCATCTTTCTTATTATCAACATTATTCTCCTAATTCCAAACCACAACACCGTACAAACTACTAGGAAGAAAATGAGCCCTACCCCAGCTGAAACCTGGACAGGAGTCACTAAATGTGACCTAATTAATAAAAACTAATTAGCTAGCATTAATCAAGTAAAATCCATTAGCAGTCACTCTAAGAGCTGTACAGAAAGGTTGCAAAGGAAAGTCTATTCAAGATCCAAAGTACAGCTCCGGCACCATCCCCACTGCCTATATTTAATACCACCAATGCCTTAACATTTCAGGCCAGTTCCCTGCATGGAGTGACTCTCCAGACTGTAGTTCGGTGCCTGCCAAGCACCAGGCATGGCTCTGCCCTCACTGCTCCAGGCAGAGCTGTGGACAGAAGGAGCAGCCAGCACGCAGAAGATGCTGTTTTTCTCTGCAGTTCTCATCTGCAAAGGGCTGATCCAATCTAGAGGCACTGCCAGCTTGCTGTGTGGTCCCTGTCCTTGCATTCCTTTGGCCAACCCCAGGAATGTACAGAGCCAGGACATACAAATCTCATCTCATTCATCCTGAGCACCATCGTACACAGCTAACAGGGTTTGTGGCCTCCTCACGTTCCTGCAGCTGCGAGGTGCAAGCCTGTAGTTACAGCACCTCATCCAGACCCGGTCCTGGGAAGCTGCACTCTGTGTGTTGGTGAACCTGTCCTGAAGCATCTGGGTCATGCACTGCTGCATCCACTCGAAGCACACAAGATTTCCCCTCTCCTCCCTCTTGCGTCTTACCCCACATTTTAAAGCCACACAGCTTTCTGTCACCCACCCACCCACACGAGCCTATTGCCGGGGTGGGGTTTCATTTGCAGCATATAGAGGACAGCAATCTCGCCCACTTTCCCCAGGAGCAGTATGGATTTCCCAGGAATTAACGCCAGAGATCCAGGCACATGGATAGACGCAGCAGGGTGCCAGCCGTGCCCTTGTCGGAAGCACCCGGCTTCCCCATTCACATCCTGCTGCCCTGAATTAAAGCTGCTTCACGCCCAGCTGCATTCACAGGGCAGCTCTCGAGTTAATGATGCAGGAGGGCACTCGGGTGTGACTTCGAAGGAAGGGGAGAATGTGCTTCCAGGTTTTCCATAACAGTTAATCATTAACACCTTTCATGGTCCCAGAAGGTGCTGGCCTCCTTGCAAGCTCCCCTTATCAGCCATAATTATTTCCTGATCGGCTCTCGCCTGACTACCCGGCAGACTTATGCACAACACCCCTGAATCACCTGACTGCGTTTATTGCCCTATATTCCAAGCCAAATGGGTCTGTGCTGTGTCAGCCGCAATATTTACAGCATTACAGTTATTTCTCCCTGCCCATGCCCAAACATAAGAGTTATTCTGCCCCCCTCCTTGCCCTTTACACCATCCCTCTTTCTGTGACAGAGCAAAACAGAGCAGTCATCTAAATACCTCAGCACGCCTTTCTCCTCTTCTTCCCCAAAAGCAACAGCTCCTCTTGTGTACAGCCCAGGGGGGCACTGCTGCTATCTCCCTGAGTCCACTTTAAGTTTTCAACCATTTTAATTCTATTGATATTGCCTCAATATATAAATTAATACATTTATGTTTACACTTCTGCATTTTTAAAAAAATTTCTGACAAAGTAGCTCACCCCCATAGAGGAGAGAGATATAAATCCAAGGGACAGACATAAATGTGTCACCCACATTGTGTGTTATCTGCCTCAGGAGAGAGTTCACAGTCACCAGTTTAACTCTGTTATTGAATAAAAATGGATAGAGTACCCTGACCGGCAAGGTTGGTCTGAACAAATGCAGCCCTGTATGGGTGGAATAGTGGAAATTGCCAAGAGTGAGAGGACGGCTTGTACTTAGGTAAATAAAATAAACTTACTTAAATAAAAGCAAACCCTGAAAATGCAGCCCTTACTGCAGCTCTGATGAACAAACCTATTGTCAGTGAAGCTGTGTAGTCTACAGGTAGCACGTGCCCATGTAACACACATGCTGTCCAAGAGTTTTATATCAAAACACATACAAAAGGAAACAGAGGTCTCCAGGCACAGAGGGGGAGAGTGGAGCAATGGGAACATGGTAATTCATGATCAAATTCATTTTCTCAGTGCGATAATAACATCTACAAAGAGGAATAAAAATGCAGTGAAGGGGGATTTCATCTTCACTGCCTAAGTTTAGGAAAAAAATTTTTTAGGGAAATTCAAAACCACAAAAGGAGCAGGGGATGTACACAGAATAATCCCAGGGCCATGATACAATGCTGTTACAGCACCAGTGCCTGACACAAGGCTGACTCCACACCCAGGAGGCTACAAGGCCCCTCTGAAACACTCGCAATCTACAGCTCAAACCAACGCTTCCTTTTTCTTCTTAGCACAGCATGCATGTAACCCAGCCAGGAACTCAGGGAGTTCTCAAATATGACCAAGAATCTGGAAATGCTTTGGTCTGCTTGTCTTGGTTGCTGGAGTCAGGCCACTCTCAAGGCTGACCAAGCAGATGTGCCCCGTGCTCCAAGGGCATAAATAGCACACTGCCAAAGTATAAAACCAGAAACTGTTCAGAGCTTACCTGCACTTGCAGTTCTCCACTCTGTGAGCACATGGTGCTTCCTTCTGCTCTCAGTCATCCATTATTTTGCTTGGGGTTGTTGCTGATGGTGCTTTAAAAATTCCAGCTCAGGGCTCAGGAATGGTCACAAACAGATGTAGAATCTCAAAGGATCACTGAAAGGCTGAAGCAAACGAAGGTAAAGCCTTCCTTTTTTTAAACCCACCATGAGAAAATGATCCTGTGGTTCACACCTAAGTCATGACTTGTGTGGGGGAATATCTCAAAGCTGTCTTAGCAAGGATAGACAAGGCATGGAGAAGAACGGACTGACCAGTGATCATGCATCCTGCACAGCTCCTTTCTCCATCTGGGAGGATGCCTCAGCTCAGACAAGAGGCAGCACAGGGAGGAGACCAAGGTCTGTAGAGATAAAAAGGGCAGAAAGGTGAGTAAAGCAAAAGTATTCAGCATTTCTCACAAACACCCACCTCTCCCCTGCCCCCCCCCCCCAAAAAAAAAACCCCAAACAACCCAAGAAANNNACCCCAAACCACCAGATCAAAACCCAAATCTAAAACCACTGCATTAACAAGGTGCACCAAAAAACATCAGGGTGCTGATGCCAACAGATGTGACCATGGGCCTGAGGTAATGCCAGAGGATGGATCATACTACAGTTTCTCTCTTACACTCCTCCTAAACATGTTACTGGTTCCAGCCAAGGAGAAGATAAGGGTTGAGGTGAGCCTCTGGCCAGAGCCAGTACAGATGTTCCAGTGATCATGGTCTCACTGCTGGGTCACAAACTGAGAGCTGATCTTGAAAAACAATCTACATTTCACCCCAACCAACACTCAAACATGCAACTCCTGGAAACTGCTCATTTGATTTCTTGCAACCTTTTATTTCAGCCCTTCTTCCTGTTGCTTTCTTTTGGCTTATTTTTTTTCAGCATTAGAAATACACCCGATTTTAACTTACTGTGAAATACACTGCAATAAGCAGCCCTGCAAGTTGATGTCAGCTGTCTGTCCACAAATGATCTCAAAGTCCCCTTTACTGCTGCCTGTCCATGTGCCCTGACCCTTAACTAAAGAGGTCTCTTCTAGAACGAGCCCCTAGCTGATTCCCCATGGTGCATTCAGTCTTGGCCTCTCTGCCAAGACAGCCAGCACCAGTAGCTATTATGGAAGTCACTCGCTGTGACATGATGTCCCATCCATGGGGCACACAAGTCAAACCACTCCTGCAAGACCCACCGGCGTGGGGGAGTCCCCAGGGAGAGCAGCACGGGGCTCGCTTTTCCCTGCACAGCACATCTGGCTCTTTCATATATGGACACCACAGCTTGACCTGACCACTGAACTATCTAATGCAACAAGCCCTCTGTAATCAGCAGCCATGGAAATTAATAGCACCATTCTTTGCATTCTCAATGCAGTTTGAGAGATTTTAATCAAATCTGATGAGGGACAACGTAGCCAGCGATGAATTTATGCATGAAGCACATTACCTATGCTGCAGTTATGCCTTGTGCCAATGCTCCTGCAAGTCTGCTACCAGAGAAGCTTAAAAAACAACTTCTAAGGGCATCTTGGCACTACCAGACCACACAGGGCAAGTTATGGCTGTGTATTCTGAGTTGTTCTGTTCTTTTACTGTAGTTCACCTCCCTGTTTAGTTGGCATAGATGGTGTTGGACCTTCTCCTGTAAAAGGTCTAAAAAGGATGCTACTTCTTTGTTTTTCAGTGGATTTCTGTGCAAAGTTCCACCTCAAGACAGAGGTAGGACCCTGACCTTTAGCAAATACCTGTGTCTTCTTGTTCAGAGCTTACTGAGCTGTTTGAGACACATTCCCAGTGCTGCAGCTCCAGGTTCGCTGCAGGCGTAGGTGGGAGCTTGCTGGCTTTTCCCAGCCTGGAGCCTGTGCCCGCCAGCCCCAGGGCATGCAGGGCTCTTCACCCCCATCAAGCTTCATCTTGCCCATCCACTGCTCAGCCTTGTTCAACCACAGTGAGGGAGGCAGGGAGTTGTTTCCTGCCTTCTGAGAAACATTTCATGGAACTGGAAAAGGTTTATCGCTCTATTTTTCTGAAAGAGGTTTTAGTTCTCAGGTAAGTTTTCCTTCCTAAAATCTAAGTCACATATACATCCCCCACAAGAAATTCCACAGTAGGGATGTAGGAAAAATTGGGTTTTGGTTAGCAAAACGTATTCTCACACACACTCCTACCACCAAAAGTCCTGATGGAAATAGCTGGGTTTAGAACACGCACCTAACAGAAAGCCCAGCTCNGAAAGAAAGAAAAAAAAGAAGAAAGACTTCTGGGTTGCTTTATGTTCTAAACCAAGCCAAGAGACAGGGCTGCTGACTGAATCACAGCAGAGTGCAGCTCACAGACCAGTGCAAATGGCTGCCCTCTGCTCACACGGGTGCCCCAAAGACGCTTCCAGGCGTTCCCCCCTCCCGCCTGCCGGAGCTGCGGCTCCCGAGCTGCACCCTGTGCCGAGCTGCCAGGGCCACTCGCTCCCCGGAGGGGATCCCCGCTACCGGCACGGACAGATGCCATCAGTCACATCCATTCCCGTGGCACAGCCGGGCTGCCAGCCCCGGTGACAGCTCCGCCGTGACGGCTCTCGCAGCCAGTGCCCGGAGCACAGCCAGCGCTGCGGAGCGCGGACAGAGGGCTGGGCCTGCCTTTGCCCTCCACAGTCACAGTGGTCACTTTCTCATGAGGAAGGAGCTTCACTCCATCTTCCAGGCCTGTTTCTTCATGTTCCCCATGTCTGGCTTCTTCTTTTCACACAAAAACCAACCCATCTTTACTACTAACTATATATGAGTTCACGTGCAAAGCCTTGGGACTACAGCTCCCAGAGGAGAGCAGTGGGAGGCAAAAACAGGGAAACAAACTGTATTAATATGATTTCTCTTTTGCACAGGGGCTCCACCCTCTCTTTCAAGACCATGCATTCAGTTAATGAGAAACAGGGTATTCCCACCCCTCGTGCAAAATCCCCTTTTTATTTCATACACAGTGAGGAATTAAGACATGAGACTTTTTCAACCACTTCCCACAAGAGCTGTCTCTGGCTTTGACTTTGATAATACAGCTTGACTGATCTTTCCCTGGCCGTGGCACTGGCGTCAGGAGCCAAAGTGATGGATGGGCTTTACAGCTCAAACAGCCTTTGGGATAGCTGGTTGAAGAGAAGTGTCTAAAACCAGCAATTTATGCTTTCTCACGTTCCCAAGCCACAGGATGTTCATGGAAGCCTTTTTTCTTTACTGGTGGCTTTGAAACAGAAGCAAAATAAAAAGTGTGAGACTCTCAAGTAGACATGGTGCACCCATTGCTGGAGGAGAATGAATTATATGACTGGGAAGCAGCAGCAGCTGCCCAAGTTTTACATCACCCCAAATTCCTGATGACATTGGCTCATACACTGCTTCCTAGTTTCTCTCCTTTATCTGAATTTTAACTCCAGGTCTCTTGCGCCAGGTGTGACAGGAGTGAATGCTGTTGTCTGAGGGAAGGTAGGAGACATGAGAAGACAAAGAGCTCAGCTGCCACAAAAGACAGAGTGGCATCAGTGCAGTCTCTGTGCGTCCTGGAAAGATGAACACGAATAATTTTAGGCAGTTAGAGACATCGCAGTTGTCAGGTCACAGTTTCAGATAAACTCATATTCTGCTAAATCTTTCCCAAGTTGTCTCTGCCATCAGAGGATCTGTGATCACTCGGGTAATGTAACAATGGCTGAAGCTTTAAATGCAGTCAGATTGATAGGCCCCATTAAGATGCTCATCACAAGCTACTAAAAACCTACTGATTTATGGCTACCAGCAGGAAAGTTTCCTTACAGGCAGTTATATTTTTCTTCTTCAGCTTTCAGAGCTGCTTTTGTAGAGGTTTCACTGTTTAAGCACTTAGAGCTTAATGAATACTCAGACAATTGTCTGATGTTAAGCTCCCTGGATGCCAGCAATGGCTGAGGTTGAAGATAACTCAGAAAAGAGCCCAAGAGCAAACGGTGATCACCAAGGCTCCTACTGATAAGCACAATTGCTTGGTGCCCTCCAGAGCTTAAATTCGTGACCAAGTTACCACAAAATGAATGCAAATGCACTTCAGATGACCTCAGCAACTTGCTGAGTATACAACCTCAACCCTTAGCAAAGACAGAGGGATCCAAGTGACAGAGACATGCATGGACATAGACGGCAGCAAGTGTAGGGCAGAGCCAAGCTGAACACAGCACTGAACACCCTCCAAAGTCAAAAATAGGAAACAAAATCATTCATTTGCTTCTTCCACACTGACACAGTGTTCAGGGCAGGAGCTGAGAGGGCAGTCCAAGACGTTTCTGCCTGTATTTAACATCTTGGAGGTATAAACCTGTGTTGGCTCTCCTGGAGTTTAACAACCAGGAGATTCTGAGCACAAGCAGACAGCAAAACTGAGCTGTCTCAGCACCTGAGAAATGTTGGGACTGATACACAGCTGTGTTTCATCGAGGAATGTGACATCCAACCCACTCTCTCATCATAAAAGCAGCAGGACTACGTTTTTAGGAAGATGACAGTTCCAACATTCTTTGTACTTGAGGACTTTCCCAACTATCACACAACCATAGAGTAAACAGATGTACCAGGGTGAATTCGGGTAAAGAATGACTCAGGATTTCTGAGGCATCATCAAGTGCAAACAAGACCTTTGAGATCAATTACTGGCTGCTTAAAGTGAAACAGAACTGACAGATGCACTCAGTGTCACAGGGCAGTCACCTTTTTCTCTTCAGAGGTGATTTTTCCTGGAGATAGTTTCAGCCCTATGAAAGTGGCAACTTCACAGAAGTGATCTGCAGCCATTTCCTCACAATACACAAGGCAGGCAACTCCTCTACATGGTCACTCCATGTGTTCCATTACCTCTGGGAATTGTTCTGTTTCAACCAGGAGAGAAGCCACCAACATACTGAGTTCCTACAAATTTTGAGAAAACTGGGGGACAAGCAGAGCAAGAAGTCTCTACTGGTGCCCTGCTAAGTGAAGGGCTGATAAACTGAGCTCTCCCTTGACCTGAAAGAACACCCAGAAGGACATGTTAGAAAGCAGATCTGACTCCTGACGCTGCTTGTGACACTGCTGGCTTCTCCTTCCTTCTGTGATGCTCCCTCATGTTCTTCAAGCAGCTTCTGTCTTGTAGGACAGAAGAGATCCTGTCTTGTAGGACACTTCCTGCTCCTGACCACTTGTGCCAGCCTTTCTGGGCTTGGCCTTTAAAGATACTCTGCCTTTACTCAGAGCTGGGGGGCAGCTCTGGATTCATAGTTCAGAGTCTGTGGTTTTCCTCTCAGAAGAAGCAGCAGTTCCTGAAACCTCTATGGCTTTCAAAGGGGACTTTTCCTCCTCACTGCTTGCAGTGCCTGAAACCCTCAAGTCAGTTTGTTCTTGTAAATGATTAGGGACTCCTCCAGCTTCCTAGAGTTCTTTGGGCTCTCATTTGCAGGATCCCTTTGGAGCAGATCTGGAGGATACCCAGCTAACCAGCCACTTCCCTGACACACTGGGGGATTTGATTCAAAGCCTGACTGGGCAGGAAGCTGAGTCCTGATTTCGGCAGGCCTGCAGAACTACTCATCTCTGCACTATGTCCGAGAGAAATTCTTAAACCTTTGCTCACAGTGAGTGGCAGCTGACACTGCTAATACCACAGAGAAGAAAGGAGAGGGATGGAAAAATGTCTGCCTCCCAGCTCTCACTGAGGCTTTGGAATGAGAACTTTCCTCAGCGGGGGCTGGTTCTTCTCCAACTTTCTACATTGTTCCTTTGAAGCATCCTGCTCTCAGATCCCTTTGAAAACAAGGTACAGGTAGTTTTAGTGGGTAAGTTATAGTCTTTCCTAGGCAACTAAGAAAACTGCAGACAGTCCAAGTGAGAATCCTTCCCGTATCTATTATGAAATGACCCCGAGAGACTGGAAACACTGAAGCAGCCTAACAGTGGAATAGTGTCCCAGCACAGTACCAAAGCCTCTAAAACAGAAGTTCCCCAGATTTTCCAGTGCTCCCTTGTTGTTCAAAGACTCCTACTCCATCAAAGCTCAAACTGCTGCAGGACCAGCAGATCACGTGAGAGGCATCAGAGGATTATTAATTTGAAAAAAATGGGTGGAAAGTGTGTCAAGCACGCCCAATCTTTGAACTGGGTACTTTAGAAGATCATTGCAAAATAGAATACAACTGCACATTCATTTCTCTTTAGGAAGAACATATTGCACAAAGCCACAAAAGCTACATGACCTTCATGTGAAGGAGAACAGAAAGACCAATCTTCACTCATTGCAAATTGACTTGGAAAGGCAACAAAGCAATGCCAGTTTCCACCAGCTGACGATACGACCAAATGTCTGCGGTGCTCAGAAGATGAAACTGTAAGGCCTATTCATTGCAAACCCTTCTGGGCATATGTTAATCAGGGAGAAATTTCTTTCCAGAGATCATTATGGTGCAAATAGAAGTCCCTGATTTTGGCCTATTATGAAGGTTGTGCCTTCCTTTAAAACATGCAGCGGAGGGTGGCATCTGCTAACTGCATCTGGCTGCAGAAAATCCTGCAGTCTGTGCTTCTGTCTGGTTGCTTGAGTTTATCTGCAACATCATCTTTACTGGGCTCTCCCCAAATCCCTGTCCAGAAGACAGGCCAAGAGCAGAACAAATGTTTTTCCCATTGACAAGAGGGATCCATGCCTTGTCCCCGTTCTGGCATCTCATGGGAGAGATACAACTCAGTGCCTCTGAACTGAAGGTTGCTGTTAATGCGCCCTTAAAGGATAATGGCGCTGGCCATCTGCCTAGAGGCCACAGCACAGGCAGGGCTTTGTTTAGGATCATTTCCTTCCAAAAGTGAAAGAGGATGCTCTGTATTTCCTACAGTGACACAGAGACCTGAAAGGGGAACTTTGTAGAAAAGCCCCACTGCTCCTGTTTGTAGCACCAAAGGAACAAATGGTGAGCATCCCTACCATCCCAGGCTGTACCACTGTCACCTCTAAAACACCCCAAAACTTGGTGGCATCACCACTGAATTCATATCCAGCATTTTCCACTATAAGACACTTACAGAACTTTATATTGGTGACACTAATGCTGGTCTAATATTCACGGAAAGAGAAATGAAGATACATTAAAAAAAAAAAATCTATGACCAGTATTTAACTACCCAGAAACCAACAAACACCAAAAAAACAAACAAAAAACCCCCTCCGAAAAACCCCCAAAACCCCCCCCCCCAAAAAAAAAACCAAAAAAAAAAACAACAAAACANCCAAAAAATGAACCCACAAAAAAAAAAAAAAATCCATCAACATGAATGCCTGCTAGATCTCTTATTTACTCTGGAAAAACTCTTGGCAAGAAAATAGCACAGGTCTGGTCCCATAAAATAGCACATGAGAGAATTCTGCTAGCCTCCAGTTTTGATAAGGACATCGCAAGCAAAGAGATATTTTGTAACCAGAATTCCCCGCACACAAACATTCAGCATGGGAGAGTCATAACATCAGTAGGAAACAGATTTGCAAACTTTTCTATTAATAAAAGTAGCCAGTAGAGTTCTTCACACTTATAGCAGGTGAGCTGTTCGCTAAGTTTTCAGGTGAGCTGAATGCTGAGGCAGGATAGTCCAATATCGGACTGAAAAGTAAACTTTGTTGCTTCTAGCTTTGAGTCTGCCCATGTCCATCAGCTCCACAAGAGTCATTCCCAATTTATTCCTTTTTCTTTAGTTTGTAAGTTAATTAGCAGCAGACTGAAAGGAGAAAAGGCTGTTACTGTGGATACAGAGATGCCAAACTCCAGTAGAGAGAGGGTAGCAAATTTGTAGTTAACCTTGACTCCAAAAGCTGCACAAGAGCACTGGGTGCTCTATACAAGGTTGACACCACCTGTGCTGCCTAAAGGATCCCAGTAGCCATGTCCCAACAGCTGTGCACGCTCCTCAGGGGTCAGAGCACCCCAGGGAGGCTTTTTTGGTGTTTCCACAGCAGGAACAGCAGGGAAGCAGACATTAAACCTGCCAGCTGCACCTCCAGAGGTATGAGCTATAGCACACAGTGCATCCACGGTCTAGAAGGCTGTTGTGAGGCACAAACAGTAAATTACAGGTGGCAGGGTGAGAAAGGTGTGAAGCTGGGGAGGCTCTGCAAAACGCAGCAGTGGAGGACGGACCCCTAAAGAGCTGTGAAGAGCAGATCTGGCTACAAGTGGCACTAGTTAGCACATACCTAGATTATACATCAAAAGCCCTCATATGCTCAAGGAGAAATGTCAAGACCAGGCACAGAGTTCACAGCAGCTGAACCCTTCCACCTCTGAGTCCACGGGCTCTGCCCCAGGGGGCTGAACTCAGATACCTCTGAAGCAGAAGACAGAAGAAGGCTTGGCTGGGTGGATACCACAAGGACAGCCTAACCCCTGGGCAGGGGACAGCAAGAGCTGCAGCCAGCAGCACTCTACAAAACAAGCCTTTTACAGTGACCTCCCAGCTTCCCTGGCCTTCAGCAAGGCTGTGAGCCCACGAGACACCAGCCTGAGTCACATTCACATCTGGCCTCTCTGCTCACCAGGACTGACCTTGGGTTTTAAGTCATCACACCTCAAAAGTAACCTCTTCACCAAGGCAACCCATCTGACTTCCAAAAGATGACACAAAAAGAAGATGGATCAGAAAAATGTGGCAGGCATGAAAGAAAGCGAAAAAAAAAGGTGAACAAAGAGAAGAACGGGAAATATGCAACAGAGCAATCTTCTACTCTTCATTCATGTCATGTTCTGGCACACTTCATAGCTTTCCTCTCTGCAGCCCCCACACCGATGCAGACAGCACAGAAATCAGGTGCCTGGGCACAAGCACTGGAGTGAAGTCTGACAGAGAGTGCCCTGCAGCCATCCCCATCCTGCCTGCCCTCCTCTTCTACACGACCTGATCAAGGGGCAGGGGCTCTGTTGCCCACTGTAATTAAGCCCTGCTCTTATTTTCTCCACAGGAACTGTCATAATTAAGTCAATGAATTATGGATGTGTTACTTAACTGAGAGTATGAACCAGCTTGTAAAGAATTCACTGAAAGTCTCGGTCTTGCATTACAAAAAGGAATGTGACATTCAGGAGCAGTATCATTAGCAGCATAGCAGGGTCATGCCTGCACTCCTGGGTTCTCCAAGCCTACAGATTTCTTTGAGCATCAGAAGAAATGACAGGATCAGACCTAGGGCATTAGTGTCTTCCTTCCTCATTAGGTCATTGAAAACTCTCTGTGTTCCCAGAAGTCTCACTATTTACAGCATTGCTCCAAGCAAATGCTTTGGATGGGTGGGAGCTCCACACACATGTTAAAAAAACAAGGACCTTCATGGCTATGGAGAGGTTCCTCTGAAGACCATGCTCAGTGCTAGGACAGCAATGACTGGCACAGAGACAGACCATGTCCCAGCTGTATTTTCTCAGAGCATCTGCACAGAAGGATGATATGGAGAGATAACAAATCACATCTGCCAGGTTTTACTTAAAAAATGTTATTTCCCATACAGTCATCACTGTGAAATGCCAGGGAAATGGGGTCTTCAAACGAAACAGTTCCCAGACAGAATCTGTCCAAGACAGTACATCACATTTACTTTGAGACTTTTTTTAAAATTAATAACATTCAGTAACTGAATAGAGCCAGAGATTAATCATCACACAGATCCTGTTAAGATAAGATGATTATTAAAGGATAAACCACAAAGCTACCTTCATTTGGACAGGGTTCTTCTTCCCATCTACTCTCAGATTAATATTGAGCTACAGCTTTTTTCATATCAGAGAGCACTGTATCCTTCTTTCTCTCTAAATATCACTGATCTATATAGAATAGAGAATGGAGGACAACTGATGTTCATGTTTGAAGTCCCAGGCAACACACTCAGTTCCTTCCCTCTTTCTGAAGTCAGCTCTGCCAGTAAAACTCCTGCTGGGCTAGACTGTGTCCTTTGGAGTCCCTCAGCAGGACCACAGTCTATACAGTGTGAGCAAAGGTGGTGTGGTGTACCCCATACTCTTCCTCCCGTTTTCTCCAGACAACTTCCAGAAGGCATGCTGTTGCTAACAAACACTGTGACTCACTGAGACATTCAAAATTATGTTCCTGTAATTTCCACCTTTACTTCACTCATTCAAATCCAGCCTGTTGTGGCTTGCCCAGCTTCTGTTTGGCAAATCCTCACTGGCTGTCCTCATATGGCAGTACAGTATGTTTGAGCATCAGCTCGAAATAAGATCTAGCCAGGACAGTGTTAGAACAGACGAGTTTCTTTAGGTGGTGAAAAGCAAGATGAAGCAAGAACCTGAAATACCAGTGTCTTCCCAATATCAAGTAACACAGTCTCAAAGAAATGAAAAGCGAGAGCTTAAGCCCAGGAAAGTGAGGACAAAGAAGAGCCCAAGTCACCACAAGATCAGTGCATTATCAAAAGCACCCTGCAGAGATACTCGCTGTGAAGTCCCCAGAGTGTGGGATGCAGTCCCTGCTCTGCCCTGCTGGGAATGGGAAGGACCCACCCACCAGGCTGCCTGAGCTGGGCAGCGGCTCTGCGACCGAATGTGCCGTGAGTGGAACTTAACATCCCAGTTTTTATTCCATATATTTCGATATTTAGACTCCAAGAACACTAGCCAACCACTCCGGAGGATGCCACAGGGCCTGGATCATCCTTCCTGAAACACAAACTGCTTCCAGCCGACCGAAGGGGAGGACAGGCATTGCCAGGGCTGGTTGGGAGCTAAGACACTGCTAAGATACGGCAATACTTTGGTGTCTACTCTGATAATCATACAGTTATCGACCACAATATTTGAATATGGGGGTTTTTAAGAAGAGAACTCATTGGTTTTAAGGACTACAGCCTTCATAGAACACATTTAAGGTGTTTTACCAATTCTTTACTCCCAGCTGATTGCAGGGCTCTGCCCAAAGCACTGTTCTTGCTTTGCTACCACCCCAGACATGGAAGCTTTCCCAGCTTCACACAGTACCTTTCACCAGGCAGTGCAGCCAGAGAAAAACAATGTATTTCACTTTCCTTGTAGTAACACCAGTCCTAATTGCCATTTTAGAGCTGATGGGACTGACTTCAGCCAGACAGCCGTTGCTGATTCCTGGCTCTGGCTCCAAGCAGTTCTGCAGAAACTTCATAACCTCGCTACCCAGCTTTCTCTCCGTGTCGGTGCCCCAGGAGAGCCTTGCTTAGAGGACCATGGTCCTGGAACGCCTTGCAGATGCTCCTCTCAGTTAACATGCTCTGGATGATTACCGAGTCTACAGGCAAAAGAGACAGACCAGAAACCAAAATGGTGCTAAAATACCTGGTCTCAAAGAAATAAGTACCCCAGAAGTTATTTTGGGGAATAAAGACTTCTGTTCATGCTGAAAATACTAAAGCAGTTATTTTAACAAATAACTGCATTTTGAAAGAATCTTTGTGGAATTGAAACAGCCCAGATAACAACATGCACAGCTTGATTTGATTTTTCTAGGACTCTGATGAGTTATATTTTTAGGTAACGGCAGTCTGTGGATCTGCTTGGTTTTCTTTGTCCTGTAGGTTCCCAGAAGAACATTGCCTAAATGTCTGAGGGTCTTGGCCTTTAGAATTGTAGAATCATAGAGTATTCCGAGTTGTAAGGGACCCAAAAGGATCATTGAGTCCAACTCCTCGCCCTGCACTGGACAACCCAACAATCCCACCACGTCCCTGAGAGTGTTGTCCAAAGGCTCCTTGAACTCAGACAGGCTTGGTGCTGTGACCATTGCCCAACCACCCTCTGGGGGAAAAACATTTTTCCTAATACCCAGCTTAAACCTCCCCTGACACAGCTTCATACCATTCCCTTGGCTAATTTCAGCATTTTCAACAGCGTTGCTTATCTGCCTGGTTTCCTAATCTAAATGGCATTCATGAAGCAGGTTCTCTAACATCCGTTTGCAATTTCTTGAGAGTAAACACACCAGAAGCTGCTAAATGTTCCCTCTCTCCCTATCACACACTCTCAGCTATATTCACATCACAGAAAATGCTATGTTTACATAACATATACTTTGGGTTACAGATTGCATTACCAAGCTCCTGGTACAGCCTGCCCAGGGACCTTTCAGCATCCAGCTCTGTTCTCTTTTGCACATAACTTGGCTAAGTTATAGCTCCTTGTGTTGCAATTTTCCAAAACAGGCAACTACCTCAAGCTGGATTTTTAAGCTAGTTCTAATCTTACATCCAAGAAAATAGATGATTTTTACAGCCTAAGCCCCTCTCCCATGCCACCTAAACCAGACAACCATTTCAGCAAGAAACACATACTCCCTACGTTTGGAACAAGGTTTGTGATTTGGGAGCACTCTGAGGTTTGCCCGAGGCACACAGCTGTAACAGGTTGCCATTTTCCTTCTTTTCCTTATTCCTCTTTTTGCATATTTTAAGTTTTTGCTTCTCTACATGAGATAGAAGTGAGGAAATATAATCCATT
This sequence comes from Machaerirhynchus nigripectus, assembly GCA_013397975.1. Taxonomy (NCBI): domain Eukaryota; kingdom Metazoa; phylum Chordata; class Aves; order Passeriformes; family Dicruridae; genus Machaerirhynchus; species Machaerirhynchus nigripectus. The sequence continues at coordinate 1,512,354 of VZRQ01006851.1, read as the reverse complement.
CCAATGATCACTGGGCAGAGTTTGAAAATTTTGGAAAGGACTGAATCAGTTCTGAAGAACCTTAAAATGGTCCATATATTGGCATCACCTCCTTCTCATGGAGCTGTACCTCTAATGGAAAGGAATCATAGAATGGTTTGGGTTGGAAGGGACATTTAAAAATCATCCACTCCAACCCTCCTGCCACAGGCAGGGTTATCTTTCACTAGATCATGTTACTCAAAGCCTCAGATGAGCAAATAAATCTAATGAATCAATTGATAAACTGGACCTTTTATATATGGTTATACACTGCTCTGCAGATACACCTCAAGTCTTGTTTTTAACAGTGCCAACTCTGCGTTGCCTTACTCAACGGGATTTTATTAAAAAAGGAGAAGAGAAAGACACCCCCCTGTACACTCCAGGAGTTAGTAATACTCACTTTAAGCTGTGACCTGAGATCTGAACTTAGATATCCAGGGGATATTCACCTTTTAAGCTACAGTTTCTAGTTCCCTGCTTACCACTCATTCTTTAATGCAAATACAATTTGACAGTATCTGGTGCATAAATCAATGATGTGGCTAAAGTCTCAGTCAACTCTTCTCAGAATAAATGTTGCCATTTAAAATGTGGTGATCAAGCTTGTAAAGGGAAGGAAAGAAATGTCACTTGCAACCCAAGTGGTTCTGTTAACAAGCTGGGTTCCTGCTTCAGGTTTTTGTCTGATAAAACCACTTATCTGATGGTATGAAAGGTCATAAGTAGTTGTTGGAACAGTGGAAAGTCCACAGAAGGCTTTTTTGCCATCCTGCAACTTTTGTTTAAACTTTTAGTTGAATCATGATTTCAGTTCCTGGAGCTGAGTCATTTCATCTGCCTGGCACAGGAACACGCACGGAGCAGCTCTGCACTGCGGAGCAGGCACAGGGCGAGCGAACAACCTCGATCTTACAGGAGCACTTCCCCGCGTGTGGAAACTCAATGAGCTGCTCCACTCATCTCAAGGTGTTTTTGTGAGGATGCAGAACTCTCGGGGTGACAGAATTACACTCCTCATCAAAGCTCACCCAGCAGATCCCAGGGCACAACCTCAAGCCTTCTCCTCGGTCCCGCTGCGCAGAAGGAGCCTCAGAGAGCAACCTTGCAAAAGATGTGTTGCTACAAGGAGAAGGCTTTAGATATGACCAACAACTGTCAAAGGTATGGAGGCTCAGTACCAGCCTTTTGTACTAAAATCATCTGCCTCTGGCACATCTGTAAACATCCTTTTATAGAGGCCAAGTAATTAATTCATTAAAAGAGGAATCAACTCTCTGAATTTGCTTCTACAGCTGCCTCAGTATGGTACGCACATGCCATTTGTTGAAATATCATAAGACCTTGTAAACCACAAGAATTGCTAAAATATTTTTTCCCACTCACACTCCCTCCCCCTTCTTTATATCAAGTCTATGTAAAACCTTTTACTAAAGATCCAGATTCTCCCACTGAAACCAAGTGCTAGTTGTCTGGAAATAGACCTTCTCTGTGCCTCAAAAAGCACCCGGAGCAGATGGCCAGAGCCAAGACACACCGGTATCACAACCTCACACTGTCTCTCCCCTTACACATCAGAGGAATGGTCAGAGGGAAACATTAACTATTACAGGCTGCTTTACTGAAGAGACCAACATCTGGCTGAAGCGGAGAACAGGACAATTGATGTCAGTGCTGGGGATGTCAAATGGAATCTGAGTTCAAACCTCCTAAATGCTCAACTTCAGTGCCAGGCCAGGGCAAAAGAAAGTGATAGCAGAAAATGCTATTCAGGAGAGCTTTCCAGAAACAGGGATCCAGACTAACAGGAAAAGCTGTGTGTCTTTTCTAAACTGGGGGATAAGGGCCTTTAAAAAGTCTGGGGGCTGCAGCCCTCATTTCAGTGGATACAGGGCTGCTTGCATCAAGCTTTATTTTTACAGAGCGTGAATCATTTCTCACTCAGTGAGAATCACTGGGATCATTCTGCTGTTGGTATCTCTGACACCAGCAATGCTAAAAATACAAAAAGCTCCCAAGTCAACCATGTGCTGTCAGTTCTGAACCTGACTGCTGCATTGCTTGCATCTACTGACAAAGAGCAGGAGCAGGTGCTGACACCTTTCAGATCAGTCTAAGAGTGCAGGACTGGGCCCACTCTCAAAAACCCCTCCTCCTCCATTTATCCCCAACTGTAAATATTTGACTTCTCCTCCTGGTCTGATGAACAATGGCAGCCTATAATTATAGCTAATACCATACAGGCTGCTGTGCTGTCACTCACTTTTGCTCTCAGCCATGCTTGAGAACTGAAGGACCATACAGTTCCCTTCATGGCACTTAACTACCTGCATAGCTCACACCCAGCTCAAGAAGTCACACTGTCGTGACTCCTTTCCCTCTGAAAAGGATGACGTGAACCAGAAGGCAGCAGAAGAACCGTTTCTAAAACCCCTTTGCCATTTTATATTTTAATCTACAGTGATGGCTCAAAAATGTATGTTATCCAATTTTGTCTACCAAATCACAGCTAGAGAACAAGCCAGTTGTGAGTCCTTCATTTTAATTGATTATTTACATAATCTTTAACATCCACCCCCTCTGGAAGAAAAATTATCTTGCAACATATGAAGATAGCTGTGCTAATTATGATTTCAGTTGCCATGAAACAGTCTGCAAATGTGGTTCCTCCCATCGTGTTATAAACAAGGTCTTAGGGTGTGGTTTGCTTAACACGGAGCAATATCTGCAGCTTAACTAACTGCATGTTTTAATGTATGGTGGGATTGAGCAACCACATGCCGAGAGCTGTTACAGAGGCCAGAACTGGATTTTGCACCAACTTAGAGAAAATCACAGAGAAAAAGTCCATTGGGCATAGCCTCTGGTTGTTGAAACCATTAAATGGCTGGCTGATGGAAAAAGTGTGTTCATGGTGGAATTGCTCTGAACCAGCCTGTTCCTGGATCTGACTGCACAGCTGGAATTTGGGAGACAGGCTTTGGTGTCACCTCCTTTGGTCACTGTAACATGCCAGCTGGAAGTTTGGTTTCCTACCAGGTATGATCTACCAGCAGACTGATGGGATGGCCTGCTCTTTCTCATCCTCACTTCCACGATAAGTGCTCTGTCTAGGGGAAATGGAAAAAAAGGAAAAGCTCTTTGTAGTGCTATTGGACCTGCTTTGAAACAGCTGTAGTTGGGTTGAACATGGAAGTTCCGAGCCCACATTCTGTCTGCTTCACACAAGATAATATTTCATTCAGTGGCACAGGAATCTCATTTCCCTTGGCAGAGTTGCTCTTTTGTGTCTTATCTCTAACTAGGTGATAAGTTGATATCATAGAATCATAAAAGAGCTTCAGTTGGAAGCAACCTTTTAAAGGTCATCTAGTCCAACCTTCCTGCTGTGGGCAGGGACACCTTCCACCATCCCAGGTTGCTCCAAGCCCTGTCCAACCTGGCCCTGGACACTCCCAGGGATGGGGCAGCCACAGCTTCTCTGGGCAGCCTGTGCCAGGGCCTCACCACCCTCATTGTACAAACCCTCTTGAAATACATTCTTCAAATATTTGAACATACAGGGGCACTCTCTGCATATTAACAGGAGTTTTAATACCCAGCAAATTTCAGCTTGGTGTCATCTATAAGAAGAATTTGTCTTGCATCAAGAAATGAAGGCAGGGCGGAACATGTGTCCCTCAGAAGACAAAGTACATGACCCTGCCAGTATTTTCACTTGCCCAACAAAGAAATGGAAAGAAAGAAATGGCCTCAAATCTATTATTGCTATGCCACACGTCTTCCAAATGGAAAAGGGGGCTTCTCTTCACCGTGCACCAAGCCTGGCTTCCAAAAGAGAATGGAGCAAAGAGTTGCTAGCCCAGTAACGGCTGTTTAATAACGCAAAACTATTTTGTTCAACTCCAATCTAAACGTTTTTTTTTTGTTCTTTTCACAGAACAGATTTGGAGAGTTAACACTCAAGCTGACCCAAAACATTGCCATGGTTCATTAGCAAATTAGAGTTTTAAACCCAACTATTCCTACAGCAGTAGCAGCAGGGCAGGATATGCTCTTATGAGAAGTTTAAAAGAAAATGCTTCCTGGACTACTGGGATTGCTGGCCAGACATGGAGGGCTCTGGCACCCCTGTTGCCATTTGTGCTGATGCACACAGGTTTTGTGGCAGAACTTTGTTCAGTGGAGATAAACCAGGTGCTCTCTTTGCCCACCATTCAGGCTCCTGAGTGCATTGCCCTTCTTTTTGTCCCTAGTCTTTGTAAAGATTTATGTAATGAATTTTGTTGGATCACTTCCACACTGCAATAATTGTGAAATCCCTGTGTGGTTGGCAAGACACAGCAAAGAGACCGCTGCAAAGGGCCTGCCATATATTTTGCCCAATACCCCATATACCACAAACAGAGTTTATTCCAGTGTAACTCTGCCAAGCCCAAGGGAGTTTCATTTTGGAGGAACTTTTCCAACAAGTCTCAGCTCAGTAAGGAAAAGGAAAAAGAAAAATTATCCTTCCCTGACACCTAGAGAAAAAAAAAACAACCCAAACATGTGGCTTAAGGCCAATACAGGGCTCTCCCAACCTTGGAGCTAAAGACTAAAATACTTTTAGAACAAACAACTATTTGGTTTCTGTATTTCTCCATCAACTTCCAGACAGATAATAAAGCAATAAAATGGAAGGACTGCAAATACAAATGCTACAGGCTTCTCCTTACATCCATCCTTCATAGCCAGTTGCTTCCTCCTCCCCACACACCCTTTCAAAGATAAAATCCTACTTTCAAAGCTACCTCTTTAAACCATCACCAACAGCCTTATTGATTCTGGCTTTTTTCTACAGAAATTCTCAGGTTTCAGTGCACCGAGGTCTCTGATCCAAGCCTGGCTAGATACCCTGAAGGAAAGCTAAGACTTCCAGTGCCTCTTTTCCCCTTGTCCTGAGACAGGGCACGAGCACAGGCTGCGAGGCTGCTGGGGTCAGTGATGCTGTAATTACCTTAGAGCTTGATCCTTAGACACTGAAACTCACTCCACAAACACAGGATGATTATAGAACCATAGAATGGCTTGGGTTAAAGGGGATACTGAAGGTCATTTAGTTCCAGCCCCCCTGCCATGGGTAGGGGCACCTTCCACTGGAGCAGGTTAATAACTGAACAGCCAGAGCTCTGCCACACGCTTTCGGCAGATGTTGCGTGAGATGAACTCACATCCCAAACACCTGGCTGCCATCCATTCTGGTCACAAGAAAAGGGCTGATGTTTCCCAAACCCCACTTTCTTGCCAGGCATGGGCTGTCCCTGCTCCAGGGGCAGCCTTGGCTAAGCCGTGAGCCCCCAGAACCACCAGTGGTGAAGCACGTGGGGACCACAGGGAGCGGGGAATTGCATGCTGCTGTTCCTGTAGGGTTTAGCCATCTGTGTACTTACAGCAGTCAGCTCTGAATTTACAGGTAAGATGGAAATACAGTCCCACATTAGCAGCAGCATCTCCTAGAACAGGTTTTTAAGAAAAAAAATTACTACTAGATCCTGAATTCGTTCAAATCGGCACAACCCAATGACACCAGCAGAGGTTCAGTTCACACCAACCGGGGATGGAGCAACCTCCATTAAACTTGCAACACTCTGGGACTGCATTTGAACGGGGCTGATTGTGCCCAAACGACTAAGTGCTTCTAGAAGGCTGATGGACTGATGTTATTGATTATTGGGATGATGTGGTTGCCAAGAGAGAGGCTGCACAGAGCATCTCAAAGCTCAGTTTTGTCGCAATACTAAGCTGCATTGTCCTGTAAAAGCCTCTGCAAAATGTTGTGATCAGAGCTTTGTTAAAGTTGGAATCAGTGTTCCCCTAGAAATGCTGCCAGAAATGAGTCTGTGTGGCTTTCTCAGGTAGGTCTCGCTGCTTTCGTCTTCACTTCCTATTGCTTGAGACTGGCTTTTCTCCTCTAAATTTCATCAGCTTGTTTGTACCCTCTAATCCCTCTCGCAGTCTCCTTAACCCCCTCCACCCTCCACCACCTCCTCATGGAAAGGACAGAGCTCTGGCATAGACCACAAACACCCAAGCCCAGCCTGCCCCCCTCAGCACCGCTGGTATCTGGGGAATGCTGGCACAGACTGTAGGCCATGTCTGTCACACTTATGAATTATCTCCTTGCAGATTCATTATTAAAAGAAGAAAAAGTTTATTTAATGCTTTCCTGAGTTTTTCTAGGGGGCTGATTCTTTGCCCTTGTCCTTAAAGAACAGGAGTGCAGCTGGGATTTCCTTGAGGCTGACACTGGAAGGTGTGTAATGATACACACTTCACATTATGTCCCTTCTTGTGGAATCCCCCTGGCCCTTTACAAACTGCACAAGCCTAGCAAAACAAGACAATAAAATATGAAAACATGCTAATTGGAATATTTACCATTAACATTGCAGTGCCTTGGTACTTCCCACTAACAGTGTGCAGTATAAACCGGTGAAATCAGGCCAGTGCTACAAAAGCAAACACTACTTTTAACCTTGCATTCAAACGAGGAGGAAATGGGAGGAGAGTGAGCCAAGCCTCCCCTGGTGCAGTCAGGTGCAAAGCCATTCAGGCAGTGGCTTCACACCTGTTTACAAAGTCCAGCTCTGACCCAGCTCCTCAGAATGCATCAAACCAGCCTCATTTTGTGGAAAAGTGGAGCAGTGACCCAGCCCCTGAGGCTCAGAAAATTTTGACCCTCCCTAATTCTGTGGGAAGCAGCCTCCCAGCTGGGACCACCAGCTGCCAGCTTTCTACACAGTCTTGGGCACTGTCAGCTGGTGCAATGCCTTAACTAAACTGGATGGAGAGATCTCAAAGATATTGCATATCACATTAATACACCAAATCTCGTCCTCTGCTAAGGAATCATTTGCTACAATGCAAACAGGTCCTTGCTCCCAACAGGGAGCAGCTACAGTGCAGTCCTTCAGCCAAGCAGGAGCAGCAAAAGAAGGGGTGTAGATAGTCTTTGTGGAAAATGCACAATTCAAAAAGTACTGACTGCTGGAGCACGAGGCCACTGCTCCCACGGGCATTCCCCTGTGCACCTTGATGAATCCTCTGTCTTGCTCAGGCATAGAAAAAGCTGCTGTGAAAATAACATTCTAGAACACAGTAGATCAGTTGGCACTGAAAAATGTTTGTATTCAATTGTTCTTCAGTTCTGTTAGCCTTTTGGCCATCTTCCTAAATTTGACAGCAACGTCTGTCATGTAAAATCAACTCTGGATTTTTTTTTTTGGTATGTCTTTATATGAGCACTCTGCTTTTTAAAAGGCAGAAGGCTGATGAGAGCAGGGAAACGAGGGACCTATGGATCCCAGTGGAGTTAGAGAGAAAGATGTTGGCAAACACCTCTGCTGCTGTTGTTAGAGAAGTGTTGTAGCCACAGTGGCCCAAGGATGGTTAACCATTTAACACCTCCCTAAACATTGTCAGCTTCTAGTTCAGACCTGAGAAAGATCTCCAGGGCCACTTCTTGTCAGCTTTATCCCCAGATGTAGCAGCTGATTTATTCTCAGATATTCTTCCCAGAAACCTTGTCTTGTTGGCACTGTTAGAGACAAGTCTCCATTTCCCTATTTTCAACATCTTGCATTTTACAGACAAGTTTTACCAGACATAAACCCCTGGAGAATTCCTCACAAACAGCTACACACTTGGAACAGCAGGCAGTGAGGGCAAGGAGCTTCCAACCAGGGTGTAACCACATGGGTCCCACACTTGAGCCTGTCTCCACCACGGCAAGGACAGCACCTCCAGCAGGAACAGGGTGTTTGCCAGGGCTGGTCCTCTGCTCCTGCATCCAAACATCTGAAATTTCATTATAAGACCTGGGAACGGGGATCACAGATCCTGGGAATGGAGAATCCCGGTTTCCATTCATGTGGCTAGAAAGAAAAAGGGGAAAACCCCTTATAAGCAGATTTTTGACTGCCAGAGGCTTTCAGTTCTGCAGGTCTCAGTTAACAGCTGTCCAGCAGAGACACCAGTTTGCTCTGGTCTCTGACTGAGCTGTGCATACAAAGCTGTCAAAGCTCTGCCTCAAAGCTGCTCGTGGGGAAGGGGAGGGCAGACACAGCCAGTGGGACAAATGTAAATGCCTGCCCTGCTCAGAAGCCATTCAGAAGGACTTGAGGAGATTAGTCCTTTAGGCAGGGGTGAATTTTAGATGTCATTCTTTGATACCACAGAGACATACACCACCAGTTTCTATCACTGTCAGTAGAAAGTAAAGTCAGGCCTCTGCAGGCAGTCCTGTGACCTTCTCTTTAAAGATTTGTCAGGTCTACACCATAACACTGATATCAGCCAGCTTTTAAAAACAGCCTCCAAGTGCACAGGCGTGAGCCTGCTCACAGCTACGCTGATTAAGCCAAGAACAGAATTCATTCCTTATTACTAATAGGGGAAACAGAACAAAAATGAAGCTGCCATAAATAAACCAAAGTAAAGGCCAACTTCTGCCCTCAGCTGTAGGCGAGCTGGAAGGGGTCACTCAGGGAAGACAAGATAATTGAGTCTGGGGAGCGATGCCAGGATGGGGATGCCTACCTGCCTCTGCCTCCCCGAGAACCACCAGCAAGGCAAATTCTGCTTATTTCTTCTGTAAGCAGATGGACTCCGGACTTGACTGCAGTCAAACAGGGACAGCCTCAGCCAGTCTAGACACATCTGTGCCAGTGGCACAGGAGCTTGGCTGGACACCAATAAGCAGGACGGCTGCAGTGGCTCAGGGAAGTGTGGAAAAAGTAATTTTGGATGAGTTTTTCAACAATGGGTATAATCTGTGCCAGATGCTCTGCTGACACAGGTAGGCAGAGCTCCCCAGACATCAGTGCCTGTGATAACCAGTGGCTGGTAATGGTTTGGATCTGAATGGCTTTAACCACATCAGCATGTGCTGCATTTCAGGCTGGGGCAAGATGGCTTGAGGTTTCCCAATGTACTTCTCAGACACGGGGGAAGGGACACAGAAGGGAAGAGAGAAGGGAAAGCCTGATGCAATTAATCAATTTACTGAAAAAGCCCCCTTTGTGACATTATCTTTCTCTTCATAAGGTTTCATTGCATAGCTGTGCTCCTTTTTGGTTTGTCAGCCTTCTTTTACCCCCCATATTAAAACTGAAATGTTCAAACCATGCAGCTGACTTAGATGAGAGGACTATAAACACTGGATATATGCTCTGCACCAAAACGTGGTACATCCTTGCAACATTTTCTTTTAGGAAACAACACTGCCAAAACACGGTAGTAGAAGGATCAATTTAGGCCATGCTGGAATAACCCATCCTTCATTTTGCTCCTCCAGGCACGGGTGTACTTCTATGCCCTTCCCTCCTTGATGATTTACATCTCACATAAACCTGGCCTGGTTCTTAGGTACTCCAAAACCAGAGCCAGCAGAGGAGTGGGGTTGGCTTTAATCCACCTTGGTGCCTTCACTAGTCCAGAATTATGACAGGCTATCTCAGCACAACTGAGACTGTGCTATGTTTCTCACAACCCTGGCGACAGAAAACAAAGTGAATTATACCAGCAGCAACAAGGGACTAGGAGCAGGAGCAAAATCTGGGCTTCCAGGGAAAGCTCCTAGAAGTTTGTTGTGAGGGGACTCTGTCCTCTCTCTCACCACCTATTTATTCATCCACACTGTAAGGGAGAGTCACCCCTTACACCTCACTCATTTTCATACGAGTTCAAGTTCGCTACAGCTGAAGGGAGTTGTGCAAAAGGATCCTGTTAAACTGTAACCAGTCATCGGATGTGCCAGTTAATCATCTACTTTGAAGCTTGTCCATTTTGATAATAATTTTCCATGGTTGCAGAATTAAAGCTTAACTGGTCATCGGCTTCAAAAATGACCTTGTCTGACAGGGAATGTGGAAGAGGAAACAACAGTAACACGACCTTCTTGTGTAAATTCTAGATGTGGACAGAGGGGAGAAAAATACTGCTGGCAGTTTCCAGTTGACTCAGTGATTTATCTCAACCAGTGTGTAACCTCCCAGTGTGTAAACTCCCCCTGCTCATCTCCAGTCATGAAAGAAACACCAGCTCCTGTCTCCAGGAGTGGCAGGGCAGTGTCAGAGAGACCCCCACCAACAGGGCTTATCAGACAGGAGAGGTGCACTTGGAAAGCACAGGAAAATCACAACCTGTGCACCTGACTGGTGAGCTGACTGCTTCCTTCCTGCAGTACTGACCTGTCTTGAGGAAACATGATGGAAACACAGCGAGTATTTAAAAATCCAGACTACAGGCAGGAGAGGTCCTGAGCAGATACCAAGTGTGACAACAGTCCTCACCACATCCACAATCAGTGGACACAAGTAAGGTGTTAAAACCAGTCCAGTTCCACTGGACTCAGAGCAGTAAAATTGTGCTACACTCCAGTATCATGTCCGGAACTATTTTAGCCCTTTAAGTCCATGATAAGATGGAATGAATCCTAAATTTTCCCAGGCGGACAACCAACACTAAAAAGCAAAGGGCAAGGACAAGACAAACATCACCAGATGTGATGATATGTTACAGAACCCACGCCAGACTTCTCCCAGCAGCCAGCACTCACTCAGACAAGATGCTGGGGAGTCAGGGCTGGTTACTACAACAATTTTTGGAATAGGGCAAGAGGGAACATAATTCATTACCACATTTAAGGAAACTTAGTCACACAGTAATGAGGGTAAGTGACCAGACAGATTGTCAAAGCAAAAAAAGCTCTTAGCATGAGTCCTCTCTTTTCAAAAGCACCTTGCTTAAGATTTACAAACCCACTTCACTGACTCGGAGTGAAACTTAAGTTTAAAATCCTTAAAGACATTACTCAGTCCAATGAGAAGATAAATCAATGAGGTGAAGAAACATTCATTCATTTATGTACTTATTTATTTACCCAAGATAAAGTGGAATTTATGTTGTTCTAAAGCACTGGGAGAGTTAAATGTCTCAGGGAATGCTTCAGTAATAATAATTTATTTGTAAAAGATTTTGGATCAAACAACACTGGAATCAGAAATTTCCAGAACTCCTCACAAATGAAGACCTCCCCAGCCAAAAGGCCCCTTCTTTCTTTGCTTGTGCCCACTGGTGGTCTTGGTTTCACTGGACAGCTGCAATGTGCAGGCTGGGGAGAACTCCCTGGCAGGGCTGCTGAACTGAAGTCTCCAAGCTTCCTTGGTGCTCTGCTTCAAGCCAGCTTCCCTGGCTAAATTGCCCAAGAACTGGAAACTTGGTCTCTGCAGATCCACTCAGCTGTTTTGCCCAGGAAAATAGGATCTCAGGCCACCCACTCAGTAAGATCTTGCTGTTTTGGAGACTGCTATGAGGAAACTTAGAGTTGCACTTTGGATGCTGCAAATGTTCAGAGCCTGAAACACCCTTCCTCTCAGCAGCCTTAGTTTGATGGGAAATACACCACCCAGCTCTGATGACTTGCAGATACAGCCTGAGATCACACAAGGAGAAAACCCCCAGTAAAAAGGAAGATGGGACTCTTAGAAGGGTCCTGCAGCTGTGAGGCACCGAGTGCTTATTGCTGTACAACGGGAAAATTCTGTGGTGCCACGAAGAGCACAAAGATGCTGCTTTTATAGCCACTGCCTGCTCTCAGCGAGCTATTTTGTACTAAATTTCCCTGCTGATCCAGCTGCATTGTGATAGCAGGTGTCTGCTAACATCTATCACATGTTATTGCGTTTTTCCCTTCCACCTTCAGGTGTAAAGGACACGATGCATCACTGCACAATAGGAGAGGAAGAAGACGCTGCCTAATTTCCCATAGGATGCAATATTTATCCTCTAAGTATGGCTTAACTGAATAACTTGCTAGATTTGTGTCAAGGCTTGTAAGGAGTGGTGACTAATCCTAGCTAGTGGGGATTAACAATGTTTGCTGTGGGAAATGTGCCAGACTTTTCAATTATATCATGTCTTACAAACAGACTGCAATGGTTCTACATGAATACAATTGTGTTCTTGCCACAGCACGGTGATAACAGGATGTCCTTTCTAGTTTTTTAATGCCACAGACTAGAGCAAGCCTCAGCAGGAACATCACCTGGATGGACAACAGTACAAGAGCCTGTTCTTAAAGTAGGGCAAAAGGAGGAGGAGGAGGATCAGGTGTGCAGTCAGAAAGCCTTAAAGTTACACCTTCAGAAGCTATGGTTGAGTGTGCACCACCTGTGTTACCCTCACAGGATAACACACACATGCTCACACACTTCCCAGAAGGAGGGAGCCCTGGAAGGCCACGGATGGCTGCCTGGAGAAGTGATGTTGAAGACTCAGACTCCAAGTGGTGGAAAATCACATGACTAGAGTCCTCATCAGCAGCAGGGGAAAAAGCAGAAAGAAAACCAAGAGGTCCAGCTGGCAACACAAGCATCCCTCTGTGCTCTCACCCAGAAACACCTCCCCGTGCAACTGTGTTGTGACAGGTACAGCTCACTCAGCTTTTCCTTTCGCTGCCTCAGAACAATGAGGAGACACAAGGCTCCTCACGGTACAGAAAAAAGGTCTGAGGTGCGGCACTCAAAGCAGGTTGAAGGGATACAGCCCATCCTGACCACTCCAGCTCATTTCCACATACCCATGGCCAGACCAAGGGTTTGACTCAATACCAGTTTGCATCTTCCATTTGGCTTGAAGAATTTCTGGATATCACAGAATCAGTCAGGTTGGAAAAGGCCTCTGAGATGGTGTCCAACCTATGACCAAACTCCCCGAAGTCAATCAGACCACGGCCCTGAGTGCCACAGCCAGCCTGCCCTTAAACACCTCCAGAGACAGTGACNCCCCTGAGCCTCCTTTTCCCCAGGCTAAACACCCTCAGCTGCTCTTCACAGGACGTGCACTCCAGACCCTTCACCTATTGCCCTTCTCTGGACATGCTCTATTGCCCTTCTCTGGACATGCTCCAGACCTTCAATGTCCTTCTAAACTGAGGGGCCCAGAACTGGACACAGCACTCGAGGTGTGGCCCCACCAGTACTGAGTACAGAGGAAGGATCACCTCCCTAGTCCTGCTGGCCACACTGATACAGCTATGAAGCAAACCAAAATAAACACAAAAATAAAGCAAACTACAGAGGCTCAACTTGTCAGTATTGCTCTCCCATCCTCTGACCTGATAGAGTTCAACTCCCAGGACCAAACTGAGTGTAACCCTCCTGCCAGCAAGCCTTCATTCAGACTCAGCCATGGGAGCTTTATGCTTTGTACAAGACAAAACTCCCTTTCTGTGCTCCTCCTGGAGCTCTCCTAACGAGCTACATGTTAACACTGATTTCTCCCACAGGTAACAGTAGTTATTACTACTTAATAGTGTTCCAGCGTGCTTGGGAGTAACAATAGCACCGAGGTAATTAGAGGAAAAGGAACATCTTCCTATGAGTAAGGCATGCACAGCTGAAGAGTGTTTTGCAATAGCATGACTGCCCAGTGGCAGCTGTTCCAGCACACCTGAGATGGCCTACTCCTTTTTCAGCCTGGTGACAGATTGTCCCCTGTGACTGCACCCACCTCCACAAGGACTTGGTGAGAAAGGCAGAGAAACCCATCATGAAACAGCCCACAGTCACCTGGCAAGGCCCTTCTATGTCATCAGAGACATTAAATCCAGATTCAGTATCTAAACACAGAAGGGATTTGAAACTGGGTCTTGAGCCTCACCTAGCAATGCTTTCACCAGCTAACTACAGGGAAAAGCACCACCACACACCCATTTTTAAAGTATTTCCATATGAAATGTTTGATTTCTGGTTTATTAGTTTAGCTGCAGTTAACAAACAAAAGCTGCAAGCAAAGGTGAGCTTAGGCCTCCCTTGTTCTTTCTGGCTATTTTACATCTCTGGTCCAATGGGGACAGACATCATCACCCCATTTTGTAGTCAAGGGAGCAGGGGGAGAGGGAAGAGGAGGGAAGGGAAGGACAGGGTGTCTCACAGGCAGAGCTGCTGCTCTGTCAAGCCACATTCAACCAAAAGCCGGCACAGCGAGGCTCTCCTTGCTCATCTGTGGACAACCTACTATAAGCAGAGACAAGTTTCTCCTGTTTGCAAACAGTTATTTAAGCAACAAAGTTAAACATTTCCATTTATTTCTTGTTCCCACATCCTTACAATCTTCCAAGTCCTCCTTGTGATTTTTCAGCTAGCTCTGAAATTTGCTGGGAGCTACAGGAAGCCTCTCTCTTTTCAATAGGGAGGTCCCCAGGGTCACCTAAGCCAAAACCAAAACTGAAGCATGATGTAGAGCAGGGCTTAAGCTGCTGCATTCCCCAAGGCCTACCAGCTTGGGATCTCCATTTGCCTGGCTGCACCCAGCAGCTGGGCTGGGCAAGGAAGCTTAAACCTGAGGTGGGAATAAGGCAGGAACAGCTGTAGGGGAGTGGATAGGGAGGGCAGGGAGACCAGAGGTAGGTAAGGCTTGGGGTAGAGGGGAAGGTGATGGCAGTGAGACCCTGTTCCAAAAATACTGGGCTTTGCTGCTCCAGATCCTTCAGTAAAACATGGAACAGGAAACCTACTGTCAGCCTCAGGGAGAGCTTTGGTCATCCCCAGGCTGTTTCAAACAGCTGCTCCCCCGGCATTTGGATGTCCTGTCTCCACCTGCCCTCTCCTGCCTTCCCTGCACTGAGCACTATGTTAGTGAACCATGCACCAACCTCCTTCCTTGACTTCTTTGCCAAAAAGAAGATTTGCATGGGGTGGCAATTAAAGAAGTAGAATGTGATATTCATCAGCTTTTGTGCCTCTGAACCTGACCACATCCTGGAGCAGGATCTCCTCACAGGTGTTCAGATACCCTGGTAATGGGTGTTGGGACAAAAAAATACACCATTAAAAACAAGAGTTGGGAGAAAAAAGAGGAGACTCCTCAGAGAAAATGAAAGAAAGCGTATGGGTTGAGGAGTTCCATTTCCCACTTTTTTTTATCAGCCTTCAGAGATTTCAGCCAAATGCAAGATTGAAATGAAAATATTAGAGAGGCTAATATTTTACAGATATAAATTGTATGCATCAGGTACTCAGTATGCATACTACATAAAAATATTTTAAATAATTTTCTTCTAAACCCCACAGTCTCCTGGAAGCAACAACAACAAAAAAGTGCTCATATTCTTTGTTTAACTCACTTCCTTATGTAAGGTTCATGTTTTCTTCCAACACAGTGGTAGGAGAGTTGTGAAATACAAATAGCTTCTCTTTTTACTCTTCATCATTATGTACAATATTGACTGCTCCCACTCACTCAGATTAGCTGTATTTTGTAAACAGCAAAGGCACTTTAAAAGTGCAGATTTTTTCCAAGGCTTTCTCAATTCTGCTGACGTAAAACTTTGCATTGATCCATTAAAATTGCTTTTACATCCAAGTACCTTCCAACAGGCTGTACCCGTTTCCATGGTCTCTAACATGTACTTTTTACCACTCTTACAAAACCCAGACCTACTACACCGCATTTCTTTGGACCAAGATTTCTTTGAGAATATCTGACTTGTGGTGACCCAAACACTCTAGAAAACATCCCCTAAACCTCAGCTCTTTCCTCATTTTCCATGCTTGATGCTCTAACCATGCCGGCACTTCTTGTCCAGAAAAATAAGAGCTGTAAAATTGGTGAACATTCCTAAGGGGTTGGTTGCACACTTGCCCTTCTAGTATTTAGATAAACATTTTAGCAATATCAGATATTGTTTGGAACTCTGGTTCTGTACACTATGAACATTATCTAAAAGCATTTTTGTAAAAACTCCACATGAAATATTTGTGCCTTTCAGGTGCTCATTAAACACCTAATTCCCCAAAGTATTGATTTTGAGTATGTCTTAGTACAAGGACCTCTCTGCTGCTTCTACTCAGTCACAATCATCATCATCACCAGTGGAGTGTTCAGCTTCCCAGGGAAGAACTGAATGCTTTTTTTGGCAGTAGAAGGGTTAACAGCTGACAGGATATTTTTAAGTCAGCTGTGTCAATTATTCTGTCAATATTTCAACTTTTCCACTGTCTTGGGAGTTCAGTGCTGCTGTTGTTGCTTTTCCACACTAATGTTCCAAACCCTCTTGAGCAACATCCCCCCTCCCCCAACCTCCCATTTGTTCAGCTTTTTAAGAAACTCTTTGCACTTGTGAGTGTAACCCATGCCAGAAATATTAACTGTAGGTTTTATAGCTGTATAAAATCTGGTATAAATATCACAACTCTGTCTTAACTACCAAATTTTTGCAACATACTTCTAGTGTCAGTGATTACACTAAAATATGAGCAGGCTGGTGGTGGCACAACATTTTCTCATTTGAAGAGAAATTTAATAGGTTTCCTTGGAGTACAGATGCTTTGGAGAAATTAGTATTTGAAACTCGGACTGTCCAGCTGGACTGTTTCTAAATCACAACAAAGAACAGGCAGTTTCTGTCAGCTGAGACTTCCAAGAATAGAGTTGCTCCCTTCATCATTGCTTTGATAAGCAGATGGCCTCCGCCACTTCTTCCTTGCGGAGCTGGAAATGGAGCTGGTTCAATGCAAGAAATGGCAGAAATGAATTACAGCAACAGGTTGGCCCTGACTCTTGTCTTGTGCTAGGAAGGGGCTCCTCTGGAACAGGAGAGGGTCAGGAAAAGCATTCTTTGTTTTGGAGTTGATGCTTCTTCACTGCAATACGAGGTATAAAGGTGTAAGATGATGCTGATCCTGTCACATCTCTGCCTAGTAGGATTCCTCCCTTCTTTCACTCTGATTTAGTATTGGGCCCCTCACTACAAGAAAGACATTGTGGATCTGGAGTGAGCCCAGAGAAGAGCAATGAAGCTGGTGAAGGATCTAAAGAAAAAGCCCTGCAAGGAACGGCTGAGGGAACTCATGGAAGGGCTTGTCCTGGAGAAAAAGGGGTTGGGGGAGGCCTTATCACCCTCCACAACTCCCTGAATCTCTGCTCCCAGGTAACAAGAGACAGAACAAGAGGAAATGGCACCACGTACTACACACTTGCAGCTGCTCTGTGTTAACATCACTGCACAGATTAAGCACCCAAAACATCTTGGATGGTGCTTCCTCACGGACACCATCTCAGTGAGAAGACAGCAAAGAGTACGAAGAGTATAAGGACATTTCTGCAGGTATCAGAAGCACCCAGCTGAAAAAATCCTATGTGGGGCACTGGAATAGTGGATAATGTTTACATGATGAATGTACTGAGGATGTTCTTCCTAAAGGAAACTTTCAAGCAAAAGGAGTATGCTGTCAAAAATGTTGAAGACTACAACCCTAAGGAATAAGATTTCAACACCTGCCCTGGTTATTTAAAGATATATTTTCATAGTTTGTATCAAACCATGTGTCATTGTTCTCTTTAAGATGACACCCTTCAGAGAAGGCAAGTGAATTACTCAGAGGCAGGTCCTGACCAGTCCCGCTGGGTACAAACAGGCACAGGAGATGGAGGGAAACTCATCTGGCTGCCTTTTGGATGGGAAAGCATCATCCTGGTAGCCTTAGAAACAAAGACCATAAGCACAGTTTGCAACACCTGGCCCCAGGCCACGCCTTGCCCTCGTGGGAGCACAGCGGGGCTGGGTGTGGGCAGTGCTGAGCAGAGACCCGCAGGAGAACACAGCTCTTCAGGAGGTGGTGTCCGACTCAACAAGGCAGAACGCAGGCAGCACTGGGGCACTGCACCGTTTTAGGGACTAGGGCTTGAAAACAGTTTAACACACAGAGCCCAAATCAGAGTCGTCACCAAAGACTTTGTGGCTGCTCTTGGCAAAAGGCCTATTCCCAGTGATTTGGTGATAGGCAAATAGCTGCTCTTTGTACTTCCAGAGCTTAGTTACTTTGGAAATTTAAGCAAGTAGTAAGCATTTTTCACTTCCTGTCCTGATAAACCATTCAAAACAACATCACCTGATTTATCAGCACTGCCTCAGAGAACACCATTCCAATAGAGAGATAAAGCTTGTGTGCATATAATTTCTTCAGTGACCCCTTTGAATCTGAAGTGCTGTTGAAGTGCAAGATCTTATCTGTGCAGGGTCACAAACATGTTGGCTTTGTAGCAGGCTTTGCCCAGCATCATGCCAACTCTCCCAGCCTCGCTTCCTCTGTTGCACCCTGTTCCAGAGGGACAGAGCGGATCCTACTTTGCCTGCAAACTACAAGCCATGTAAATAGCTGAGTGCTTCATCTGCAACCTGAGTTCACATATATCTGATAACAGCATGTAAAGCAAGCTTGCAGGAAAAAGAGAAAAAAGATCAGTTTTTACCTGATGAGGTGGGACTGAGCCTCCACGAAGTGGCTGTGGGATAGAAAAGGGTATCTCTGCACACAAACTGATTTGCCCCTTCCCTGACTTGTGAGTCCCCACTGTCACTAACCAAGTACCCTGATGCCTCCAAACCCAAGGTAGTTTCAGTGTTGTACCAACCAGCTTCTCTCCATGAACTATTCAAACAGGCCAATACTCCCAGTCTCAGGTAGCCTGGGGATAACTCTGATTTTAAAAGAAACACCTCCAAGCTGGGCAGAAAAGTTGCTGTTCTCTTGTACGGCTGGGGTGGGGGGGGGAAGAGGGGAAGGGAGGAAGAGAGAAAACTTCGAAGTCTTCCTGTAAGTGAAGTTTTCAGCCTTATCTTCAACCTTTAAAACATTCTCTTCAAGGTAGAAATACTACAGCCAGCGTGTCCAAAGAACTTCACTTCCATAATGACCAGTCAAGTCCAACCAAAATATCTTTCATCTTCAGGCTGGGTTGGGCCCTTAAACTGAGCAGATCAAGACAATGGGCACCAACAGAACAAACTAAGATGTCATTATTGTTGCTGAGTTGTAAGCAGATGTCATGATTTGGAAGAGCACTAGTGTTAAGAGCTTAGTTATGCTATAAAAACCACCAAAAAGACTTTTACTTAAACTTCCTGCACACTGATACTGATCAGAACAGCCTTCAGATCATGGCCCTATTTCCTGTAAGCATATATAAATTTATATAGAAGACCCCTGCCATGATTCACTGAGTGTTTGTATCAAAGTGATTAAGTAAGTACTGACTTTTCAGAAGAATCCAATGAGAAACAAGGCCAAATGCCAAATATTTAGGAAATAGGGGTATTTAGAAATGAGATTACAACATCAATGTCAGAAATATCTAGACTTGGAAAAGAATCAGGTAAATTGCAACATCAATTCTATCAACTAACCCTTCCTCTCCAAATGCACTTTGATGTTCTAGTCAAATATTTCAGACTGCAGATCAAACCCAGGTCTGGCTTTGGCGGAAGTGTTTTGACAAAGAATTTCAGGAGTCAAGGACTTGGGGTTTTGCATCTGTAGGCCAGTAATGAGGCTGTCAAAAGCATAACCATCACTGCTGCAGAGCAGGGGCTCACTTTCCTAGCACTGCCAGAAAGATTGAATTAGTGCTTAAACTACATATATATATTCCCCAAATGCAGATTCCTGGTGCCTGTGTGTGCTTTCAAGCACCCACATCAGTCAGCATAGCAAGCTCCTACACCTGTGGCTCTGAAAAAAACCTGATCTGCACTAGAGAAAAAGTTAGGCTGTGGCAGCTTTACAGCTTCTTCCACCTGGAAAAAGGAGTTGCTTTGCCAGGACAGTCTTTCTGCAAGTAGAGCTTTCTCCTTTGGATACTACAAAAATGAAAATGTAGAACTTGGACGTAAACCTTCAAAGGATAATCCTGTCTTTTGGGCAGTCACTATCCCAAAACACATACCTAGCCAGGGACATCGTGTAGCTTTACCCTGATCTCCTCAAGGGTCACAGCTCAGGAGATGACCTTGCTTCAACAGGTGGCTCTGACTGTCTGAGCCTTGGTGCTTCAATTGTTGCAGGGCATTGGAGAGTAAAACTTGCACCAATTTTGCCATTAAGTGGCAATACCCCGTGACTGAATACCTTAAGGGCTGAGGGGACCTCAAGGAACTAGAACCTGACTTCTGTGAGGGCTGGAAAACCCACCAGGAATGTTTCATTTCCATGAGGTTTCTGTCACAGCAGAAGAGCCCCAACTGGCCAGAAATTAATAAGTAAATTGTTTGTTCAGGGTAGAGGGATGGAATGGTAGAAATGAGGCCCGGAAAAAGCAGGTTTGGTCTGCTTGGGAGACAGGATACAGCCTTGGGGGGTTACCACAGTGCACTCAGGTCTAGTATTCCCAGAGTATACCAGCACTATCCTACAGGGATTTCCTCACATTGAGCTCCTACACTGTGTGACAGCCCACTCATGGATTCTCTGCAGAACATCCCAGGCTCTGCTCTAGAAAACCTAGGACTTATACAGCAGAAAAGAAATAATGACACTCCTTCAGTTCTCCTACTCTGTTGCAGACAGACCATGTGCAGAGCTTCTCTCACAGAGGAGTTAACTCCCTCATGCAGCACATCTCCTGTCACTCACCCTGAAAAACAGGCAGCAGACACAGAAGACAATGACTGTGTGAAAGGGTACAAAACACCAGGGTCAAGAAGGGGAGTGGGAGGGCTGAGGAGCAGGGATTCATAGCCAAGGGCTCTGCTCATGCCATGGATTCACCCTGGGGCCTTGAACAACGCACTTGGCTCCTGTCCCTGGCTAAGGTCAGGTAGAACCCTTCATATAACCTGTGCCAGAAGCAAAACACTTAAAGGAAAGTAAGGGAGAGGTGCTTTAAGACAAGCCAACACCACGTCCAAGCTACAGAGAACCTCAGATGAATGGAGTTCTATCTCTGTATACACTTAATTATCTCAGTTGGTCCTAAGATAAACAGCATGAAGAATAAATAACTTTATGGCAACAGATCAAACAGGACAAGACAGTCAAACTGCTTCCCTCTCCAACCCTGCTAATTCTGTTTCAGGCTGCCTCTAACCACAAGTCCCTTCTTCTGAAGGGGATTTTGGGAGAGTGAAAGAATGTAGGTGGAACAGGAGTTCTTCCAAGAGAAGAGAGGAGTCACAGGCCTCACGGGACGTCTCTTGGAGATGGCTCATTAATCATGGACCACTTTAAATTCTGTCTCTCAGCACCTTTTTTTTGGTAACATATATTGGTGGAACAAGCTGTTACAGCAATGCACCAGGAAGGGAGAACATGCTGCAAACCACTGATATCAAATGTAATCCACTGGAAGCAAGGCAGACTTCTCCTCACGGGGAAGAAAAGCTGGCCTAGCCCAGGCCATGTGAGACTGGAAGAGGTCACATCCTGGCTGTGAAACAGGAAAGCAGACAAGGACTTCATGTGCACCAGGACTGAGCAGAGAGATCAGTCAGAGGTCAGGAAAAGCAGCACCCATGAGCAGGGTGAGGGTGGTGTTCCCAGGACAGCCTGTTTTACAGCTTCCAAGCACAGATCCAGTGCAGTTCTCTGCACAACATAACCTCACCTCCATTTCAGGCTCTTCTTCCTCTCTCCCTTTCTGCCCACAGCACAAGGGGCAGCACTGCCTGTGAACTGCCAGGGAGAAGCAAGAGAAATCATCTGAGCACCTCCCCAGGTGGCTTGGTCTGAGCAAGGAACTGTCTTCTTTCAGGATCAAACAGGGGCTCCAGCTGTCCCCCAAGAATTAGGGGACAAGTTCTGGCCATGTCAGTTTGTCAGTGGCCTCATCTTTCTCCTCATGCAGGACCTCTCACTTCCTATACCCTCTCTAGTCAGCAGCAAGGCAGAACTTGAGGAGGTGGATTCAGACCCCAAAAGCCAAAGCTGAGGGCGAGCACTGTGGGCCAAGGGAGAACAGGTCCCCAGAACAGTTAAATGCTGAAGACCAGGTGATGGGAACCTGCCAGGAAGAGGCTCCTGCTCCTTTCCCCCTCAGAGAGGAATAGTGAAACTGGGCAGAGCAGTGATGGCCTCATTTGACTGCAGGAAGCTCCTGCTTAAAATATCTGTTCTACAGCTGCCACGAAGTATTTTCTTTATAAAATATAGGGTAGAAGTAGATGGTAGCAAAATTGAGGGGAGAAAGAAGAAACCTCACAAAATACTTACAGGCTCTGATAAGTCTCCAGTGAGGAGGAGCACTCTATGTTACTAAATCAGGTTCAGTCTGCCACTATTTTTGGTGTTCTGGTTCTTTAAATGGATAAATTGGGAAAATTTGTAATCATAGAGCAGTGATTTAAGAGATGGAGTTACAGAGACTCTCCCGACCCTGTCAGGCATCTGTGTGGTCTCGAGCAGAGAACTTTTCTGGGAAAAGGCAGAGGTTTCTGGCCAGGCTGTGGGGCTCAGCAACACCCTCCCCAAGCCGAGGGGAGCACAGCACAGCTGTGGCTGTCAGGATGGCTTTGTTTCCTACCCATGCTCAGAGTATGTGCTGAGATGAGAGATGTTTATTAATATCATCCTATGAAACAAATTGAATGAGTTTAAGACAAACTGGAGTCCACTCCTGACGTGGTCTTTAATTCTGAAACCAATATTTATCTGTGTGACAGAAGAACAAAGATTGGTGGACTGCAATAAAAGGGAAATGAAGGTTCAGGACAAATTCCATTTCCCTGCTGTAGATCAGTTACTGTCAAGATACCAAGAGCTTGGCGGGTATGCAAGGGGAAGTGGAGAAAAGTGATAGACAAAACATAGGAAGTTCGGAGCATCCCGTCCTCTTCTCAGCTACTCCAAAGGAGACTTTCCACCCCATCCTGCTGTGTTACACTGTTGACAGAGCCCCTCATATTTGCTTTAACAACAAGCCACAATATTCACCATTCCCTCCTAATCTGTCCATGCCCTCTCTCAGGATGGGCCACCTGGGAAGATTATCAGAAGTAAAAGCAGAAATGGACAAGATACATTTGCAACCCTTTCCCTTGTGAACCCTGGTGTCCCAGGGAACAGCAAGAGTTTTGCCTTTTGGCTTCAGAAGCATGTGGGTTTAATACAGAGAGCAGCTAAGCATAAGCAGGGATACATTCCCAAATTACTAACTCCTTTCAGATTTTTGCAGTGAGCTCCAGCACAGCTCCTGCCCAGTGGCAGCAGCAGTTCTGGCTGTGGCAATGTCGTTTAAGCCGCGCATTATTGCAGGCTGGCAGTGAGAGAGCAGTGGCAGTGGGAAGTCAGGCCTGGAGAGATGGGGAGCCTTTAGACTTGTGGCAGTCTCAGGCCAGGAACATCATCTCTCTCAGGATGCACCTGAAACCATTGAGTACGGGGTGAAGGAAGCAGACCAGGGACGTAGGAAAGAATGAGGTGAGAGGCTACTCAATCTCTGCCGTGACTCCCCACATGTCTGTATCTTTTGCCTGCCAGTGTGTCTGCAATCAGGACAGAAGCAAAGAAAAGTTCTTTCCCATCATTTAAGTCCATCTGTCCTTTCAGACTGGGTCCCAGGCCCGATGTGGCCAGGTTTGCAGACCCCACATGACCAGGTCAGTCTCCATGGAGCAAAGAGAGACTTGTGTCTACAACTGACAGTCGCAGTCTGTAACCAACTGACTCATCTGCTCCTGTTCCAGAACATAACCTGTCTGCTCCAAACCATGTGGAAAACCTGGGGATGACTGGGCAAGGGCTTCACACACCGAGTGACTCACGCACACACCGCCTGTGCTGCTCTGAGTTTCCTCAAGCCCCCATATCCTGGGAAACTGGTGAAAAGGCTTGTTCCAGATGTTCAAGAGGTAAGGTTGAAACATGCTAGTGCAAATCCGGCCTACACAATGGATCTATTACATTCAACAGGAGCCTTTTCTCTGGCTTCAGCAGGCTGATTATCAGGCCATAGTTTAGGAAAAGGGAGAGAAGATCACCAGCTTCTTGAATTCAGAGAGTTTAGAGCTGCTTTGACCTAGCCAAGCTCCCTGATGCTGAAGAGGACAGGACAGCAGCCATAAAACACATTTATGTCCTCAGGAAACCACAGCATGCCACACGATGACAACTGCTGAGTGTTACAAAGGCCACTTAAGCAGTGTGGTAGAAGGTTAAATCATGCAACAAAACAAACCCCTCCTGGAGTTTGCTGGTGCTTTGCACGGTCCTGGAAGCTGCCTCCGGCACCTGAGACAGGTGGGAAAGCACATCCAGGTAACACAGCTGTTCACAGTACCCATCCCAAGGGCTGTGTGTCCCTCCAGCTCCTGTTTGTCCCCTACACGATTCAAGGCAGCCACACACTCCTTGCCTCCCCAGTGGCACAAGGACTGCACTCAGAGAGTCCTGCCTGCACTCCCCTCCCTGCTCTGGCCAATGTGCCACCAGTGACAGGGGACAGACCTCAGTGACGGCTCAGCGCCCTGCAGTGCAGCACTGAAAGGGAGCTGGAAGTAGCCAGACACACAAAGGCTTGACCTTTCCCTCTTATTTGATTGCCATTTTTTCCAGGAACTTGTTAAAACTACAAATAAAAGTTTCATTCAAATGGATTTTTGTGCCAAAATGAGAGATGGGGGGAAAAAAAATAAAAGCCTCTCTTCATAAAAAAAAAAACAAACCAAGGAAACATATGTCCAAGACTTTAAACTTGTTTTCACAACTACTTACAGAACAGGAAAGTCAGTAAATCTGATCCTTTCACACAAAGGTCTCAATTTCAACAAAATTTTCTAATGAAAACACTTTCATGGAAATATTTGTGGCCAACTTGCATTTTATTCTATTCCTGGGATATGCACCTTATGGGTCTGGAAACAAGATGGTAATTGTAGAGGGAGCAGGCAAATTTTTCACTTTAGTGAGCAAGTTTTGCTTAAGGACCTTTCACCCAACAATTGGAAATTCTCTAATTCACATTTGATTTCTGCTGGAAAAGATACCCAAAACTTCACGGGGAAAAAAAGCTTGACTATACCTCTGCCTCCCCAACTTCAGAACAGAGTTTAGGCATGATTTCAGCATTTCACCACTCAAACACACCCCAGTGCTGTCAATATCCAGTCTCTGGAGTTATTAACCATTCCCTGTTGCTATGGGCCTTCTTTGGAAGTGACACTGGTTAACCAACAGCTGCAGGTCTGTGATCATTCTTTTCCTCTTCAACACCCTCCCAGTTTCTTTGTCCTCACCAGCATCTAAAGGAGCCAGCACATACACAGACATCATGATCAAATTCATGTCAGGCAAGAAGGACAAAGTCACAGATATGAGAAGATGGGATTATCTGCTTGGCTGCTGCTTGCTCTGTAGAAGTTGCAAAGTCCAGGACAGTAAAATTTCCACTGAACTCGGCATTTTCTGTGATGTAACTCTCTTAAATGATTTAGGGGAAAAAAACCACCCAGAACTGCAAACCTGCTGCTGACAAAATGCAGTGTAAACCATGCTACTTGTGACTAGCCCTGTCACAGTCCACTAATACACAGAGGACTGGAAGCTTTTGTTCAGCAAATAGGTTAAGCAGGTGCCTGTTTCAACAGGGGTAATGCCCCTCGGGTAAGCTCTGAGACCCAGCTCTTCCTTTGCATGCTCACCTGCCCATGAGCTTCACCTTCTCTGCATTCCAGGTGTCTCAGAAACAGAACAAAATGCTTCTCTCTCAAGAGCCACCAGCAATAAATAGGGCAAGGCAAGCACCCAGCTAAGGAGCCAAGATGCACCCCAAGAGGCTCAGGGGAAACGAGGGCTCCGCTGCTCCACCTCTTCCCTCCCGGCTGCATCTGCCACACCTGGCACAGGGCTGTGTCCAAGCAGGAGCTGTAGACAAGTCACACTCCTGCTGTTAACAGCTCAGTAGGATGGAAAGAGTTCAAAATAATCAGTCTGCACTCAAGTGCAAGTTATTCTTGGATACCAGATTCCTGTTGCTTCAGTTCTCCATTTCCACACTGCACCCCAGGCTCAGAACTTGGTGAAGCTCAGTTCCACTCAGGATGCACAGCCTGGATTGCATCTGTACTGGATGCAGAGACCTTGGTCATGGCTGAGTTTTCCAGGTCAGGGGTGGAGGATGAGCTTTCTGCCCCACCTCTCACTGAAAACTTGGCACCCCCAGGATTTCTTTTGGTCTTTCCTCCCTTTGCTCTCTGCTTCAGGACAGCAGGACCCTGAAACCTTGCCCTAAAGGCAAGCAGTGCTTTGTGCCATCCTTGTTCTTCCTTTCCTCATGCCCTATTAGATCTAACTGGAAAAAAGGGGTTGGGCACCTCCTTTTCTAAGGATGAGACAAAGCACTCAACTGAAATGGCAGAGTTTAGCTTAACAGGCCTCTTGAGGAGACCAAAGGGACAAGTATTCCCGTTCAACTGAACTGGAGTGACAACCAAGGGGGGCTCCAGTTTTCCTTTAATGGAACACAGCCTTGTGAACTCAGTGATGGTACAATACAGCTCAGAAAGACTTGTTCAAATACTGCAAAAACTGTTCTTGAAATCACTGAATATTCCAAAAGTCCAGAAATCCTGATACAAAATAAAAATTTAAATATGGTTTAAAAATCCATTAATACAGACTCCTTCAGTTCTTTTTCTGAATCTTAGCGAGGATAAAAAACTAGGGAAAAAACTGAAATGTATCTGCACAGTAATCCATGGATTTCTCAGCTGCCCAGTCTAAAACTTGCACAGCCATACTTTCTAGGAAACACATCTGAACTTAAAGCAGCAAGATCTTAACACAATCCAAAGTGCAAACTGCATGCAAGATCCATTTGTAAAACTAATCTATCCTAGAAGTTTTTGCCAGGGCTATAATTGTCATGGAGTTGTGTAGACACATGTTTGTTCTAAATACATTAGCAGGCAAAAGGCATCTCCCTACATTTTGCAGTCAGGAAGGAAGGGGACCATTTGCCCAGGTAGTACTTGTTTTGTTCACCGATAAATATTCTCAAGGCAAAAGTATTTTATTTCTTTTCTACTGGAAAGCTGGAAGGAGCTGCTCCAGCACAGTGTGACTAGCTGACCAAGGAACCAGATCTGCTCCAAGTGAGCCCCACAGAGCAGGCTCTCAGAAAAACAGGAAGCTCCCACATTTGAACTTTTGGAAACCCTCCTGTCTTAGCGGTAGGGATACACCAGCAAACACACAGGCCACAGTGTCATTCCTCCAGAGCTGGTCCCCAGGGTCCCTGCAGTATTTATCCCAGCAGACAGCCCCCATCCCTGACACCTGAAGTCCTTCCTTAGCTCACAAAACACAGATCCTCCAAGCACCTTGGTCCTGCCCCAGGCGTAGGCTGAGCGTGGCAGGGTGGTGACTGTGCTTTGGGTGTGCTTTGGGAAGAGCGTGGTATCACCAGGCTGGCACTGACTCAGCTGCCAAGTCACCAGGACAGCTCCCTGCCAGTGCCAGCCCTGAGGACTCATTTCCCCACCAACTATTTCTGCAATGCTTGGGCTCCTCACTGTTTACCTTAAGCCCCAGCCATTTCTGCTAATCCAGAGAAGGCGTGGAAGACTCCTTCAAATACCATGTTCATCAGCACAGGCTTGGCAACAGCTTCTCTTCAACTCCCTGCCTGGCACAAGCCTCCTGTTATCTGTGGTGCCCTGGCAAACAGGGCTCTGCTGGCTCTTCCAGGCCGGCCTTTGCCTCCACCACCTACCTCTGTTTATGTTACTTTCCCAACACACTTGCAAATATGATAAAGGTTAATCTGGTACAAAAGGTAAATAGGGTTACACAAAGCTGGATTTAGCAATTTAGTTTTATTGGCCACTAAGGCAGGCAATTCTTCGATGCAGGTAATGAGGAGATAGTCAAGCCAGATAAAGGATCTGTGCAATATAAACATCCTCCCAACAGCCTGCTCCCCGCTTGCATAAGCGCTGTAATCATGAAAGCAATTCTTAATGGAGCCACTTGGCAGAGGCCCTGGCACAGCAAGCTGTGAGCCTCTCCCCAGCTCATGGACCAGCTCCAAGAGCCTGTTACTACAGCCTGCAGCGGGCAGGAGGAGGGGCAGGAAGGGGGGAGACAAAGCTGGCTCCAGTCTGCAGCCAGTGGCACCGGGGCAGGGCCAGGCCTCCTCTAACATGTCACCTGTGCGGTTTGGAGCAGGCCAGTCATCCCCTGTGCTCAGCTCTGCATCTGTAAATCAAAATGGATTATTTCCCCTTTGTGCCCCATCTTTCATAGGTAAACTCCTACAATGAAGGCTGTTCCTTCCACACAGATAAGGGCTTCTGGCTGGAAGTGTTATTGTCACTCAGAAGCCTGCAGTATTATTTCTGTGAATAGGTGACTAATTTTTCCCGACCTTTCAATATCTGTACTTTTCCTCAGAGAAGGAAAACCAAAACAAACCAAGATCCATGTTTCCTGGCATCCTGCCCTCTTTCACCTCTCTGGACCAAAACCTAGGACAACCCACAAAGCTGAACTGGAAACCTTTTGCACCTTACATCTTGTGCTGCTTGGCTTTGTTTTCTCCTTGGCTATCAAATTTAGGATGTCCCGCAAGGAGCACAGAAGTGCCAGACCTGCCTTTTCTCTCAGCAGAGATCACCAGAGTCTCATGCTTTCCCCCTGGACAGCTTCCCAAGAGGTGATGGCTTGGGCACTGCTCAGTGGGCACCACCCTCGCTGGGCTCAGTCGCTGCTCAGCTCTGCCTTCCCAGCAGTGCCACTACAGACACACGCCGGGCAGGGGGAAGATTCAGGGGAGCCTCTGTCCCTACATCTTCCAGGAAAAGTAAAAGAAGAAAGCGAAGCTTACTTCACCCCAAAAACCCCAAACTGCAGGACAGGTCTAACAGTCACTTGCTCCCCATGACGTGGTTTTCTCACCCAGGCAAAAGGGGCCTCATTCCCACAGCAAACAGGGTGCATTTGCCAGCTGCAGGACTGAATCAGAACCTAGGCATCCACTCAGATATCCATTATGCTCATTTCCAGTGCCATACATTAAGAATTTCTCCTTTCCTGAACTCATTTACCTTTCAGCACAGATCCTCATCAGATTGATGTAGGAATTTTCCCTATCCTGCACAGCCTAAATAACAGTTGACCAGTTACAATATTAGGAATAACTATTGGGAAGCATTAGTCCAGAACCAGCGAGTTTTGGTCTGATAGACTAGATTGGCTCAAAGGTTCAGCCTCATAGACTAGAGCTCGTTTTCTAGTCTACAGCTTGCCACTGGCAAACTTCAGCTGAGTAGCTGCCCTCTGTATGCCTTTTCTGCCCTCCGTGAAACACAGCTGTACTGCTGCAACGTGCTCCGAGACCTGCGAATAGGAAGTGCTGCGTGACAGTTCAGGGTTAGTATGCAGAGCAGGACCCACAGTGGGCTACGAAACTGACCATGCACCAGCTGTATCAGAGAGGCCAGTACTGATATATCGGCCAGCTAGGAATTATCTCCAGCTGGCAGGCAGAATGCATTTAGACTGACTATGCTTCTGGACTTTGAGGGTTTTTTCAGTAGTCAAGTTACCACTGACCTTTTGCAGAAGTATAAAACATATCTGTAAGGATTATGGGCCTTTCCTCAAGCCTCCTGAAGGTAATACACCTGTTTGCATCAACGTTAATAAACTATCCAGCAAGAACAGCTGAATCCAGCAGCCCCACTGGCACAATAAAGACAACCGTCTGCCAGTACAGGACTGGGACAATAGGAAGGCTGCAGTTTTATTTTCCATTTCTGCCAAAAAACCTCACTATCTCCACTAGCATCCATGTCGGAGCTAGGACACCGGGAAGGCAGTTGTTTCAATTTACATACTGCAAGGATTTATTAGATGAGGTGATCACACAGGTATCCTCACGGCACAAAACCTACTCAAATGTCCTTGTTTTTCTCATTCCCTGTTTTGCAACCCACCTTCAAATGACCCCATGTCACAGGCTGTGAACAAGCAGTTCTTTCTTCACTGAAGATAAGAGAAGGGCTGCCAGGCTGCCAGCACCTTGGGCTTTGGTTTGGGTCTTGTTTGTTTTTTTATTTTGGAACCACCCATTTGGCTTCAGTATCTTGATACACGCTGCTGAAGTGGAGTTACTAAAGACAGGCAATTTCAGATGTGGGGTTTGAGACAAATCTGTGATTCTTCTATACTTAATCAGCAACTTAAGATATAGCTAACCTGCTTTCTTTCCTGTTCCTTATACCTGGAAATTCTCTGACTACCTATGAGCTTGCCTTACCCAACTTTCAGTGTCAAGACTTACTGCTCACCACCTTTGACTACAGAAAACATAACCCTGGCTGAAGTTACACTCATTTTACTGTTTCAGGACCAGAGATGGTTTAAACTCACTAATACCCATAGGCATTTAGGAAGCAATATTGATACTTGGGGGGGATTTTTTAATCAAATGATCTGTTCCTCCAGGTGGTATAAAATAATACTTGACATAAGAAAAACCTTATCATGTGTTACTTAACCGAGTGAGCAAAGGAGCAGCACGGGCATTCTTGTGAGAGATCAAATAACGAGTGTTCTTCTGCTGATCATAAAGGCTAACTTAAGCCACCACAACTAATTCAGAGTGCAGGCTTGACACTTGTTTATCTGGACAAACAATTATGAAATGTTCTTTTGTCCCTGTGAGTACTGCGTAGGCAAGTGTCACGACTTTCTGGGTTACATTAAAGGGCCACTGCTTAGGTACCTATTCACTGCTCAGGAAATAAGAGATGCCTTGAGCAGACTGGCCAAACTCGAGGACCCTTTTTTCCTTCTGGCTCCCTTGATGGGACCGACTCCAATCTGACCCAGCTGTAGGTCTGGGGTGTGATTTCCCAGAAGTGGCAGGGTGTAGCAAGTAAATAATATTTTCCCGAGGCATTTAGATCCCTAATGACAAATTGTGATCAGGCACACTGAAACCCTGAGGATTTTAAAAACAAACTTGGGAGTCTAAACAATTTAAACACTTTGGTAATTTTTATGTGTATTTCTGAACTGGGACTTTACAACAATCTGTAGTTTTTGTCATTTAGAAATTATTGGTAACAACAGACCACCATGGAACATTCTAGACCAGCTGTACACAGCTACAGTGGCCCCCTCAGCATCTTGCCTGGTGCAGATGATTGCATTCCCTTTTCTTCGAAGGGGAAACAACCTGCTTGCAACTCCCCCATCCCAGGCATCAAACTGAACTGTGTGACTGCAGTCATGGAGCCAAGGGCAAAGGCTCCCAGGCAGCAAAACCCCAGCACATTTCCCTGCTGTTTCAGGCTGAAGGTGCCCTATATGCACAATTGCATGGCCCAGGGTGGCTCAGCTCTGGTCACAACCTCTGCTGAGCTTCTCAGAAGCAGCAAGTTCCCAAGGTAATGCCTTCACAGTGACAAGGAAAGAAAAGTCCAAAGCCACCACAAAATGGCATCTTATCAGTTTTTCTGGGAAGCCAGAGCAGAGAAGCAGTGTTGTTACATCCTTCGTGATGTGGTTGTGGGAATGCCATTACTTACACCCCACATCTCCTTCAGTGCCCTCCCGTAGAGATCTCTCTTTCAGTCACTGATGAGATAAGGAGGCATTTGAAATTTATTTTGTAAATGAGAAATTGTATATTTAAGTCAACAGAGCTGGTCAAATACAGCGGTGACTTACAAAACCCCTGCAATACTTGTGCATGGAAAAACCTTATCTGACTGTTCCCGTGCTGCTAACTCATATCCTTGCTCCCAAACAAAACACTCCTGGCTGACATTGTGCACTTCACCTTTTTCTAACACAAAAGGAGAAGAGAGCCCTGCTAATGAGGAGATTCAAGAGCACCGGCTTTGCCGGAAAACAAGGCTGATTAAAGCTCTCAGAGTAGGTCCCAGCACCAGGACAACAAAGTATCACAGACGGCTTCAACCACAGCCTCTAAAACTGCTAATTGCCAGCAGATGAAAAGGATATCAAGGGCTTACCAAGGATTCCAAAAACAATTTGACAAATTCACAGGAAAGCCTATCGGAAGCTATTAAGCACAGGACACATCTCCAGTAGAGAGCACATCCCAGAAGGAAGTATCACCAATATTCTTGGTTTATGCTCTGTGGCCACTGTCAAGAGCCAATGTAACTGTGCCAGCTTAGTATGACCACAAATAAGTTTCTTCCTGCTATCAACCAGGCTTTAAATGCACTTTGTAAGGTTTATGCCAGTTCATAGCAACTGAGAAATCAACTTTATACCTTTTTACCCTTTTTTTTGTGTGTGTGTGTGTGTCTGTTTTGCAGGTGGGAAAAAAATAACCACACAAGGTCAAGTTAAGCCAAGTTTAAGGGCACCCTCCATATCAAACCAAAAAATCTATGGAGATACTTCTCCCAAGGCAGGCAATTTATTGTAGCTATGCTTATCATTAGCAAAGTGGAAGGTGATGAAGAAACTCCCTTCACTTCAGATACACATCTCACCATAAATAGACTGCCTAATTAAACCACTTGTTTTTAAAGAGGAACTAGAGAGATTTG
Source organism: Machaerirhynchus nigripectus (assembly GCA_013397975.1). NCBI lineage: Eukaryota > Metazoa > Chordata > Aves > Passeriformes > Dicruridae > Machaerirhynchus > Machaerirhynchus nigripectus. The sequence continues at coordinate 1,479,983 of VZRQ01006851.1, read as the reverse complement.
GCTTGTTCATAAAAACAAACCAGCCACAATTAAAGTTCTGAGACTCACTATTGTCAGGACAACCTGCCAGCTTTTCCCACCAAGCTCAGCCCCGTGTACAGCAGGTGGCCACAGCAGCAGCTGCTTCTGCACTGCTGGTGGTTGCAACCACCACTGAGACCTCACCCAGGGCCAGTGGACTCAGCCAGGCAACATCCCTCTCTTTATTGCTGAACAGTGCAGCTGCATAATCATGGTGATCCATTAAAATAATAAACTCCACATCACAAAAATGTTAAGCACTCACTATAAGCTGGTGGAAGTACAATAGCTTCTTTCCCTGTTAAATGACATCCTGACAAAGATTTATGTCACGTACAACATTTTCAGGAGCACAACACTATTCAAGGTGACTGTCCTGCAGGTTTTTGATCACCACAATCTTATTTTTGAGCAGCCAGTGCTGGTACAGATTGAGAAACGAGCAATAAGGCCTTATCACATAAATTAGCTCTCTTCAAGGCAGCACTACTGTTGATAAGATGTCTCATGATAGCATGTCATGCAGAGGGACGAGAAAAGCAAGTGACTACGTGGAACCCTGAGTGTAAGAGGGAGCAGGGCCCAGCTCCAAGAGCTGCCCTGGACCTGTGAACTGCTGGAAAAGGCTCTACCTGGGGAAATCAGATAGCTCACATGAGCCACTGGGATGTGAAAGCACCATCCAAACTGGCAATTCAATCTTTTCAGCTGAGGACATCTCCCAGCAGGGAGATGAAATAGGCACCATAAGCAAGAACAGAGGGCAAAACCAACGCAATTGAAGATAAAGCCTCTAATCACAACAGGAACAACAACCCAAAACCGTACAGCTGTGCTGCTTCATCACTCTTGCTTTGCTGATTTTCACATCTACAGCTCAGTCCAGTTCTGCTGAGCCCATGAAGTCGAAGTCCAGCTTCACATTTCCCTTCACTGGCTGCTTTCTGATGGCTGAGGCTCATTAGGCAAATGAGCATGTGGCAGCTGCACTGCTGCTGCACAGCTGGCTGGGCCCCAAAACTGCAAGGCACCGAGAAACCGACAGGACCTCACAGGCCATAAACCAAAATATCTTGTACTTGAGTGCAGACTGATGTCTTCTCTTCAAAGGGAGAGCTGAAGATTCCCAGAAATATGCTGCTGATGCACAGAAATAGCCTTGTCATCACACCCACCCTCACGAATCTCCTTTCATACCAGAGAGCCAGAGACCACATTTTGGGGTTTTTTGGTAGCCCAGGCCACCAGAGGAAACCCAAGAGCCCAGGCCATGACTGGCACACACGCTCAGCCCCACTGCCCACATGGCTGGTGGCCTCTGGTGCAGTGGCAAGGAGGGTGCTCGTGCTTCCCTGAACTGGAGCCTGTGGTCACTCTCCCTTCTCTCCTCCTTCTAAGCTTTATCTCATCTCTCTCTGCCCCGAGTTCCTGGCAGTGCCATGCTACGAACAGGATGAGCCATATCTTTTGCAACAGGGCTGGCTCACCCTCCTCTCAGGGTCATTGGTCCCTTCACTCATCGTATTATCAACATGACACACATTTTTTTCCCCCTTCCTGCTGTTTATTGCTGGGAATTGGTTTGATCAGGACCGGTGAATCATGAACCCAGCAATAAAAAAAAAAAAAAAGTCACAAAGCCAAGAGGCTCAAATCTCACGGCGCTTATAGCTTTCCTGTGTGAAGGGAGACGTGAGTTTTAACCTCCCCTTGAAATGAAATTGCTGCTAACAGCCCATGCTGGAGGGCAGTGGGATCAGCAAAATACACCTGGAAGTCCAAGGTGCAGAGGTCTACAGCACTGCAACCTATCCTAGCCAACAACGTCATGAGCAAGCTGTTAGAGGTGGAAATGAGAGGAATGGCCATTTTTTACCTACATTTCGAAACTGAATCAATATTTGATCCTTCACCTCTGCTCAAAAGACTAAGTGCAATATTCAGGAAGGATACATGCTTCACAACACGACTGGAGGGGAAAGAAACCAAACCACAAACAAAACAAGAAACCAGCAAGAGTACCAAGCAAAGCAGCAGTAAATGTGGTAACAAACCCAACTCCCTCCTGCACCCCAGCCTAATAAAATACTTTGGTGTGATATTTCCCTCATATTCTTTTTAATTTCTGAGTGTTTTTACAGTTCCTGTTTACCTGGGACCAGAGCTGGCTGCTGTACCACACTGAAAGCCATCCTGCAACATGCCTGAAAAGCTTTGCCTTTGGCATGATATAGCTGACATTAGATTTACTGCAGCTGCAGCAGCACTGAGTATAAATCTGCTTCTTGGTGGCTGCAGACTCTGCCCAGACCTTCTCGGATGGCAGGAAGTCTTACACTGGCCTGACAGCTCATTCCAGCAGCCATTTCTCCAGGGTATGGTATTAATATATCTTCATTGTTAGTCAAATACCACACAGGCCAGGAAAGATCCTCTCCCATAAAATCACAAACCCGAGTCAAAGATGGAAAAGGCTTTTGTGCCCAGAGAAACTGTGCTTTTGGGATGTCTAAGTGCCCCAAAAGACTTTAAAAACGTCAAAGTGCTAAGAGTAGAAAGCTCAGAAGAGAAGATTCCATTCTATAACCTGTGCTCTTGGCCACCTCCAAGCACAATGCTTTTAAGAAAGCAAAAGCAAACAGCAGAGCGAAGGATTTCATTACTGTTATTAACACTGAACGGAACTTTGCTTCCCTAATAGTTTGACAGGCGAATCCATGGCAAAGTGTGGCCACCGGCCAGCCCCAGCGGGGAGCAGAGCTTTCCCAACCCCTGCAGATATCATCTTACAGCCTGAGGCATCCGATTTGATTACCCTTATCTGAACCTGCATGCTGTTTGTATCCAGAGTTGCTTGGATGCAGAAGTCACCTTGATGACTCCCCACAAGGCTGGATTCTGCTAAGCTCGAGGCTCTGAAGGGGCATTTCAGACACTTGCTCCAAGCTCCTTAGCAATGTGAAGAAAGTTTGTCAGCCTAAATCTCAACACACTGACTTGACATGATCCCTTTTCTGTGCAAGCTCTTTTTGAATGAGACAATTTCTGATTCTCAGTCTTCCACCAGGACTATTAGCTTTTTCTTGGAGCTGTAGCTGATGGAGCCATGTTGTTATGTAAAAGTGACAGCTATCACTGCTGCACAGAGGGTCACTTAACAAACAGACCCTGAAGCCTCAAACACCAGAATGGACATGGAAATTTCTATTCATTTATTCAAACTATTGTTTTCACAAAGGGTATTCCAAGGGTGGAAAAGTGCCGACCTATGATTTGCCAGACTCCAAGCATGTGAAAAGTCTGAAGAACAGGGAAAAGGCTAAAATCTAGAGCTCCAGCAGCCAACAGGATGAGGTCTGACACCACAAAGATGACCACAAAGCTGACCTCAAGTCCAAATTCAAATGGAAATTAATGGGAATTCAGGTTTCCTTAATGCTGGGATAGACACCCAGGAAGAATAACCCAGATGTTAACCAGGCAGTTAACATCTCAGCCACCACAGCAAATTAGTTATCTACATCTCATAATACAGAGAAAAACAAACACCCAAAAAGAGATAGAGGTTAGCAGGAACAGAATCAGACTGTCAAGCATTGCTTTTACCAGAGAGACACTGCACAAAACACAAAGACTGTAAATGCATTTCCTGTGGGTTGTCTCAGGTTAGACAGCACACCAGCATGGCTGTGGATTAAAACAAAAACAAAGCCCTTAAGTCTATCCACACCACCGCCCACATTTCTCCATTTCCTGGACTCTTATAGGCCAGAAAGCAGAGAACTCTTGCTAGACCCACTACTTTTAGCAGTGTTTTTGTAACCCTCTTCTTGAAAACAGTTGATTAAATATTGCTGTCATAAATTCAGCCTAGTAACAGCTGGGACAGATTTACAGGGGATGTGTTTTTTTTATGACTATCTATTATTCATGGTGTGTTAGCCCTTACAATGTGTTTAGCCAAGGAAAAAAAAAGATAAGATATCCTCTGGTTGATTATTGACAGATTCTTGGCAGCTTGTGTCCCCGGGACTGCCTGGTCACAAATAAAATGAATCCAGCCTCTAGAAGCACTGATTCGATAACTTGGCTATGTCAGACTGGAAAATGATATGGACTGAAGAGGACAGGGGCAATCACTTGTAACAAATACTGTATTTTTGTCTCTTAAATCTCAGGCACAAGTTTGTCAGAGGAGCTAAGCTGTCAGCCCCAGGAGTGTGCAGTGAATGCTGCCCCAGAAACAGCCTGACCTGATTCCTTCCTCCTCAGGAAAGCAGTGTCTGCTCTGAAGGTACCAGTGTCACGTGCAGGAGGATTTCAGGTGACAAGTGGGTATCCCAGGAGCCATGTCAGATGTCAGTCAATCACAAATGTCCTTGTAGGACATGGACAAGGAGCCAATCTCCCCTCAGCCCGGAGAACACCTCGCTAACACACACTGCTCTGGCTGCCCTGTCAGCTACATGGGCATGTTCACCTGAGCCATGAACAGCAGAGATCAGTGCCTGGCTGGTGTGATTTACACCACGCCAGACTTCAGGAGACATGGATATCAACTGCAAAGCCCCTAGAGAGAATGAAAGTCAAGACTCAACTGCAGGCTGATCAATATTTTGGTGTCCCCAGAAACATCAGAAGACCCCAGGACAAGACACTGAATTGTGTGTCTGTTCAGCAGCTGGAACCTGCTTTCCTCCCAAGTTTTGTCTTGTGAGCTTCCCTAGTTTTGAACAGGAACAGCTTCCAAGGAACAGAGAAAACTGCCAGTAGCATTCCTGACACCAGCTTATCTGGCCAGTACCATCCCATAAAAAGAGGTGACAGGGATGATTACATCCCCCACTTCATTCACACACACAGTTGCCATTAAAGCACCATCCAGAGGTTTTTACCTTGCCTCTATCCTACAGAGTTCAGATGTTGCTCAGGAATGACATCCCTGTTACACTTTAGGTATCTACAAGGCCTGATCTAAAAACCACGGTATGCAGGGACTGTATCTTTCAGAGGCTGAATTCCCCGGAAGAGGAAAGTTTGGGGAGCAATCTGCAGAAATGTGTTGGGTTGAGCAGAGGCACCAACACGCACAGAAAACTGCCCTCAGCCCCCTTGAATGTGCTGCGAATTCTCTCCCAGGACAGGTTCACCCCCCACTCTCACAACGACTAAAAACCCTGCTGAGCACATCCCAGCAGCTCAGTGTGGTCCTCTCACAGGAATTTGACTGCCCAGGTTCTTTGCACACCTGCATCTCCCCTCAGCTTGGTTTGCTGCAGTCCCCTCCAAGCCAGCCCTGCTCACGTGGGTGTATAAGCACCAGAACAAGCTTTACAGAAGTAATTTCTTTAAAATGAGGCATTTGTATTCTGCTCTGAGCTGTTGATCTCTGCCAGCAACACAAGCAAGAGATTTTTTTTTCGGTCAGCTGGGCAGGCTCCTTCTGCTGGGAATTACAAGAGCTGATTTCAAGCTGGGTTTATTTCAGTCTTGGTCAAGTCACTTCATCCCTCCAGTGCTTTTCTTTTCAGATTCACTTGTCTGCTGTTGACTGTTAGATAAAGATGAACCTAGGCCAATTAAATAGCAGCTCTTTTAATTAACTTTTTCCTCTCAGCAATCATGGGAAGTACTGTTTGCTTGCACAACAGATATAACAAGATCCAAGGTGAATGCGTTTTGTTATTGATCTTGCACAGTTCATTGCGCTCACAATTCCCTCACTCAGGAATGGCAAGACAACCAGAGACTGGAGACAGCTTCTCATCAGAGCCTCCCTTTTGGTTATAACCTGAAGTGTTGTTTTAACTCACTCATCATTTGTTTGCTTTGCCTGTTGGCTAAGTACCTCACCCCACCCCTCCGTATGACTTCTTCCTTTGGTTGACTCCATGCATGACTTGACTTCTAAACTGCAAGAGGTCACCTGACACACAGGTCAGTCAAACATTAACTCTGCAAGCACCCTGCTGTCACCAGGACACCAGCTGCTCACACATCCTGGCTCACGAGTCACCGAGGTAGGTCATCCCACCCAGCAATTCAGGTCCTGCCCTGCTTAGCAGAAGCCATGTGCCTTCGGGAGAAAGAAAGGAGAAACTCTCAGCTACCTGCTCATCACTCCAGCGAACACGTTCTAAGCAGCCGCCTGCCACTTGTAGAGAAACCAGGAATCCCCCCTCCCTAAATATTTAACAAGGACCCTGAAAGCCCAGATTGGTTTCTGTTTGTAAGTCTTTACCAGGCATTAGCGACCAAAGCCTGAACTTAACAAATACCTTACTACAGTCAGCACTATTGTCATCGTGGGGGCTGTGTGGCCTCCAGAGATACCCGCAGGATGCCCTGACCTCGGAGCAGTGCTTGAGCTCAGAGGGCAGAGCTCTGCACCTGCCCATGCCTGCCTAGGACAGCCAAATACCCAGGCGAAAGGCTGGAGCCAGGACAGGCCCAGAAAGCACAGCCCGACAGCCAGATCTGGGCAGAAGAGCTGCGACCATCAGCGAGCTGGTTACATGAAATAAAGCCCAGATTGCACACGGGAGGGAGAGACTCATCATCCTCACTCCTGCTAAGACCTTCTGAAGGTGCTAATTGCTCTCTCTAGGAAACCACGTTCCCCAAACTCCAGTTATTTCAAGACACGTGAGGTTCAGCTCTGTTTTATCTCTGGTTGCGATACCAGGTGGGTGAAACTGCAGCAGGGAAAGGATAAAACCAGAGGTCTTGTGTTGTGTGACGGAGGCAGTGACGCATATCAAACAGAAAACTTCAAAGGCTCTTATCCAGCTCAGAGCTGGGTGATGATGTGTCTCCTCAGAGAAAGCCGATAGCCTTGCGAGACAAAGGGCCCCCTGAGAGCCAGGAACGCGCTGCGCCTCCCCGCCTGCCTTCATTAAAGCTTTGGGCCAGTTCCCGAAGAGCCGAGTCTCGGCTGAGGCTGCTGCCAGAGGGGTAGATAAGAGCACAAAAAAGCTGCATCTGCAAACCCCTTCCTGTCACTCCCCTTCCCCGGGCCTGCCTGTTGCACCAGCACATTAACCTTTTGTACTTCCCACCCTTGGTTTTTTCTTCCCATATCTGTTTTCCACCATCATCACAACCCCCAGATAGAGAGGCTGCACCAAACACAGCAGCTTCATTTCAGGCTTTGAACACCACTCCAAAAGCACCACTGTGCCAGTCTCAGCCTTGGTTTCATCCAGGACATGCAAACCCAACGAGCACAGCTTGGAGAGAAGGCACAGGTGGCCCAAGGGCAGCTTCAGGCAGAGACCTGTGAAATAATCACACAAGAGTCATGCTGCAAATTCAGACAGGAAGGAGGGAGATGTATCAGATCCCACCAGAGCCCTGGGGAGGACTTGGACAGGCAGGCTGCTCTTACTCATCCTGTAATTCATCTGAGAATTTGCTTTGCTTCCCAGTGTGCAATTATCACTGCCACATCTTCAAGTATCTTAACCTGTGTCTCAGCAAACCTTCCTTTTTATAATCACCAGGATTTTAAAATAATTTTTCCATTCGTCCATGTCAATATCATGACCAAGGAAGTTTTGAAACTGTGATTTGGCCTGGAATGGGGACAGGATATCAAAGAGTCAATACAGTAAGAGATGAGAAAATAAACAACAACCTGTATCTTGCCCAGTTTTTCCTTGGGAAAACCTACCATTTTATATTTCTGGATCCTTTGCAGCCCAGGGTAGAAAGGACACACACCAACAAAATCCTGTGAGTGACAAATTTTGACCTTAAACTTGCCCCAGCATGGGCAGATTACAAAGGAGGCAGCTATGACATCTGCCCAGGTCACCTTTCCTAATCACCCTCTCACCAGGGAGCACTTCTCCCTCAGGCACACACAGAGGTGTCACGGAAGGCCCAGCACTGCTGCCAGGCACAACAGAGGCAGAACGTTTGGGCTCTGGCAAAGCCTCATGCAGATGTGGTGCATTCCCAACCCAGTCCTCAGCCCTGACACCCAGTGGCATCACACCTCAGCAGCTTCAGGCTCTGTTCCTATCTGTGTGTGGAGATTTTCTTCCCTTTGGAGGCAGCAGCTTGGTGAAAACTCGAGTGGCCTAAACTAAATCTTGTGACAGAGACTGACAATGTTCTGACACTTCATGGGACCATGTTGCTTGTGACCTCTGCTTTCCTACCTGAGCCAGAGATGCCAGCAGATTCAGAGGGGTTCCCCATTCAGTGGATTTAAATGGAAAAAGGGCCGGGTTAGATATTGGGAAGAAATTCTTCCCCGTGAGGGGGGTGAGGCCCTGGCACAGGTTGTCCAGAGAAGCTGTGGCTGCCCTACCCCTGGAAGTGCTCAAGGCCAGGTTGGATGGAGTTCAGATCAACCTGGGATAGTGGAAGGTGTCCCTGCCCATGGCAGGGGTTGGAACTAGTTGGTCTTTAAGGTCCCTTTCAACCCAAACCGTTCTATGGTTCTGTGATCGCCAAGCAGAGCTACAGGAGGTGGTTTTCTCCTCTTCCTGCATTCTGGAGACAGTATTTCAAAGAAAGCTGCTCAAAGCAGCCAAACCAGCAATCTCCCCTCATTAAAAGGGAACTGCAGCTCTACCAGATACAGCTGCCATACCCCTGGCAAGCACTGCCTGCAGCCAGTGCCAGGACTAAGCTCCTGGTAATTAACATTACTAGACAGGTCACACTTCTGATGCATTTTACAACAGGCAGAGAAGGATAACTGTCCAAAGTCCAGGTGCTTTGGGACTTGTAAGGAGTCACCCTAGAAAGCCAGGTTACTCTGGATGCTGAGTTTTACATGAAAAGGAGACCAACTATTCTCTGTGGGGTTATCTACAAGCCCTTTCCATTAATTGCTTCGTTAGTGTCTTGCAGAGAGAGTTCTGGGCACACGGGCAGTAAAACCTAAGAAATGCACCCTGCTGGCAGGTGGAATTGCTGGCCAGAATCTGCTCACTTTGCGTTTGCTTCCAAACTTGAAGCTGTGCCCTAAAGAAACCACAAAGCAATCATTCTTCAAAGAGGACCTCAACAGGGGGACAGGATTGGTTTGGCTTTCCTTGTTGCTTTCCAAAGCCCCAGAAAAGAGAGGATATTATTTGTCTAATGAAATCTCATATGCAGAATTACATCTGCAGAAAATAATAAAGAGAGCATTGACGATAGAAAATCCTAGAAATAACTGCAAGAGGCGTGTGTTCATCTACTATTTTTCTTGACTGTAAACACAGGGAACATAAAACCCCAAAGAATCAGGTTATGTTATGGATATGTGATTGCCCAGCTGATTTTACACAGATGCGACCCTCAGCCTTTCAAGTTACAGCTCAAATTCTGCAGTGGTCTCCAAAAAACTGAGAAACTTCCAAGTCTCAAAAAATCCTGGCTTTTGCTCTTGCAGCCAGTTGAGACCCTTGACAAGATTTTCTGACCAGTTAATACAGCAGCTTAAAATTAACATGGAAGCAACTGAGTAGTTTTGATGGAACCTGACAAGCTGGCACAAGAATAGATTGGTGAGTGGGTTTTTGAACTTTAAGTCCAAGGATTTCTTTGAATCCAAAATGAAAGCAAAAATTCCACGGTTGTAAAATCCCGCAAGATGTTTTGAAATCATTTGAAGGGCTTGTTATAAGCCAAAGACTTTGAGTTTCTCAGAATCTGAATTTCTATCCCTTTCTATTGGTAACAGTCAGGTTCTGGGCATGATAATTGAGAAGAAGTGGATTCCAGTTTTTAAAGACAATACCCACAGCAGAAAAAGATGGTGCAATCCAGGTGTCCAGTTTTTCAATTTTTCTTTTTAAGTAGGTAGGGCCTGGACACAAGGCTTGAAAGGCTGAAAGGGAGAACAGCACAGTGAAGAAAACAGGAATTCCCTCTTTCTGTTCAGAAGCAGCCCAGCCCCAGGTTCTTGAGGTAAGTGCTCATGACACTAATTTTTAAAAGTACACTTTACGTATTTTGGAGAAAAAGCAGAAATGAAAGCAATGTGAACTATTAGGGAAAACCAGCAGGGAGGGGAAAGGAGTATAAATTCTTGGTGCAAGCCTTACATCCTATTCAGCAACGGAACTGCTCAGAGGAACACAAGCTACTTGTGCAAGAGACAGTTTCACCCACTCAGCTCAAAGTGATTTTGAAGCACAAAAAATGCACCAGTGGAACACAGCGTTGCCTATACGCTGCTTGAAGGAGCAAATGTTCAGCCAGAGGAGTATTCAAACAGGGTGAATGGCTGCCAAGGCACAAGTTACATGGGTATCCAAAATAAAAATACCTGCAAGGTGCATTTTTGAAAGCAGAGCTGCTTCTGAGGGACATGGTAAAATGCAAGAAGTGCTTTGACAACAGCAGTTTACCAGGGTGATCTGTTAGAAGCATTAGGTGAGTTAAAAGAAGCAACTTCAGAATTATTGCACTGAATATAGTCAATACATGCAGTAGAGAGAATTCAGCTCTGCACCTCTCCTAGAAATTATATGTGTTTTGATTTTTCCATGCCAGGTCCCCTTTTCTTACATCCACTCATTCTCCCAGCATAAGGGCATCCATCTGAATGAGGAAAAACATAAATCCTTCAGATTTTCCTGGGGTTTTTTTTGTTGTTGTTTGCCACTGGTTTTAAATATTCTGCTAAAACTTGTTTGTTTACATTGCAACCTCTTCATATTTGGCATTTCTGCCAACACCAACAGGGAGATGATGAAGAAAGTGCTTTGCTATTAGAGAATAGGGAAAGGATTCAGGTCCAGTTACTGGCTATCCTAGAGGAGCCCTTTTTGAGGCAAATCAGCTTGACAAGGATTTCCAAAATACTCCACATTTCAGAAGCAGATCAATGACCAATATAAATCCAACATTGTCAGGAACCTGAAACCAGTATTTGTTATTTATGGGAACATTACACCTCACCATCTATCAGCCCCCAAACTGCTTGCAGACTGCATCTTACCCACCCTGCCTCCTTGGGGAGGTGGCTTTAAGAGCACCCTTGGTATCAAGGGGATCATTTTACCATAATTACACATTAGTTTTTAGCAGTTTCCTGAAGCTTATGGCTTCACATTTCACAAACATCCCTCAAAGGCAGAACTGAACTCTACCACCTTTGTGCAAGGCCAAAATCCAAAGTGGCACCTACGTAATATGAAGATGGATGAAATGCAAACTCTTGTTCCTACTGAAGACACTCCAAGAGATGCAATAAAACTGTCAGACATCCCCTCAAAAGGAGACAAAATGCCCTCCAAACAAGGAGCCAGTACAGCATCATATGGAAGTCAGAAATCACCACTCACCACGACGATGTGACTCACCACCTGATGGACAAGGCAAAGACAGCAGAGCTAAAAGAGGAGCAATGAATGCTCTTCACATCAGCCAGAGACATGACAACAGACTTGGGATGCTGGGGGAGACAGCACAGCCTGTTTCCCATCACACCCCACATGACAGATGTTATATTAATCCTTTCCATTTAAGAAAGGAGGTGGAAAGGTACACTTTCACTCCAACGCAGAGTTAGAGAGGAGGCAGCTCACAGCCCCTCCTGCTCTCTCCACCCCAGTTCCTTCACCTGAGTGTAAGATGTGCAAATGTCACAATGCACAGGCTTTTGCTCCAGCCACTTCAGCCAGATGACGTTCCTGCTGTCTGTGGCTCTGGATCTGTGAGCAGCATTTTCTTGATGAGGCTTTTAAGGCACCTCCTGCTGCACAGTCCTATTTACCTTATATTCCTTATGTTCTGACACGAGCCCGACTTGTGCACACAACTGGCTCCTTTTAGCCATGGTGCATTTAGAATGATCATTCTATGCTTTCCCAGGGTGTTAGTTTAGCAAACAGAGTGTGTTTGTCACTTAGCCACAGCACAAATCACAGCACACTGCTCAAGCTCTTTCCTTTCAGACGGGGAGATGCAAGCCTTGCCAGGAAGCCAACAGAGGGTGCTGGGCAGATGAGAGCTGCAGGGACAGGCTGCACCCCAGTCCCTTTGCAGGTCTGGAGACTCTCCCTTTGGAATGTCTGAAAAATGTTTGCAGCTCCACAACTAAATAAAACAAAAACCACTTCAAAACCAGCAACTGCATTGGAGCAGGTGGATAGTGAGCCGGATGGGATGCCCTCCCACAACAATTTGTGAGGTTTTAAATATCTCCACTCAGAGAAACTAAAAAGTAAAAAAAAAATCTCACAATTTCTCCAGAAATAAGAACGCTGGGGGAGGAAAAGAGGAAGAGAACATTTTGTTTCTATTCATTTTCAGGAATTCCATTTCAGTTCCAACATTTTTTTTAACCTTCAATTAATGCTAGCTATCAAAATGAAGCAGCATTTGGACCTAAAAACATTGAAACTTTGCCATTTAGAAAAGGTCAAACAGTTTTCAAAACATTTTTGTCCAATATTTTTCAGCAACTGAAATTCATCAAAACCAACATTTTCCCACAAAATCGTTCTGTTTCAGACAATTGGCAATTTCTGAGGCATGATGCTCCTCAGGGGATCTCCTTGCCAGCTCAAGGAGCTGCTCCTTCCCTTTTGCCACCAGCTGCCCCCTCCAGCAGGCAGCTCCTGCTGTCCTGTCAGACCTTGGTGACACACCCAGGCCCCAGCTCAGGACTTCAAGTCAATCAAAGTCCGGCACCAGGCCTGGATATGCACATCCACAGGGGTCATTAAATACCTCCCCATCTCCATGTTTTATCTGTGTTTTGTATCTCTGTTTCATCACCCAAAGAGCAGTCACCAGGCAGAGGAGTAGGGAGAGGTCTCTCCCAGAAACCTGCAAATCCCAAACACCTGCTTACCCTTAGATGGGATTTACTGACAAATGACTGCAAAACAGGGCAGCTGCACAGCAAGGGCTTCATTGCAGCTACAGAAGGTACTTCCACGGGTTGTGAGCAGAGTTGTAGAGAGCCTGGCATGCAGTTGCTTTGGCTCTGACTCCATGCTAAGAGGTGTCTGGCTCACAGTCAACACCATCTTTGCATAGGCAGAGAAGCTCAGGTTTGTCTGTGCTCATCTGTGTAGACATGAGTAACATGCTGGGGCCAAAGTCACAGTCTAGTCCATAAACAATCTCCATCAGAGCACAGCAAACCACATCAATTAAAGGAGAAGAGACTGAAGCCTTCACCAGGAAGTTACCGGGGGCTGAGTCAACAGGAATGCAGACATACACCTGTGCTGCCAGTGTTGGCTGGCATGGGAAGCAGGAATAGCACCAAACAACAGCCACAGACTTCCCTAAAATTATACAGGACTATTAAAATCAAAAGGCAGAAATGCCATATGCTCTTCTCTACATACACTGTCTCTCCCCAGCCCAATCCATTTGGAAAACCAGAGCAGTACTGAAGGAGCACCTTCACGTTTCAATAGAAACTGAACAACATTCCCTCCCAGAAACTATCAGGATCTGCGGCTGCAAATTCAACTCTCTACACCTGTCACTCTGTAATACAAGCTGCTTCCAAAAATCCTCTTACAAACACAGTCCTGAGGAGCTGTTACAAGAGAGCAGGGCTGGGAAATCGCAGGGTCATCACTTACTCATCGTTACACAGACCCACAGCACTGTCCCCAGTTAAAGCAGCCTCGAGTTAAGCTTTGCTCTCCAGATCTGGAGCCTCCTTGCCAGACATCTACGAGAGTACTGGCTGTTGAAGGCTTTTGGACTGTGCCAGTCACCACTGCCTGTAGGAGGGAAAAGTGTTGTGCAAGGCAGGTTTTCATCAAGGACCTGTTTCCAGTAAATCCAGCTCTAACACAGAATGCCAGAGGGATTTCTCTCACACTCAAAATGCTGGACTCCTCAAAGTACTCCAGCCAGAGAGCTGAAAAGGGCCATGGCACAGAGCCCTCCCTTACAGTACCACCACGGTGGCCCCAGCTCCAAGGGGGATACAAGCACACACGGCTTGCTTTCAACCTGGAAAGAGAATAGAAGCCAGCACTGCAAGAACCCGGCGTGGTGGGAGCCAGGGCAGCAGATGGGAGCTGGAGAATCTGGACAGCACCGAGATCACTTCTGTTTCCTTCAGCAAAACCCCAAATATGCGGCTAAAGCCCCCCCCAAAACCAGGTGCAGAACTGAGTGCACAGGTTGTATCACCACCACTTTGTGTTTCAGGTGGATGGTTCGTATTACTGAGCAAACAACTTCTGCATCTAGTATGGGGTGGGTATACTATGCCCTTGCAGAAAAATCACCATTCTTCTATGACTTGGAAAATTCATCTTAGGGGTTTTTCAAGTTTCCAGGTCCTCCTTGAAGAGAGGTCCAGTTCTCAAATCTCTGTGGAAGGGCCCAAAAAGGACATCAATCCTTCACCCCACTTCAGAGACTGGGTTTTTTCTGCTCACATACTCCCTGCAGAAGTAATATGGCCCGTGTTCCTACACAAGTTCTCAGGAAGCCCCAGAGCAGTCAAGGGGGAAAGAATCAAGGCCTTCTTGTAGCAGATATACAGCAGAAACTATCAAACAACTTTGTGGGTTTTCCACTGAAGCAAGAGCTGCTTAAACGTTTTTCACTTAAAAATTAGGAGGCAAACGTTTACCTATAGCCTTAGTTTCAGTTTCTTGAATGTTTATAACGGTTTTCTGCGCCTCTTTTATAAGTTTTTTATAAGTTTTTAAGCAGCACACAACAATGCTCCAAATTTAAACTGCAGGTTGGATTTAGAGAAAAAAGCAATAAGATTTTCTAAGACGAAGGATGGCCACAACTCCATTTCCAAAATCTGTGTTTCTCCAGCAGTGACTGACCCTCTCATACACCTGATCTGTCACATGCTGGTGTTCTTCTATCACTCCTGAGTCTTTAGTAGCCACCTTAAAGAAGGGCACAAGAGTTATTCAGTCCCAGTTCTTCCTTATGTACATTTTTTTCCCAAGATCTACAGATCACCAGTATGAGCAAGAGCTGGTTACTTCACATCCCGCTTCCCCTGTGACCCAACGAGCTGGTTTGGATCATGTTTCTGCCTCAGCAAAGGTAACAGCAATCCTTTTCCCAATTCCAGCAAGTCCATGAAGAGGCAGAGCTGGGTGCAGGTCCACAGCACCGGGATGCTGGAAGCAGAGCAGGCAGCACTGGGCCAGTCTGACCCTGCCTGGCCCTGGCCAAGGCTATTGGCCTTGCTTTGCTTGCAAACCACAGGGAGAACGGAGAGGCAGCAAGAGGGGAAAGAATTAATTTGGAAGAGCTCTTGGCTCCTGCATCTGCACCTTATGCTTGACAGGATGGGGCTGGATGGAGAGAATGACTGTTTATCCAGCATATTTACACAGAGACTCCCTCTCTTCCTGGGAAACACTCAATGTGTGATGCCACCCAAAAGTGCCTGGAACCTGGAGAAAGGCTGGGCTGGGCTGACACTCAGCTGCTCCTGCACTGGACGGACACCAGTGTTTGTAGAGGTGGTACTGGCCAGCTGCCTGGCACAGGGCAGCTGCAGAGAGAGGATTTATTTCTCCTCAGACTTAGCCCCTTTTGTTGCTACTGGGCCATGTTTTCCTCCCACCTGCTCAGGTAAGGAAGGTAAAGGGAAACTCTTTGTGACAAAATGGATTTTTATGAATTCTACAAGAGAATTACCCAGTCTTCCCCTCTCTTCCTGGTCAAACTCTCCTTCCTGGGAGGAATTCTGGGCAAGTCACTGAGTTGGTCGGGGTTTTTTTAGCAAATTTACACAGGAAACATCCTGCAGAAAAAGGTAATTCCAGTTTTGAGATGCAAAATGTAATTTAACAGCTTTGCTTTGACCCTCATACACACAAGGGACATCCAAGCAGTTTTGTAGGAACAGCAGGGCCTCCGAAGGGCCGAGTTTTTGTGACACTGACAGCATTTTACTCAAGCCTGCTTTACCTGTGGGACCTCTATCAAGCCTCATTCCTTGCAAACACCAGGGTATGCCAGTGCAAACTGTTTGCTGAGGAGGTAAGAGTCTCCATTCAAGCAGGTGTTACTGCTGGCAAGCTAGAAAAAGTGGTTTCTGTTGAAGCCCTGCTTCTCCTCCAGCACTTGTTCCATGCAGATCGTTTAGCTCTGCTGCACTAAAAAGACACCCAAAAATCAGGGTGAGGAGTGCCTGGGCTGAAGGACAAAGTCAGCTTTGGGGGAGGGCAACTGGGAGCTGATTAGATGTCCATCATCTTGGACATTCCCTTGTCACGCACTGCCCAACCAAGCACAACTGGCCTTGGAAACCGGGAAGAAGTGAAAGGATAAAGGCAGTGGCACAGGGTCAGCTACAGCCTCTGGGCATGGGAAGATGACCTGAGCCATCTACTCACAAGTTGTATCTACTGGTTGTTGAATAATGGACCCTGCACCACCAGAGCAGCACCTGCTGCCAAACGGTGCTGGTGGTTTCTGAGCCTTGGACCATGGGCCAAACAAGGGACAGACCTACTCAGCTCCACTCTTTTGCCAGGTACATCTCAGGAACTGTCACAGCTTTACACCCACTGCATCAAAGCCCCTGAAAATTCCAACTTCTGCAGTTATCGGAAGTTCATTTCATTAAAAAAACTTCATATATATTTAACAGGGTACAAGTGAGAATGCTCCTTCCCATATGGCAGGAGGAGGTTTTCCAATGCACAAACTATTCCTAGGAAGTTACAAAGCCAAATACAGATTTCCTGGAAGAAAATGTACAGCTCAAAATTAGTATGTGCAGAACAGGCCCCACACAAACACACGTTACTGAGCACTGCAGGCAGCAAACCCTCCTGGCTGGGCAGGGAGCTGGAGCCCTGATTGCCAAAACGTTTGTCCAGCTCTGCTCCTTTCAAGAAGAGCGACTTTGACAAGCATTTGTCTCTGTTTCTTCATCAGTTAAAAGCTGTTTGGGTCTGGGCTGAATCAGACAGATTGGGAGGTGAAATTGCCACATCTGGTCTTGGAGGTAGCCAAGCCAGAAGTCAAAGGCTTCTGGCCCCATGGCTGGGTTTTATTAGAGCACTAAAAAGGTACAAACAGGACAAGATAACTCTAAATAGAGAAAAGACAGGCATGTCACATGAGGCAAATCAAGTTAAGAGCTCCAAAGTAAATCCCTCTGCCTATGTCTAATGCCCCCTGGCAAGAATTCTGCTCTCCAGTTTATTCCAACAACTTTTGGTGAGCTCCTAAGCAATACAAACCCCACAGCCTTTTCACCTGTCCTCTGCAGCTTCATGGCCAGTGTACATCCCACAGCCAAGAGGTTTTCCAGTGTCTGGGAGGCTGCAGGTACATAATTTGGTTCCCACACTCCTGCCTGGTGCCCCACACTCTCACACAGCCCAGCATTCACCGACATTCCTGGGAGAGCAGCAGTCTAGGGCTCAGTGCAGTCAGGAGCCCAAACGAGTGTGCTCTCATCCCAGATCACCACCTACAGTGGAGGGGTGAGCTCCCTCACATTCTGGGGAATTTAGAGGACAAAAGGGATGTAGGATTGGACAGGGCTTTTCCCCATCCTCAGAGTTGTGATCCCCAGCTGGGCTCCAGGATTGTAGCACCAAGGCTTTGACCCATTGTCCTACACAGCAGCACTACTTGAGGAAGCTCCCAGCTTAGTCAGCAAGTGATGCTGGGGTACAGCCTGTCAGGAATTCCCCAAGGAGATTTCTCATAGGGCTGATTCACTGAGGTCTAATCCAGCTATGGGAACAGAACAGCTTCAGCAATCTCCCAGTTTAACATTTTGGGAGGGGGAGGCATCTTGGAACAGGCCAGAACTGTTCTTGTTTTAGAAGGTTTGGGTACCTTATGTGCCTTTTCTGCTGGTGCCAACCAGTTTGGATTTTTTTGTCAATTACCAGGAAACACAAAATTACAGTAAAACTCATTGCAGTTTGGGAGGAAGATACTGAAAATCAAAATCTTGAAAAAATCTTACATCATGTGAAAACTTCCTCTTCACTTCAAATCCATCCTTCTAATCCAAAAATGAAGATGAGACTGCATAAACATTTGTAACTCCCAGAGAGGCTGACTCTTTCCAGCAAAGTCTACAGTCATGGGCTGAAACGTAATGACAGAAGACAGGACAAAGGATATGAAAGTAAGGAAATAAGACTGAATTTTCTAAGCAGTTGTTTATGTTGGTAAAGTCCAAATTCAACTGGACTGCTCCCAGACCAACATTTTGGGTTGAAGCTGAGACACTGGGTCAGAGTCTAGTCAAAGATTTGATCTCTTTGAGCAGTTTGCTGGTGGCACGTGTTAGAACAAGGGAACGGCCTCAGGGCTGCTCTAACTTCATGTGGTCACTGTGGTCTGGACTGAGGGATTAGGACAACACAAAGCCAGGCTTCACCCCAATGGAGGCAGCATTCAAGGAGAAGCAATTCCAGTCTGTGTCATCAGCGGGGGGAAAAATGGCGCAACAGCCTCTACCCACACTTCTCTCTGCAGGGCAGATAAAGCCAGCCTTAAAAAATCCCACAGGAGGTTTAATGGCCTGATTACACTGGAAAGTCTGGCTTTTGTGGCTACAATTCCCAAACAGGTCCAGCCTTCACCAGCAGCAGTTGATTTCCTAAGGAGTTCAGTGCCCTGCATAGCAGGAAATAACAATGAGGCAGCTGTAGGAAGAGAAGGAGAGTGTAAGAGAAAGAGAGAGACCACTGAAGCAGCTCAACTTTTCTCAGGTTATAATGAGGGTAAAACTCAGAGAGAGCACAAAGCAATTTGAAAATCAACACAGATGGAAAAAAGGATGCTTCTGCCATTATGATCTCTGGCAGAGTCCTGTTTCTCTGCCACAAATCTCTTGTATGCTCTGAGCAAGCTATTATTATTATTTTGCCTCTGTGGAGACTCAGCCCAGCGAGACAGGAGCATAACTACATTATTTGTGGAGGAGACACTCTCCATCCCAGCACAAACTAGACAGGCTGTGGCATCGCTAGGGAGCAGGCACCACAACACCCCTCATGTCCAGTGTCACCCTGCAGAAACCATTCAACTGTGATTTCTGACCCACTGCACATTTTTCCCATCCAGTAAAACTGCTGATTAGGAAAGTAAATGCAGATAGCCTGGGTGGATGGTAACTGCACACCAGGCTGTTATAAAGACACAGGAAAATACGCACAGAAGGTACAACTGGAACATGATACTTCAGTCTGATGGTTATCTACAGCTACCTGCACTAGGTAGGTCTTTCCAGGGACCCTGCTCCTTCTGGCCCACAGCTGTCACACTCTGAGCCTCCTTCACCCTGCTAGCACAGGCATTTCAGAGACCCACAGCCTTGTGGATTTGTGCCTGCCCACAAGAGGCAATTCTATCTACTAGTGTGAATAATTTGAACTCTCAAGGAAGCAGAGGAAAAACAGCTCGGGTACTTTTCTGTCCCTTTCTCAGAACTGCTGAGGGAAGTACTTCCAAGTATACCAGCTGAGGAATTACCCCAAAACACTTCTGTGAGACTCAAAGGAAATGTGTACTAGAGACCTGCTTGCAAGAAGAAAATACATATGGAAAGTTCTGTGCTCAGAGCGATGAGGTTGGTTGAGCCCTGCCAATCCCCTAAAACTAAAGCTCTACTTACTGCTAGCAGGTTTTCTCACTTTTTATGGAAAAAAAAATAAGGGTTAGCAAGCTATGGAAAAGTCCCCAGATGATGAGGGTCAAGAGAAGGTATTTGTCAGCAGGGACAACAAAACAACTTGAGTTTCTATTTGTTTGCTTGTTTTAAACAGGTTAGTTCTGCACAAGATCAGTAAATAAAAAAACTACCTCCACCATCCCATAAATTGCACTAAGCTAATTAAGTCATAATATTTGTGATTCAGTATACACTATGCACAGGGAATCATTAATGAATTTTACATAACAAGCAAGCAAAGAACATTACTTGTCAGATAGCCTCAGAAATTCATTAAATAGTCTTTTAAGAGAAGTGGCTCAAGTGCAGAGGACTGAAATGATAACAAAACCTATTAAGGAGCCTGTTTAATTAAGCACATACTTGCTGGCACATCTGACACTTATACAAGGTGTTTGTGCTAAGACAAATAAAGTCTTTCTTTTGCTGTACACCCAAGGAGATTGTAGACAAGTCTATTCTTAAAACACAAAGATAACTCTGTGACTAAGCAGCCAAATACCACACTGTGGAAAAATCTGTACAGGTGCTAAGGGAATTGTGCATCTTTTCTGTAAAGGCCTAGATGAGCCCTGTGCATGCTCTGAAATGGCTGAGTGACACAGTTTGACTCAAAGTCACACCACAGATCTCTGTGACATCCCAGAGGAGGATGGAAACAGCTCGTGCTGGTCTGCTCAGGTTTAAAAGGCTGCTCTTGAGGAACTCATAAAACACCAGCAAACCCCAAGGGGGTGGGCCAAGGAGGGTGCTCCTTGAAGAGGAGGAGAAGGGACAGAGAAGCAGGGAGACCTTGTGTCTCCCTAGGGCACGTTGTAGCCCTGCTCTGCACCTTCATTTTCCCTCCTGACAGTATTGCATGAACTGCAGTGCACTGAACCCTGTGCAATACCCAGGATTTATCATTTTAACAGACATGCTAAGGGAGGCTCTCACATGGATCTGTTACACAGTGATGCCTGTGAGGAGCAAACTGCCTGGCAGCACAGAACACCCATCGCTCACTCCCTCAGAGCCACGACAGGGACAGAACTCTAAATACGTTCCAGTCAAACCACCCACGTGCTCCACATGCTCTGCAAACAAAATACCATTTTATATTCTTCACCAGAAACATTTCTCTTCCTGTCCTGTCCTTCTACTGCTGCTCCTCTTTGTTGTTGATCATTACGTACAGCACATGCATCTTAATTTATTACAAGCTATTGCTTAATCATCATCTCACCAGTACTTTGGGAAAGTTTTATTGCAGCTGACCCACCAACACTGAAATCTATACAATATTCTCAGAATGCACTGTAATTCATCCTTGAAACAAGGCGGTTGAGCCAGCAGACCCAGGAACTTCAGTTGAAATCAGTCTGGTCCCACCTCCTGCCCACGGGCACAATGAGTCGTCATCTGTCAGCTAAGTCAACTTGTGTTGGAGTTCGTCCCCTTATTTGCTTGTTTGGAAGCTATGAACTTGGTTTAATTCCTGTGTGTTCATTTAAGAGCTGGACCCAATGATCCCTGTGGGTCCCTTCTGTCTCAGAACATTGTGTGAATTCTCTGAAGCTCCCTCATGCTGCTGAGCTTCCTGGTCAACACCTTTGGCTGCAGGGTTTTCACACAGGTTTAACACATCCCGGTGCTATAAGCAGATTCCAGTAACAGCCTGTGCTTCTCTCCTGCTTGGCCCTGATCTGGTTCCCTTGGATTTTAGTACATGAGTCTGGGACTCCTGAGTATGCAATTCCCCTGCTGACCTGGGCAGCCACTTCACACCGTCCTCTGCCATCCCAGTTTCTTTGTAGGCAGCACTTCACTGGGAGAGTACCAGAAGCTACCTCTGAAAATAATTCATTTCCCTTCCTCAAAACTTTCTCACAGGGCAAGTTTTCTCAGATCTCAATTCCTGCATTTTGAAAACTCCAGCTCCCTTACAGCTTATCCAGATGACACCTGTGTCTCCACAGTTTTTCCCAGTCCTACCGACCTGTGCATCCTGCAAGCAAACAGCTCCATAAATAACAGGCTGGGATCCAGCCACTAGTGCTGTGTTTGGGCAGGAGCTTGCACAGCATTCCCTGCTGCCATGGTGTCTGTCTCTCCAACATCCAACACGGCTCCATGCAAGCCTACATATATGGACTGACACTGTAGAGTTTCCTGAAGCACTTCAAACACAAGCATGGTCAGAGAAGCCCTGACTTCCCATTAACCTGGGCAGGCACTCCTGAACAGGCAGCCAGGAACAACAGGCCTATTACTTGAACAACTTGAGCAAGAAGTCAAAAGGCAAGCACCAAAGAGGTGGAATTGCACCTGAAGAAGGGCTGAGAACTGGAGGGGGAGGTACAGTTCTTTCCCCATAAACAGATAAAATAACCAGTCAATAAAATCCAAATCACTGGTTCACTCTCAATCACCTCCAATTCAGGAGCTCTCAAGGTGATGCTGCTTCCAAACAGCACCCAGCACACCACCACACGCCCTGAGCCGCACCTCAAAGCATTGCTCACCAAGTTTTCAGTAAAAATACTCTTGAGAGGCGCTTTCACAGCTTGACCACAGCCTTTGGGGACACACACAGGCCCACAGATTCAGACTGTTTAGTTTTTATCAGTCTGAGACTTCAGGGGAAAAAAAAAAAGTAGAAACCTACCATATGCATGAGAAGTGAGGCATGTTCTCCCTTCTTTCCCCTCTCATGCTTGCAAAGTGACCAAGCTTCCCAAAGCAAAGAAACTCCAAACCTGCTCCACCAGGTCAGCTCTAACTTAATTTCAGAGAGCTTCCTCTCCTGCTCCCCATGCCCCAAATCAGAGATAACGATCCCCACCTGCCAGGGCAATCAGTGGAACCCTGCCTGGCATAGACCAGTCAACCCCCCATGGCCCCTCCTTGCACCAGGTGGCCAAGGACACAAAATCATCTGTCCATTTGCCAGGCTTTATTTAAAGTACAGCTTTATCACCAATTCTGTGCTTTTCTTCAACGGAGCAACACAAGAAACAAAGAGGAGGGTGGAAAGTCTGAACACAGCAGTGCTGACAGAATCACTGCATTTCAAAAGCCTTTATAACTGGTTATTTACAAACCTAAGGGCTCCAAGTACCCTATTCCTACGCATTTCAGACAACTCTATTTAGATGTACCTGGGTCTAGGGTCACCACAAAGGAGAGCAGGGGAAACCTGACCCTCCCTGTAAGTTCCTGAAAGCATGCATGGCATGCTTTTTTCTGCTGGCATTTACAGCCAAGAGAGAGATGCTGGTAGGCAATCCCTGGCAATGAAAGGTAGAGGTGTGTGCCCAGGATTTTGCAGAGCAGCTCAGCTCAGTCACCCATGGCGTGTCCCTTTCTTCCTGGCTGCTGGGCTGGCAAAGCCAGGCATAGTCATTGCTTGGGCTCACCACCTTCTAAGCCATCTGCTGTCACTGCTTCTCCCTGGTCTCTGTTCTGAAAAGAAGGCAAATTTCTGTGCAGTGGTTTTTAAACCTAGAGTGCAGGTGCAGCCTGAGAGCAACCCCAGGCTGACCCCACTCAGCAGAGGGGTAAAATTTTTACAAGAGTAACAGTAGCTGGCAAGAAGAAAAGTCCAGATGAGGTTAGCCTAAGAGCTTAGGGAAACCTATTTTCCAAACATTAGTTGCCATCTTCCTTGAACACAGTACCTGAAGGGCTCCTCCAGTGATTCTGGTCTTCATCTCAGTACAGTTTTCTTATCAGGCAAGTCATCAAAAAGTCCTGAAAGTCCAGAGGATTCCCAAGTAATAGTTCACTGCATTATCAGAACTCTGCATCTTCTCGTCGCTCACACTGATGCAAAGTTAATTGAATAATGAAAGCAATTCAAATTACCCACAGCTTACTCCTATCTCTGCTTTCAATTTCCTCCTGATTGAGGCTGATTTGAGGAATGTCTCACCTGTCTCCTGATGCCAAACTTTAGGCCAAGAAGGAATTTTCCCTGGAAAACATTGTTCAGGAGAGCTGCATTTCACCCTTTCCTCTCCTGGAAAGTGTTCAAGTGCTGAGCTTTTCAGGGTAGTGGGATGGATTTTTTCCTCCAGCACTGCCAGCCATGAGTGCTCTGCATTTCTCTTGCTCCCCTTTGTGTTGCAGAATTGTTCTTTCAGACTCTTTTGATCTAAAGGTTTTTAAGTAACTGAAGTGCCTTGTGGAAGAGGCAGATCAAAATGAAGCATTTCTCTCTGCTTCCCACTAGTTTCACTAGTAGTTTCACTATTCACTTTCCATCAAAGTGACTTTAGGCCGCAAGCCCCTGCTCAGCAGAGCTGGCAAAACACATTTTGGAAACCAAAATTCACCAAATCTGTGCTTTTCACCACTTGAATCATAAGGGAAGAAAAAAAAAAATCATTCACCTACTGATGATCCAGGGACAGAAAAGCAGCTCTGCATGGTGGATGTTTTCCAGAGCCAATGTCCCAAGCTCACAGGAGCTGCAGTTAAACCTAAGTTTTCCCTGAAACTCTCAACATAATTCAATAGTACAATTATCTCTGTGTTATTGTGAGCAACGCACTCAGTGATGCTTTTTGGTTATTTGGGGTATATTCATAAATTTTGAGCTCTTGTACAGTTTTAGGGCTAGAGAGTCTTCTAATGACAAAGAAAAATCTAGCAATTAGCTTCTCTGGTTTTGGAGCTAGAGACAGGGTGATGTGCCATGCAGCAACACCTTATGCATTTAATACCTCCTATCATCTAGAAGCCCAGCTCTGTCAAAAATACAATTGTCATTTTTAATTTAACAGTCAGCATTACAATAAAAATTACTTCCTAGCACATTCATTGAGCAAGAAACAACAAAATGTCACTCACTCCAGAACTTGTGTGTTTCTAATTAATTCTGACAGAGGTGGTTGGGCTTCAAAGGCGAAAATCTGTTTGGTTCTCAGAGCAAGGAAGGCTTTGGCAAAGACACTACAGCTGAGGCCAGGATCAGGTACTGGCAGTTGCACTGCACACATAGACCTAGGCTGGTTTATCTCAGGTCTGGCTAGAGAAACAGGGCCCTCAGGTGCTTCTGAGGGCACACATGGCAGTGGAACATCTCAGAACAGAGGGAAAAGTAGAAATAAAAGGTGATATAGAGAAGCAAAGCCATTCTGATAAAAGCTACAGGGAAAAAAACCCTGACCTGAACAATTTGCATTCCAACAGTACAGCTTTAAGAGATGAAAACCACATCTCACTTCCCAAAACTCTTGATGAAAAGAAAACAAACACAGTGAAAAAAATGCAGAGGGAATTTTGACAGTGCATCATACTTATCAAAGTCTGGTACATAGATAAGACTGCTTTGGTCTTTCACAATAACCAAATTACAGTCTTTCCCCATAAACCCTCAGAAACATGGTTTCTTGCCAGTGATAAGTCTCATCCCTATTCGTACCTTTTTGACCCTGTTTTCCATGCCCCCACAATGGTGTTTCACTAGGAAAATACAGGCTGCTAAAGAACAGTGTCTCCCCATGACCAAGGACCAACCGTAATCCTCAAGACATTTTGCCCATTTTCCCCACACCAGAACTTCAGTCCATTTACACATTCAATCAAAGCTCCCTACCTTCCTCCTGTGGGTGATGGTTTAGGAATCTGATTTCCATTTCAGTAGTTCCCCTGAACTCACACAATGCCAAAAGGGAGCATTTCAATCATCTACTCAGCCCTTCAACAGTACAAATTTCTTGTGGGACAGATGGAAATGAAGGATTAAGAGGTCTATTAGCACATCTTGTTCAGCATCACAGGATGTGGTGGGTAGTTCCTCCCTGCCCAGGAGGGACCAGAAAATCAAATACTGTGAAACAGTTCGTATTTTATAAGTGTTTTCTCCTGTGATGACACCGTGGACAGTCCAGGCTGTAGGAACAAGCCTTGACAGAGGAGTTCTGCAGTGCCTGAAGAGCTGGAAATACTTTCCCAACACCAGGACAGCTCCAGTGCCTTCCCCGCATTAGAAACTTAGATAAGCTAGGGATAATTTTAGGATCTTTATTATAAATAGGGCACGGATATGTTACTTTAAATTTGACTTAGGCAGAATAGTTACAGTAATAATGTAGACAACATTTAAGATCTCTGAAGGAAGAAATTGCTAGGCAAAGTGAAAGAAAAAAGCAGACTAAGTTTAAGAGCAGTTTTACAATAGTTAAGTCACACAACACCCAGTATCTGGGTAAGTGAATTATGTTTCACAAGGGATCACAAGAACATTTTCTTCAGCTTTGATTCCAGTTGTTCACATCTAGCCAGTTTCAGATGTCCAGTTTAATCCAGCCCTGAACTTCAAGCAACACAACAGCACTCTTCTGTGTCTGTGTGGAAAACCCAATTTTTTTCCTGTAGCAATAAGATTCTTCAGGCCTGATTTGTCTCCATAATAGCTAGAAAAGCTTCAAAGGAGCGCTGTGTGAATTATTACCTTGACAGGAACCTACTTGCAGGTTCTATGTGTAGAAGACTTGTAGGACCTATGTAGAACACCCAATAAAGTTCCTCTGGGCTGTAGCTGGGCTGCTGGGTCACCAAATCCCTTCATTTGGGAAGAAATGAGAGCAGGGGCTCCCAGTGAAAACAGTTGTCCCACTTTACCCTTCAGTGACAAATGGGGATCTCCAAAACATCATGGACATCTCCCAGCCATCCCCAGAGCACTCCTTATACTCTACCCTCTGAAGTACATAGCACACATGGCAGGATTTTGCTATAAATCTCTGAAGATTGGCAAGAGCTTGCAACCTTCAATATCTGCAATCACAGGTGAATCTAGGAGCCTACAAGAAAAGAGGAAAAATAGGTTTTATTTGCCATCAGCCTGAGACAAGCTCAGCAAGGAAAAAGAGGGGAGCAGGAGGGATTAGCACAACCCAGTGCTAAATTACGGATACATGCCACAGGTGAGAAGAGGTTTTAAGAAGCCCCATGCAGAGCCCTCTGAGAGGGGCAGACCCCTCTGTATATCTCCCCTCTCTCCATCCCCCTGAGACAGCAAGAGCCGGCAGGAGCTGCCACACTCAGCTAAAGGCCTCCTCACTTCCCAGCCCTTTGGGAGGAAACAGACGGCTGCGTGGGAACACCAAGCGAGTGGGGCGATGTGGCAGTGCCTCTCCAAGGAAACCTCTGCTGCCTCCCTTGAGACGCTGCCCTAGGGCAGGTTTTAAGGCTCTGCTTAGCTGGGTAGCTGGGCCTGGCCTCCCATGGGACAAGGCTGCAGCAATTCAGTTTACACAATTTAAAACCTTATCAGTGAGGAGGCTTCACTTTCACAGGCGGGCTCTTGCCACGGCACATCCCCTCCCCAGGGGCTGCTCCCCACCCTGTCCCTCCTTTACCACCCCTGCTTTCTCAGCATTTTCTCCTCTCCCTTCTCATAACCTTAGTTATCTAACCTGAGCATTTTTCTTGCCTTAGTCTGGTTCTTACTCTCAGAGGAGCCATTTCCTCCTATCTGTTGTTGATTGTTATTATTTCTGCTCTGTAAATGCATCTATCATGATCTTTTCTTCCAAGGCATGAGCAGTCACAAGTTCCTCATATTTTTCAGGGAACCTGTTTAGCAAGGATTCTGCAAAACTATAGTTTCTCTTCTTGTCCTGGAAGGTTGCAAGCGTCACAGTACAGGGCAGCTTGCTGATTGCAGCAGAAAACACTGAAACTATTAGCAGCTTAAAAAGCAAACAAGAAACAAACCCCCAAATTCCCAAACATCCTTTCCTGGGGCTGGACAGAAGCTCCTGCCTAGCCAGCCTGCTGAGTTGAGAAACACATCACATCCATGGCTGGAATGCTAATTAATTTTGCAGCTAATGAGCTGGTGATAACACATTTACCACACTGGAGATATGAAGGAAGGCACAGCTTTGATGCACAGTGTCACCTTCCCCAGTGGGCAGACAGGATATCCCCAAGGCCACATGCTCTTGTTGTGCTGTGCTGGTAGTTGAGGAAGTGTTTCACACCAAGATGAGTTTTTCCGAAGAATCACCTCTCCATAGAGACCTCTCAAGGGTCAGGGATCAGGAAGGGCTGGCAGTTCCCTACAGGATGAGGAGCCGAGGAGGAGAACTCAGTCAGGAGGGCAGGGCTCCCCCATCCCACAGGACATAAACGAGACCAGCAGCCAGGCCTGGGGATGGCAGCCAGGGCCGACTCAGAGCCCAGATCATTTGTGTGATACAGCAGATCAAGGCAGGAGCTCAAACCCAGGTCAGCCAGCTCCAGTGACAGGAAGCAGGGTCAGACACAGTCTAGTGGTCACCAGGCAGGCCTGATGCCAAACTGGGAGGTCAGTCCATGGATCAGGGTCCCAATGCAAGGCCCGTGGCCAGGCACAGGCATGGCTGTATGGAGTGCTACACCTACAGCACAGCTCAAAGAGCAATGGGAAGTCATGGACTGAGTTTAAATGGAATCCCTGAGCCTATGGGCAGGCTCGTCAGGCTAATTACACTCAGGGCCCTGACACTTCATCTCCACAGCCCTGGCCAGTATCATGGCCAGACACTAAGAGAGATGCCTGCACAGCCCATGATATCTCAGCACCAGTGTTCATACCAGGTAGCCCAGAGCTCACAGATGGATTTTGCCGCTGTCCCCTTTAGGTGCAATCTCCACAGCCTTCACAATAGGCATAAGTGCCCCTTGACCTCAGAAATAAGAGGGATGATATTCCATATTACAGAGCAGCCTGTGTCTGAGGCATTGCAAGAAGGTGAAGCAATAACCAGGAACTGCTTTTCCTCCCCACATGCTGATGTGCCTTGGGGCAGGGAAAAGCTGCTGCAGGAGCAGCAG
The DNA here is from genome assembly GCA_013397975.1 of Machaerirhynchus nigripectus. Taxonomy (NCBI): domain Eukaryota; kingdom Metazoa; phylum Chordata; class Aves; order Passeriformes; family Dicruridae; genus Machaerirhynchus; species Machaerirhynchus nigripectus. Next base: position 1,451,536 of record VZRQ01006851.1, on the reverse strand, counting down.
GGCACCTCCCAGCCCATCAGCACAGCAGCATGGAGGCAAAGACAAACAAAGATGCAGGAAGTGATTATGCCTTCTGATAACAGAGCTGCGAAGCTGAGTAAGCAATTGGTGATTTGAGCTGGCCCTAAGCATGGGGCATTCTTCGGAGACAAACAACCTAAACCCGTCAACAGCGGTGGAGTTGTTCATACCAGTGAGGGAAGTTAAATAACCTCCCCCAGTGGATACTGCAAAAGGTGGAATATGTGGGATAAGAGTGACAGTAGCATTAGAGAAACTAGAAATTGGCCAAGGCACAACTGGCGCACACACGCAGACACCCTCATCATTCAAGAGGAGAAGGTCAGTGTTCCAGGAGCATCATGGAATGCTCCATTCCGGGTGACATTTAACTCAGTCTTCAGACACCAGACAAGAACACACTCTGCAATAAGTGGAGATGTCCAATAATACAAACCAGAAAAAGCTTTCCATTCAGCTGCTGAGCTGTATCCCTGCCATGGTACTCTCTGACCCTGGGTCAGAACATACAAACTTACAATCAGAAAGATTTAATGAAAAGCAGGCAACAGCCAGAGATCCTGCTGCCAGGGGAGGAGGGGAAGAGAGAGAAAGAGGGGAAAAATACATCAAATGGCTTACAAAGAAAGAAGCATGTGCACTTCCCAGCAGAGGATACAGTCTTTTAAGCCATCGCACTTGGGGGAGCTTCTCCTGACTCTGAGACTTCCTTGAAGGCAAAAGATAAACAGATCATGGGGCCAATATAAGGGCTGTGCAGCTGCACAAGTCTCTTAGAAGGTCCCTTTTGTATTGCCTTGGCTTGTTCTTCAAGCTTAGAGGGAAGGTTAAGTTGAAGTCACCTGCTCTCTGATTCCCTGTGCATGCACTTGAGCTGTCGCAAAGGGAGAGGCAGGTTCTGCCAGGGACAAGATTTATGCACTTAATCCTTTTGAAGTGAAAAATAAAGGGAAAAGTCCTGCAGTTCTGCTTTCAGAAAAGCAGCTCTGGGAATATGCATTTCCCCAACACGAGTTCTATGTAGACATGACATTCAACAGTCCTCAAAAGCCCCTCTGAGGAGTTGTCAGACTTGCTGGTACCAATACGTGGAAAGCAGAGAGTCTGTCTTCCCATTCTGAGAAAACCAACAGCCAGCACTGCTCCTTTGGGTTGGTTGTGCTCAAGAGCAAATGGGACAAAGAGACATTCCCACATCTTCCAACACAGAGCTTCTTTTTCAACACCAGTTCCTACCCCAGCCCAGTCCAGCTCTTGCCCAACTCTCTCACCACCTGTCCATTTAAAGGCAGCTGAAATTTTTCAAGAAAATACAGCTTGCCAAAGATTATGCTTCCAAAGCCCCACCGTAGTGCCTCCCTTTAGACCTCCCCTCTGCCTTCTGGCCCCTCTTGTGCCTTACTCCTCCCCAAAAGTCCTCATTCCTCTGGGGATACTTCCCTGAGCAAGCTGAGACTTTCGCATTTACTGCTTATATGATCAGGGAGGGCATTAAGGAAATCATCACTGAGACTGCGGATACCTTAGGAATAGCCTTTCTAGGGAGACCAGTCATCCTTGGGATGTTCTACGAAGCTCTAGTTGTGCTGATGCTTCTTTTGTAGGACTAAAAAAATTAACAATATTTTCTCCAGGCTTGAGTGTCTCAGAACTCCTACAGCAGCCATAAGAGTCCACAGCAAGGATCCACCCAGCCCACGACTGTGTCCAACAAAAACTATGATTTGACACCTAGGAAAGAGGAAGAATAGGTCAAAAATACATAGTATTTCCTCCTCAAACACAAATTATTTACTTAGCCTTCAATCATTTTCAGCTGTAGAGGTTTTTTTGGCCTTAGAGGGTTTGTCTATTCAGGATTCCTAACAATCTTGGTTTCAAACACTACTGTCTTCCTTTGAACACAAGAATACACCTTGCACCCGCAACATCCTATAATTAGAAGTTTTCTGGGTCTCCTAGCTGGTACAACCAGAACAAGCTTACACCATTTGTTTGAAATCTGCCCACATTTGCTGGTCTCCAATTCTTGCACGGGTAAAGGTAGGAACAGGCAGTTCCTATCCATTTGCTTCATGCCCCTCCAGATTTTGTAGGTCTCTGTTACATTCCCCCTCAAATCACTCCTTTTCCAGGCTGAAGTATCCCAGAATGCTCCATTGCTTCTTTTATGGGAGTTTCCACATCTGGACTCAGAAGGTCATGCACAGCAGAATGGGACAGGATATGGTGCTTTCCCACTTTTGGAGTGCCATGTTCTTCAGAAGTGAATTTGACTTGTGCTTTCACAAGGCTTTTACAGAAAAGAAAGAAAACACTGATAAACATTTCCTTTTTTACGCTCACTTTTCCTTCATTTGAAATCAAAGGGAATACTTTGAAAGCAGAACAACTTCTCTTCTAAAAGCACAAAGATCCCCTTCTCAGAAGAGCCAAACAAAAGATCATGACTCAGACATGGGGCTTTAACTTCCTCATCCTACGACCCAAACCTTTGACATCCAAGATTCTCTGCTTCTCTGAGGGTGTCACAGGTCTGCCTGATCTCCAGTCTGTTGGATTGATCTTGGAGATCCACAGCACTTCTCAAATACCACTTGGTCAACTCAACAGCACTCAGAAGCAGCACCTTGGAATTTGAAAGTTTGACCTTGTAGTAGTGACTTTCTTTTACACACAAGATATTTGGGAGAGCAGGGAGGGAGGAGTAATGACTGGTGGAGAAGGTGCTGTGTTTACAGAATACAGCCATCAAAACCTCCCCAGCTGTCCATGGGCTTCAGGGACCCCTCCCCTCCAGGGCAGGCCAGAGGGATTTCCTGGCTAATGTCAGGTAAGGAAAGATTTCTGCTGAAAAACTGCACGTTAAGATGTATTTTACAACCCCCTGATTAGCCCAGAGGAATTCACTGGCTGTCGAGAGGATCAACACGTCCATAGTGCTGGGATGCTTTGGTATTAAATTACAGCTTTGGCATCGCCCTTAAGTTCAGCAAGTCAAAGGAAATAGTTGCAGGTTGTTTTATTTACTGAGCACCAACTAGGTAATAGGATAACAGACATGTAAAATCAAATTTTTAAAAACTACAAATGAACATTTAGAGTAATTTGAAGGTGTCACACATTTTGTAAGTATTCAGCAAACAAAATCTTGATTAGAAAACCAGTTTAACACAGTCCTTCACAGTAAGGCTGTTTTTGTGGTACAGGGCATTTCAGGAGATCCAGGCTTCCTTTCACAGCCTATGGGCATTCCAGGATCACAAGGATAAAAAACCCAAATATCAAAATATTTGGGAATAATTTCCCAAATCTCAGGTCAAATCAAAAAAGAGCTTTGGACCTTCCAGTCACTAGATCAGTCTGTTCTACAACCTTCAGAAACATCAGTGCCCCTTGCAGTTCTTCCAGGCCCCGGCCATGAATGCAGCAAGGTTCCCACTGCCCAGGGCCTCAGCTGAGCTCAGAGTTAATCTCTGATCATGACCATTCTCTCCCATCTGGCAGAACAGCTCCCAGTGGGTGCTCTTGCTTCCAGTAAGAACCAGATGATTCCCCAGCTCTTACATTCCCAGACTGGTCTGGAGATACAAGTTCACACAGCCAAGGCTGAAAAGCAGTGAGGAAGCTCTCCAGAGGAAAGCCTGTGCAGCCAAAAGGAAATCACATTAAGCATTATGATGGCATTGGGAACTTTATTAAAAACAAAATAAGCAAACAAAAGGAGCAGGAGTGGAAGGAGAAGCTTCTGGCCATACTGCCACCAGAAGAAATGCTCAGCAAGCCTTGACCTCAGCAGTGTGAAGCCCTGTTTCACACTGAGCATGAACCACCACTCCACATTACACAGATATAGCAAGGCATTTAACCTGTTGAAATCTTGATTGCTATCCACCAGCTCAGAGCAATGTGTTAGGAAAGCAGCATTAAGGAGAAGGAAATAGGGATTGCTGCAGAATAGCAATATTTACATGGAAGAGTACTGAGTGCCTTTAAAATTACAATTTTTACATTTCTAGATATAAAGAAGGCAGCAGGAATAATCATACTGGTTTCCTACATAAAAATGCTCTTGGACTTCGTCTGATGTCCCAAATCTCTTCTGGCTGAGATAACAAGACATGGATTCTTCAGAGGCTTCAAGAGGCAGAATCACCACTGTATCCCTTGGTAATTGGTGCCAAAAATTATTTAACTGTTGCTATTTAGTCACTGTTAAAACCACGTACCTTATTTTTCTAGCTTACACTTATCTAAGTTTAATTTCTAGCTGCTGGATCACATTATGCTTTCATCTGTTTTTCATCCACACACAGGCATCACTTTACCCACTGAAATTCACCCCTGCATTTTAGGCTGACACAGCAAATGACACTCAACAGTTTTGGTCAGGAAGGAAAGGATCCTGCATCCTGCTGCATGTGGAAGGGTGCCACTGAATTCAGGCAACCAAGTTGAAAGGTGACATCTGCTTTGTAATTAAGGCTTGCTTAGAGCAATAAGGACAAGCATCATCCCCCCAGATGTTACTGGAGCTTTCTGAAGGGGTGGCCTAAGGCAGCCGGTCAGCAAGGCTGGCAGCAGTTGACTACTTTTAGCATTGCTGTTGAATTACTGCCATCATCGACTAAAGTTATAAGGGAGTCCAATAAAAGACAGCAAGTGCCATCAAAGTTGCAGAGAAAGCTTTGTAACCGTTCCCCAAGGGGAGACACGTGGGCAGGGGTGAGGACATGCACCCCCAGCAGCTCTGCACGACATGGTTGTGCTGCCATCCACAAACCTGACCCTGCTGCTGTTACTGCTGTGCTTGAGAAACAATGGCAAATTTACCCCTTACCTCAGCATCTGGGCCAAGCTCGAACAGTGGCTGACTTCTCCAGCTGAAAGGTCTCCTTTCCCGTGACACAGGCTCTCTGGAGGCTGATGCAGGGCACAACACAGCCAGCTGCGACCAAACTGTAAATGGAGAATGTTGAGAATGTAAGTTAGAGTCCCATGGGTCTGGCAAGGGCCTAGAGGAGCAGAAAAGGAGAATCCATCTCTCTTTTTGAGCTGTGGTACCACCATCCATCTCCAGGACAGTGATGCTATTCACAGTCACAGTGGGAAAACATATTTGTAACAGCAACACTCTGAACAGACTGTCCCCCCCGCCCAGTAATGACACAATGGAGGAAGCAGCTGGTGTAGCCAAGCAGCACCAACTGGCATTATCTTAACACTCTGGGCCGTAAATTGTGTCAGAGCTGTTTTCTGTGCAGTTCCGTCATTCCCTTCATGAGGGCACGAGCGCCTGGGGCAGGGGAGCACAGATAACCCCAGCCAGGACCTGCCCAGAAGGCCCCTGCAGATCACTGAAGCAGCAGCTCTGCAGCAGATCACTGAAGCAGCAGCTCTGCAGCAGATCCTTGGACACCAGAAATGGATTGCTACAGTCTTAGAAAAATAGCGGCCAGGCTTTGCTCTCCCAGTCACAGCCTTGACACAAGCCACGTGGGCAAGATGAGTCTTGGCAAAGAGGGCACGTCTGAGTGTTGAGATCAGGAATTTCCCCACTCTGGGCCAGTGGAGGAAGAAAGAGCAAAGGGGAACCAGCCCGCTACGTTTAACTGCGTGGTTAGACCAAACAAATCTATTTGCCTTATGTCTGTTGTCAAGATGTGGAGGATTTTTTCCATAAGAGAACTGACAGTGGGATATGCATGTGAGATATAGGGAGCAGGTCACTCTCTCTCACTGCACCTATTAGTCTCTCCCAAATGACATTTTTTACTTTTAATTCCAGGTACTTCTTAGTGTACGAGAGGTTCCAGACAGGACTGATGCTTGGACAGCTGGGACTCGCCCCCGCAGCCCAGAGCCAGGACAAAGCCAGTCTTCCAGGTAGACTGTGCGTCACAGCCTAGGAAAATTCCGCTTTCCCTTGTGCCTGAGGCATGTGCACACACACACGTCCCAGATCCAGCTGCAAAGCAAACCCACTCTAGTTTGGAGTTAGCAGGCACAGGAAAAAGGCTGAAACCTGACTCTTGAACTCCAGTGTTGATTGGGCCCAAGTGTTCCCTTTTCCATGCCTTGAGACTTTCTCTCCCCACTCTCCCACACGCACCCCCTCAGTCACAGCATCACCCAGCTGTATTCACCAACTAATCTAAATAAGCACCCCGTGCTTCCCAGCCTAGCAGGATGGAAAACCTGTCTGACAGCTGAAGTTCCTGCAAGAGCATGATGAGGTGCTAAGAAAATAATTGTGCTTACAAATTCTTTGGGCTGAAACAGCTGTTTTTGTAGCTGGATGGGTTTTTGGCTGGCAGTCAGCTCTCCCTACAAGGCATCTCTACAAGACACTCCATTTACTTCCTGTTCCCTAGCAAGTCCCTGCAGGAAAGCAAAGAAACTGGGATTAAACATATATGACCGAGCCCAGCCAAGACACACAATCTGAATTCCCAGACAAAGTGCAAGACAAATATAAGCATCACAGAGGAACAAACGTAATATGGGCTTAAGTCTTGCATGAGCCCTCTGTAAATGTGATCTAACAGCAGGCTGCACCTTCCAGCCTGGCAGATTCTGTAAATGCGAGGTCTGCAACACATCAGAACTCACAGAGACACAAGGAATCAGGGATTTAGAAAGAGGCTTTAGGGATTCACCACAAACTTGAAGGACATAGAACCCCTACACTCAAATGGTGGTTGGTGCACTGATGTAAAATGAATGGGTTCTCTGAGTCACAACCCAGTTCTGCACAACTGGAGCTACAGGGCTCCAGGTTTTTGATTGGGAAGGGAAGAAATTAGAAACAAAAAACTTGTCTGAACTGTCCTCTCCCTGTCTGAGACAGTGGCCTGTAACACCATAAGAGCACCTGATGTCTGAGTGACGTTATCAGTGTACCTCCAGCTGCACTACAGATGAGTTAACAGCAGGTTAAAGAAGGAATAAAGGAGTGAAGCAACACTGCCCAGCCACAGCCAATCTTATATTCTTAGTTTTCCCTAAATAGTTCTCTGGGGTCCCAGCACAATACTCCAAACACTAAATTTCCTTCATAAAATTAATAAATCTAAAGGCTGCCTTCCACCCTTGAAGGATACCTATTAGTAAAACCCTCAGGTGTGAAAACCTCGAGTATTTAAGTTGAATGTGGTTCTTCACAGGTTTCTCCTCTGCTCAGGAGGAGCCTGAGACTTGAGGTACCAAGCAGACACACCACGTCCCACTCCCCACAGAGGAAATCCCACTAAATCTGGCAGCATTGTCAGCCTAGCAGGAAGCACAAATCTCACAGGAAAGACTATTCTAGTGATGTTTCCAGGATGGTTTTACAGATCAGAGACGTTTTGGGATCAAAGCCAAGGCAGAGCTGGCCAGCACCTCCAAGATGGTGGCTAAGTGGAAAATCTCCACAGTGGTAGAAAGAATAGAGGGTAGACACTTTTTCTGAAGTTTCAATTACTCACAAAAGCAATGGGAAGTCTTCCTCTCTCCCTAAAATGTTGCATTTGTTTTGGCAGTGGGGAAAAAGAATCCTCTCCCCATCATACAGGCACATTTGCCTCCTAACGAAGTGAAAGAGTTTACAAAAACTGAAAAGGAAAAAACAATTCTGCCACCACAGTAATGATTCTTAACAAGTATTTTTAGTATTCACCATGAATAGGGAATATCAAAGCAAGCAAGTTCATTTGATATTGTTGACACTTTTTCAGGAAGCAACCATCAGTGCCACAAGGACATTTTCTGTCATGCTGGCAGGGGGGCAGTGAGCTGCAGACAGCGGCTCAACAAACTCCATTCAAGGGCTTTGTTGAGCTGGGGTCTAAGCGAGGAAATGCTAAGGGAAGCCTGGAGCCAGAGCACTTCCCATGAGACAGTGAATCAAGACCTTCCTCCTCCTGTGAGTCAGTGTCACAGGAGGCAAATTGCAGAGGCTTCTGGCTGGCTGGAGCTGCAGCCATGGCATTGCAGCAGACTGGCTCCTCCGGAGACGGGGTGGAAGCTGGACAGGAGACCTGCTGGGGAGGGCCCGTGCTGCAGCTGCTTCTGTTCCAAAGCCTGCCTAGCGTCAGTCATGCTGAGAAGATATCAAAGGGGTAGCAGGCACCTCTGGCCTGTGCTTCATGCACAATAGTGGAAGAGAATAAAAAAGAACAGCCCAGAAGGCTCAGAGGGAAGTACAAGGGATGAGAAACACGTGGGTCACAAAGAACATGCAAAGTGCACAAAAACCATGCAATTACCTGCTGCGGAGAAGACAGCAGGATCGTCTCATTTCACAGATCCCTCGAGAAAAAGCAGCTATTCTGCCACTCCATCTTGCTTCAGAGGCTTTCTTCCATGGCTCTCCTTAGCCTCCTGACTGGTCCTCTCCACCCAGCTCTCCTCTGTCTATAAGCAGAGCAGGGACACTACTGAAGAGCGAAACAGCTCATGTGCTTCTGAGAAGCCTACATTCCTCTCTAGTCACTAAAACAGCCCAAACCAACCAGAAATGGTGACTTCATGAGAGAAAACAAGAGCGGAGAGAAAGGAAGATGGTTTATAAAGCCAGCCAAATATTAGAAAGTAAAGTCATTGCATTCACATATAACACAAAGCCTCCGGTTTGGTGTGACCACATCAGAGCCTGTGAGGATTACTAACAGCCTCTGCCTGGGTTTGCTGCCCACACCCATTCAGCAAAGGGTACCCACAGCCAGGAGAACACGTGTCTTCCTCTTGCTTACTTATTTGGAGTTCTTGTTTGGAAACTCAGCCTCAGAAAACTAAGAGCAGCTATTTCCAAATACTTCTTAGGTGGTTATTCACACACTTGCAATATTCCATAAGCATTTGTCATTGCTGATTATCTTAGCAAGCACTGTTTGCAAAGCAGAAGTGAAGAAATGGTGCAAGGACAAGCAGTTCCCATCCCATCTTAAAGCAGGCCCCACTTTTGTGTAGCGTGGCTGAAGCACGTGGAAAACCTCTTCCTAAAAAGTTCCAGGGACAGACACCACAAGCTCTCCTCTAATTGAAGAGACAAGCTACCTCTCGCTTCCTAATCCTCAATACTTAGCAAAGCCTTCCCTCTCCAAGGTTTCATGTTGTATCAGATATAACAGCCTGCCTAAAAGATGGAGATGTGATGAAACACCGGAAGGAAAAAAGCATGAGTGCAAGGAAACCCTGCAATTTCAATCCACCTCATGCAGTCAGCCTCAAGAACAATAGGTGAAGCCTCAGCTCTGGTGAGAACCACAGGAGTCTAGCAAACAATTTAAGAGCTGCTTCAGGTACTGTGCTGAGGAAGTGCTGCAATCTCCACCCCAGGATGGAGAGAGCACAAACTGAATTTAAAAATCCATGGAAAGTAAAATGGTGAAGGACTGTAAGCAAAGTTTTCATCAATTCCCACTGCAGGGTCAGCTGCTCTGAATAGCCCTCCAACATAGGAGACACTCCTTGTTTTCTTCTTTCACTTCAGGAGTTTCTCTCCAGCTGTGAGCTACTCACTGCTCGTGTGCTTTCTCCAGAGCATCTCATCAGCAGCAAACAGCGCTGCATGGATCGTGCTGGAAAGCGTGGTCTCCACTTCTTCTGTCACCAGGGAGACTCCTGTAAATTGCAGGAACGCAGGGATCCAAGGGTGACTGGCTTAATCTAACAGTTGCCAGAAGGGCCGGCCTCAATCCCACTGTTACTCGGTACTCTGGTGATGTTTCCAGCACTGGAGATATCTCCATGAGCCAGATTCAGAAAATTAGCAGTACAAAAAAAAACTGCCAAAAAGGATGGCCTCAGTCACCTGCCCTGGCTGCATCCACCCAGTCCATGTGACACTATTGCAATGAGTGCCCACACCAGGTATTTTGAGCTGAAGGAGCACTGGACACTTCCTCTCTTGAGAAACTCATTTTGTGCACACTGAGCTGACTTTGCTGGGCTTGTGTGCCACTAAACCACCAAAAGGCCATGGGACAGTCAATAATTCTCTGCAGCTTTTCCCAACTCTCTTCTTATATATTTTAACTTTTTTTCTGACTTAGAACAATCTCTTCCTACTTGTGCATGCCTCACACAAGAAGATCCCATCCCTGATGGGAGGGCTCTGCACATCATGACAAACAGCAGCAGCAAAGCCCTGCCCTCCACTGAAAAGTCCCATCTCTGTGTCTGAGTGGTCACTCCAACCTCACTGCTGGGTGAAGATGTTTTCTACCTCCCACAAGATATAAGCAACAGGATCTGTGCAAGTCACGCTCCCTGCGAGGCAAAAACAGCAGCAGGTAAGGCCAGTGGACACTCCTTACAAGGAAGTGGAACATTCCCTCGCTTACGCACCGGGAACAACTGTAGCCACCCTAAAGGGTGGGGGGAGAGATAGGATTGTGAGGCAGCACAAGGAGATAACGGAGAAAACCAAGAAATATGTGGATTCATTGTATTGTTCAGGCTTGAGTTCCTAGAAAATATTTCTTTCTCTGGTCTTCAGCAGCGTGAAACATCCTTCAGATGATAGCAGCATTTCCAACACCCTACAGCACTTGGAGAGAGCTGGCAGAGCAGCTCCTGGCTACTTCCAACCAAGTACCTCTGGCTCCTCGGCTGCCACACTGCCTGTCCCATCTGACCACAAGAGATCTGGGCAATTCATTTAGTTTTACAGAAAACTGTGAATTCACAGGGAAACATGAAACTCTGCAAATTCCCAAAGAATTGTGGCAATAAAAAGCCTGAGGGCTTCAAACCCTCAACTCTTTTGAAGCAGCCATTTTAAACCACACTTGATGGTTTCAGTTGAGGAGATTACTTGGAGATGATATACTGCCACTTGAACAAAGGCAAAACGTGAGGTGAAATCACTCAAAAGGACTCAAAAGGACAGTGGGGATGTGTTTCTACTGCCACACCTGCACAGGCAACTAAAAGAAGTGACAGAAAGCCACAGAAAACATCAGTCCCTGCTCCCACCAGTCCTCCCAAAAACACACACTGAGAAGTCACACCTCTTGGGCCCCCAACCACTATTGATCCATTAGGCCCTGCTGTCCCTGGCCTCTGGATGAAAAGCATTTCTGGGTAAAAATAAGGCTACTGCTAGGTCTTCCTTACATTTCCAAGTTAAAATGAGGAAGGCAGGCCAAGGGCCTTGTCACAGCTGCCAGTCACCACAGTATTACATCAGGCACAATGCTACAATTCCAAAGACAGGCTAGCATGAAAGGTAAAAAAGGAGGCTGAATCAAACCTGCCATACTCCCAAAAGATATCCTGAAGCTTAATTTAAAAAAAAAAAAGTGCTCTACTCCTTTCTGTAGTTATTCTTAGTCTGGGGTGGACTGTGTCGTCCTGGAACTGAGTCAAATGAAAAGTAGACATTCAAATCACTTTACTCTCCCCCTGCTGCCCCTCTGCTCTGTGTCAGTCATCACTTCTGGGTTTGTAAAAGCTTAGTGGGATTTGCACAGGGCCAGGCAAATCAGGCTCCTCCATTTACTGCTATACAACAAATATATTCCGGTAACAGGCTGTCCTCCTGCCAATGCCTTCTGTTTTCCAACTCATTTCATTTTCTTTAGTGACTTTATTTCAGACAAGTGGATAACCAGAGCCTTTGGTTGACTCCATATGTGGATTCTGCCTCTCAGCAGTGCCAATTAATTCTTTGCAGAACTCCTGCTCTTGTAGGATGCAGGTACAAAATCTCTCCTCCCCACACCGGACCCAGTTTATTTGCTCCTATTTCCGTTCCCTTTTCACCATCAGTCAGCCCACAAAGCACTGCCTGCTTCCCTGCCCGAGGCTTTCCCCAGCTGCCTCCCTGCCTTTCCTGCCAGGCTTTTGCTGAGGAAACCTGTCCACACCTATGCAGGCTGGGGCTGTGCCTTTGTTTTGGGCAGTGACGTGTGCTTGGGGTGGAGGTCACCATTGTTTCTGCTCCCTGATTCCACAAAGGAGTGGTAATGATTTCTTACAACTGCAGAAAACGAAGAGTGGCAGCTATACCCAGCCTACAACATTAGACATCATTGCTTTTCCTCTCACCTGCCAAAAGGAGTTCTTTCTTTCTTTCACCATGGGAAGGTGACTGAGGTTGCAATGTCATGTAGGTAGAAGCCGTTAACTTCAATGGGCTTTCTCTCAAATATGTGGACCATACTGATGCACAGACAAGGTCAACATGCCCTGAGCCAGGCCTAAGAACTCCTGGGGCTGTTTGGATCAGAAATCAGAGCTGGGATCCCTCCCTCACACACCATCACGTCTCCCCTCACAAGGAAGGGATGCAGTGGATAATGCAGCTGCCATCTGTCATCTTCAAACAAAGCAGTTGGACACTGCTAACAGAAAAGTACAACTGTGCTGTGGAAAGCAGATTCATTTTCACAAAAAATTAAGTACCTTTCATTGAGCCTATAACAGGTATGTCTTGCAGAGAAATTGCACAAGAGTCAGTCAGAAAATCTCTAGTTTGTACCCAACTCTTAAGGTGCTCTCTGACTTGAGAGCAATCACATGCCAACCTTTGGCTTCCTTGAGCATCATATAAAGAAAAATAAACAGTAGGAAACATCTCCCATGCACCTTCCCTGCCTTGTGTAGCATGAAGGCTATGTACAAGAACTAAAACATCAGAGCCAGAAGCCTTAATTTGCAGAAAATAATCTCATTTTTCATATTCAGCGCAACATTAAAACCATCTTCCCAAAACTCAGCTGTGCCAAGGCTTGTGAGCTTAGAGTGAAATTATCCCCAGTAGAAAAGTTTCACTGCCCCAGTAAAAAATGAGGAGCAGTGGAAAACAGAAACAAAATTACACAAGTGGTGAAAAGTAAAAGGAGGTGGTTTAGACAGATCCCATCTTGATACACAGTGTTTCAGTAACCAGGGTGAGGAAATTGGTTTTCCTTTTAAGCAAGGGTGGGCCAGATCCTTGGCTGGAATAAATCAGTGCTGCCCTGCTGAAACCAATGGATTGTTGCTCATTCACAGCAGCTCAGGGTCTGGCACATGGTTTTCTCCTGACAGGATCACAGTAATGTAATTCTAAATTAAAATCATGTGGAGATGTTGTTTTGATAAAATGTTGTTAAATACTAAGTATACCAATGCGAACCGAACTAAAATGAACCTAATATGAAAAAGAGCAAAGGGAATGCCTCTCTGTTGTAACGTGGACTTGGAGGGTAGAAAGAATTACAGGACAATTTGATGAAATCCCTTGAAGCATTCTCACTGACTAATTAGTCTCTACATTCTGGAAGGTTTCAGGGTTTAACACACTTCCTCACGCTCACTAAGAGCTCACTGTAAGTCCTGCAGCCAAAAGCACCGAGGATGCAGAGCACAGCTGGACCAGCTGGCAGAGAGGTGACCATAACGGTGATCCCCTCACTAGCCCCCAGCAGCACAGGTGGCCCAGAGTGGCCTGCTGGGCTTGCAGCTGCTCCGTCCTGCACAGCATCCCGCTGCCAACTGAACTGCTGCAACCAGCTGAGAGAAACTAAAGGATATTCTTCAGCTGCGGACATGGAAGCAGCACCCTGGGAACCCCTTGAGCGTCACAGCAACCAGACAGGGGAGACATTGCAATCACTTGTGCAACTCTGTCTCGTTTAGTCACAAGGTGGATGTGAGCAGGACTATTGCAGCCACACCAAGTAGGGAGTGATGGATTTCTCACAGAGCACCCCGGGCATTTTCCTACCAGCTGATGCTCTCCCTCCTGGATCTGTCCTCACAGCCATGGCAGTGACCCACCGTGCCCTGTCTAGCCAAACCCCAGTTCCGCCTGATCCCAAGCAACCAGGCTTCTCTGCCTCTTTCAGGATCAGCCAGGAAGATGCTAATTCCCTGCTGAAGTGGGTGGCAGTCTTTATTATGTTTCAGGCCTGAGAAATCTCACCAGTGCACTGAGAACCACAGGGCTCCTTCCTAATTACACAGCAGAGCACCACATGATTCATGTCAGCAGCTCCCCGGCCCCCTCAGCTCCATCCTGGCTGGTGTGACACAACAAACCCGAGTGGAAGTGATTAGCAGGTTGCAACCAGGGCCGCCCGCTCGGCAGCACCATTACCAAACACGGCGCCTGAGCAGCCGCAGCCGGGGCCCTGTTGAATCACTGCTCCCCTGCATTGCAACATCGGAAGCTGCACTTTAAAACCCATCGCCTGGGCTGGTCTCGGATTTCCCAATGAAGGCTGGAGGAAGATGGAGAACCCAGGCTGAGCACGTTATAGATGCATTTTTAAATTCCATGGGGAGGTTTGAAAATTAGAACTAGCTCTAGGGCCCCTTTTGTTTTTGTTTTTCCCTTCCCTCCTCTCTTTCCTTTTGGTCTGATTAACTTTGGTGACTGGCTTGCACAATTTTATCAGGTTGGGCCTGATGAATCATTCAACTCCAGCAAGCAACAGTGAGATATTGCAGGCCAGGCAGGGTCTGTGTTGCTGTAACCAAAAACAGCAAAAAATCCACCCCCACCAAGAGACAGGGAATGGGGGCAGGGAAAAACTAGACAGTGGGCCAACAGCACTCATGGACAGCTTTCCGATGTCTGGTCTCAGACAACTAGCAGCACATTCATTTGTAAGCCTGCCAGACCTCCTAGGAAACCTAAAAGGCTGCTGTTATTTATAAAGCTAGATGTAGTTATTCTGCCTGTGTGCAAGACTGGCTCATTATATTTATAGATACCTGTCCCATTCACCTACTTCTGGGCCCTCATTCCCATAAATCCATGAGGCTGGCAGGATCTGCCTTGAAACACTGAGATACCTCTCCTTTCCAGGCAGGGCCATTTGGAAGTGTCTGTCACCACTGCAGGGCTCAGCAGCACGTACATGTAAATATATACCTGAAAGCCCCACATTTCTGTCAACATAGATGAAGACTGATTCAAGAATTTGTCTTCCACGTGGAGAGCACCAGATTTTATATTTCATTTGTAAAAAGCTCCCAGTAAATCTTAACCACAAAAGTTTGATTTAACGATGGTTTAAAACTGTCAGCTGGCTTCAGTAGAGAAGATATACAAGCCAGTCCCATCAATTCTGGCAGCCTGGAATCCCAGCCCCCTTAACAAAAATAAAATCAGCCCTCCTAGCTTTTATGCCTGAACCTCAAACAATCTTCCCATAAATCCAATTTGGAGCTCATCTGGTCAGGCATGAAGAGCTTTGCAAACAGTGAAGCTGGGGCTGTGGGCGAGCAAAGGCAGCTCCCTATGGGTTGCACTCATAGCAAGAGATTTGGCCTTTCCAGTTTGTGGATGCTCACAGAGAAACTACAAGAGAACTTTTCTGTTTTGAAGGTGAAAGACTTACATCTCAACAAAAAAAAAAGTAAAAATGGCACAGACAGCTGTCTGTCACATCTCTCTTTTGAGACCAGCTGGGCTCACTGCTGCCAACCAGAAGCTTTGCCCAAATGTAGACACAGAAACTGAGGCAAAGTGCTACTTCCAGTTGCCCATACAATCAGAAACTTTCAAGAAGAACCACGTTCTACCAGCCTCAATCCCAGATTTCTCAGGTGCTTCAATTTGTGCCATCATTTTGGGGCTAGCAGTTGCTAAATCAGATCTAAACCCTCATGCAGATGTCCAGGCCTGGCTCCCTCGAGCACACACACATCCATGGCAAGAAGCATTTTGGCTCTCTGTAAGCCTCAACAGTGGGCAGGTCTTGAGAGGGGTCTCAAAGAGCCTCCTCAGAGGAAGAAACACAATCCAATGGCAGATACAATTTTCCCTGCCTAATCTCTTGGAATAATTCCCTCTCTCTCAGTCACGAATTAAAAGTCATCCAGAGAAAAATATCTGCCCTTGTGTAATGTATTTCAGGGACTGATTATATAACATTTGATGTGGCATAAATTCAAACCCTTAAAAAACCCCCAAAAAACACAAACCAAGGAAAAAGTAAAGGTGTTCCCTCAGCTTAGAGCATACCCATATCCTACATATCTATCCAAGAAGAACCAACAGTCCAAAGGTGAGAGGGAAAGAGGCTGAGGTCTCTGGGGCTGGATCTGGAGGTAGAAAATTTCACATCTTAGTTCCAGTGTCTGACTCACCGCTGGAGTGAGCAGGTGTCTCTTTACAAGAGGTAGCCACAAACATTTTAACCCAAATTTATATTTCTCTATTAAAGTTGTCATCTACATAATGTAGCATTTACTAATAATAATCTCAAAAGATTCCCAACCAATTCTCCCAGGAACCGAAACAATACAGCTTTGGGTTAAGGGTGTGAGAGAGATGAAGCAAAGTTGACTCAAGCTGCTTCCAGTGGCTAAGCCGAGTGAAATACAATAAATACAGAGCAAACCTGATTTTTTCCCTTGCTGCTGCACACAATATTTGCAAGCAATTACACTGGCTGCAGCAGTTTAACACACAGGAGAATATCAAGATACTTTGTGCATTATTTACACATCTAGTTATGAAATTCGGGTCATAAACTGAAAAGAAAACTAGATTTTTAAAACAATTTTGTGCTTTAAGATGCCCATTGCAGGCATAAATGGAAACAAATAAATACATTTAGGTTCTTTTCTCTGTGGACTCACATCTCAGACGATCATTTATACCTCTCTAGGATTAACAGCAGCTCACAGTTCCCTCCTCTATGATCATCACAGATTTTACTTCATCACTTCTACCTTATAATCCATAACCACAGATGATTTATAGCATGTTCTTTAAGAACCCTCCAGTCTCACTGTAAGGCAGCGAGGAATTCATGTTCTCTGGTAGGTTAAGGCCACAATCAGTCGACCTCAGAGGAATGAAGTGCCACCAAGTGTCCTGGGAGAATGGAAAGACACCAGCACCTCTGGGAAAGGATGAAGAAAAAAAATTCCATGTGGCGTTTATTTTGTTAACATAACCTGACCATATCCCAGGTGCCTCAGAGGATACCTGAGGGCTTCTCTAGCAAAAGATACATAGGACTCAGCTAACTCGTAACAAGGTGGGTACTGTGCACTCACAGCCCAGAGCTCAGATTTCATGGAGGTAAATTAAATAGTGACCTACCTGAAAGCTGACCAGTGACCATGATTCAGCTCCTATAACACAGCCATACCCACCCCAGCTCAGCAGCAAATCAAGCCTGGAAGCTAAGCAGCCCCTCTATCCAAGAGCTCCTCACCCTCAGTGTGAACACACACAACCTACTCTGATGTGTGGGAGCTTCCCTGGGTCTGGATTTGGGGCACACAGGACCCTTTGGACCTCTAAGTTGCCCCGAACTTCTGCTTCCATACTTTTAGGGAGCTGGAGACTGGGCTACAGCAAACACCAGACATGGAGTGCCTCTGCAGATCACCGCCCCATCTCTAGATCTTCTCTGGTGTGGCAAACGCCAAATCCCTGTCTGTAAAGCAAGCACAGATTTTACGAGAATCCTCCTTCAAGGGGAAAGCACCTTCTCTCCCCACTACCCCCATCCCTGAAGCAACACTAAGCAGCCTCTGGCATCTACTAATGTTGGTGTAGCAGGGTTGGCTTTGCAGAAGGACTTTTAACATCATCACCACCAGGACACCTTATTTTTCAGTGCTGAAGTGCTACAAGAAGAGACACCTCAGAAAAACAAAAAAAAGGGGCTGGAATGAAGTTCACTTCCAAAGTAAAACTAAAACACCAGAAACAAACACTTTCATTTCTGGAGTCTGGGGAAGAGACAAAAGAGTTTCTCTGTCAGGGTCTCAGCAACAGAGCTGGATGACAGAGTAGCTCTCCAAGCCATTTGGGGAACATCCCACAGAGTCTGAAAGCAGCATTTACAATGTTGTTTTGCAATTGGGAGAAGAATCACAGTACGATCCAGTAATCAAGGAAAGGAATCAGATTCATAGAATATTTTTTTAACCCATAATAAATTATAGTTTCCTAAACTTTATTGCGGTCACGAAGTCAGAACAAAATTTGATAAAAAAAATACAATTATTGTTCACAGAAAATCTTGAAATATGTCACTAAATACTCAGGGGAAAAACAGTGAGTGCCTTTTTAATGAAAACCAAGCCTGTGGATTCTGGTTTCTGAAAGCAGTTTGGTAAATGGTTTTGTTTTCCAATAAGCAAAACAAATACTGGAATGGGCCCGTAGTCCTTTCTCTTCTCTTGCTCCAAACCTCCCCATTTTTCAAAGTGGAATAAAGGATGTCTCTCCTCCGATTTTAAAACCAGTAAATTGTTTCCAAATGTACTGTGAGCCAGATGGGAGATAGGGCAGTAGAGGAAGGCTGAGAGGCCCTGATGCATCCTGGGGATTGCAATGAATGGACAACAAAAAGCAAAAGCAAAACCCTCTCCTGACAAACTAGACTGGGAAAGTGCCGGGAGATGGGGCTTATCATGCCCCAACTTGAAACTCCCCAAGCAAAGCACACACCCATGTCTCTACATGAAAGCAATGAGATGGGAAGGAAGCACAGTTAGGGTTTGGTGCTGCTCAAGCCCCATGCAATTACAGGCAAGAGTAAACACCTTATTCAAGGATGAGCAATCATCCCTCAAGGGAAAACCCTGGAGCTTCCAGCCCTCCCAGGAAGGTCACAAATGGGTACAGGAAACAAGCGGAGACTTGCACAAAGGGAATGAGCTAAACCTCACTGCCCGTGAGTGAGGACCTGAACAGACAGGTCCATGCACTCCAGCGCTGGGCACAGATTTCAGAACAAACACAGAGGAAGCTGTGGCGTCACTGAACCTTTTATTTCTGAAGCTCCAAGATTATTATTTAATCTTTCTTCCTAATACAGCAACTGCCATAAAAACTCCAGTTTGGCAAGAGCACCTAATTTAGTGCTCCTGACAAGAGTCTTTCCTCTATGGCAGAACAGTTGGGAGAATGAGGCTGGGAGCAGATCTGTTTCTTATAAAGGCAGGGGATCCTCAAATTGTACCCCACTCTCATCAGCCCTCCCTTAACACATCTACATGCCCACTAGACAGGCTACATCTCCCAAACAACTCATGGTTTGAATAGTCTTTAAATCCATTTTTTACCTTTCAGGGCCATCTACTTAGTACAGCCAAGTTTACAGCCTTGCAGATGCTATTTCCCATTCATAAGGGCCCAACAAGTCATGAGCTGTGCAGTGTCTGATCCAAGAAATTCATACTCTGAAGACTTACTCACTGGTAGCTATTGGGAACACTTCTGCAGAGCTGTGGGGGCTCCCAGGAGATGAGCATATGTGCTCCTCTGTAGTCACATCCCTGCCACCATCCCACACAATGAGGCAACTCTCAGCAGGCTCAGAAGTCTTTCCTCTGTGGAGGAAGAGGTGGTGGTATGAAGCTGGCAGCAGAACTGTTCCTGACAGATGTAGGGGATCCTGAAAATATACCCAAACTCTGGTCAATCCTCCCTTAACACACATACATACCCTCACACAAGCTTCAACAGACACCTCAAGAATAGAGACAGGTAACATATGTCAGCACAAAACATCTAGGTACCAAATGCCTGAGGAAAAGTCTATTGAACTCCTTCAGCGGGCTCAGGAGGGGACAAGTGACAGCTCATTTGTTGCCATAAGTACTTATTCCTCAGATGCCAGGGCCAGTCAATGTGAGCTAATTAATCTCCCTGAAAAAAATGAAACCATCTGGCTGCACAGCAACCACTCTTCCTGCCTGGGCTCCCAAGCCCACATGGCAGATCATGGAGAGACCATATCAAACAAGGAAGCATGGCAATGACATACTCTTTGCTACTGTCACTCAGCCCAGGTAGCCACCTGGGAAGGCCAGGCAGCCACCCAGCCTGCAGACATTTCCCTCTGCCCACTGTCCTGCTGCACAGGAAGAGCCTCCCTCGCCCAGACACAGAGCTGGCAGCCAGGTGCCCTTGTGCCGCGGGGTCTGGGCCAGGAGGCCAGAGCAGGCCCTTTCCAGCACAGCAAGAGGAGCTGCTGCCTGAGGGCCAGCAAGATTATGCAGCTCTGGTCACAAAGAGCAGGGCAGACAGCGCCAACATGAACAGGGGCAGCCCAGCTTCCTCCAGCCCACCTACTCCTATCGATCCTTGTCTGTGAGCACTGACTTCTATTCATCTGCTGGTTTCCTGGCCTCTTGGGGAGGAGGAAGAAGGCATTTCCTGCTCTGTGGGGCCGTAGTTTGGCAGAAGTACCTGCAGCCTTCACAGCCCTGGCCATCACAAGTCCTTGGCTTTGCCCCTGTATGGCCAAAGTCACATCCAATCCTCAAGGCAAGGTGCCAGGATCAGGCTCACAATGATGACAGATAATTACCAATAATCACTCGAGCTGCTCCCCACCTCCCACCACTGCTATGAGCAGGAAAACCAAAGGAGGAAACAAGCCTTTCCTGGCAATGCCCCAGCTAAACTGAATCAGCAACAAGTTTAGAAGGAAGTTCAGACTGGTGGCCACTAAGGGACCTTCAGAAATGCCACTGCTTCCCTTACATTGCTGCATATATCCACTATACAAAATTTTCACATGTTGGTCACATAAACAACATTCGGGGCAGTAACGAGACAATCAAACCCATAGTTCACTACTAACATGGCATTTGGTGAAGGCTTTTCCCTCACTAACCAAAGTGCAGCCCATTACCAAAGCAGAAGCAGAGTTTATTGATTTTTTTTTCATTACAATTGATGACAAAACCAAAGTGAGGGTACTAAGAAACCAACACATGTAAACTACAAAATTTCCCTGAAGGAAGCACAAATCATACTCCATGAAAATCTGGTAGGATAACTAGAGCTGCAGCACACTTCCCCCATGCCAGCTGCCTGGACAGCCTCATCATGTATGGTTTGCAAAGGTTTTCCCCCAAAAGAGGGGGTTTCCATTTTTAGCAAAGGACAGAGTTAAACTCAGCTCAAGGTACGTAGAAATAGGCAGAGCTTTATTTCAAGCATGTCCCAGTTGCTCAGAGAACTAGGAAGAGGGAGGGGAGGGGAAAAAAAGGCTTTGTGGTTAATTATGAGTATGCTAACATGGTGAGAAATAAGGCAGTGAGGATGGCAGAGATAATTACTCTATGAGCTGCATTTCCCTTTTGGACAGGAGATAATGAGACATCCTGTGCTATGCAAAGGAGTCTCCTAGCAGAGAAAACCAAAGGGCAGGCAAGGTGCAGCTGCAGAAACCCACTGTCTCCTCACCAGTGCTGGCAAACAGCCAATCATTCCTAGCAAAGGGGGAACAGAATAAAACTTAACCAACTCTGGGCAACCAAAGTAGTTTTCCCCTCTCCTCAGGCACTCCTCAGGATCTCCAACCTGTACACAGCAGCCCCAGGTTTCCAAAGATGTCACAGATGTGTCCTGCTTGGCAGGGACCTTGGCTCAGGGAGAGGTACAGAAGGGACAGGTTCACTCTACTCACTTCTTGAAGCCTGAGCAGGCAGAAATTACCTGCTCAGGCTGGGAAGGCCCAGAAGACTCCAGGGAAATGCATGGAATATCACAAAGCTGTTTGAAAAGAGCCACAGCACAGCAGCGTGCAGCCAGGCACAGATTATCCTAAATCCCTTGGTTTCAGTGAGCCATGGACCACTCCATACCTGTCCCCTCCAAGAGAAGACCGATTTTCAGTACTCAAGCCCCCAGGAGCACTTCCAAGTGCTGCAGCCTTGTAAGGTCTCCAAAGTATTCAGCTGCCCAGGGAAAAGGCTCTGTATGAGAATATTAAAATAAACTTCCAAAACTACGTGAGCAAAATCATCATCGGGTACACAGTTACTCCAGGCAGTGAGGATGGAGAAGCCTCCTTGTGCTCAGAGATGGAGACAGAGAGCTTTGCTGGTGTGCTGCCTTGCAAGTCCAAGTTAGTTCTGGATCTGACAGGGCAGTGGGATAGAGTTTCCTCTTGTTTATTTACATCTTGAGTCCACCTCGGTACCTCTTCCCCAGGAGCTCCTTTGCTGATCACGCGAAGTTTCAGTTAATGACGCTATTTTTAGCACCCACTGCTGGGAGAAGCTAAACCTTTTAACAAAGCCTCCTCGACACTGTAACGAGCACATTAGTGCTGAGGGGGAGGAATGAAAAAAGCTGGGGGTGAGCCTGTATCTAGGTCAGCATCAATCTCTCTCTGTCACCTGTAGTCTTGTTTTATGGGAAGCATGTGGATAATAAATGGTGATTATGGAAAGTGAAGGGGAAGAGGCAATCCTGAGAAATTTATAGATAGGAGAGAATTCACATTAATAGCAGATAATACAGAGCTGCAAAACTGTTATAAAAAAGGCATTAGAAAAAGCTCTGTAATTGGGGTTATTAGACACAACTACACTAGGGGTTTTTTTTTCCATTCTGGGTA
Organism: Machaerirhynchus nigripectus; assembly: GCA_013397975.1. Taxonomy (NCBI): domain Eukaryota; kingdom Metazoa; phylum Chordata; class Aves; order Passeriformes; family Dicruridae; genus Machaerirhynchus; species Machaerirhynchus nigripectus. Next base: position 1,429,208 of record VZRQ01006851.1, on the reverse strand, counting down.
CATGTCACAGTGATGTATGTCACTTTTGATCGCGATAATAACAGTAAAAGATCCATGTTAAAGCCAAGTACATTAACTTCTATATTGGTGTAACTTACTGCGTTATGAGTTCCCATCATTCAGGAGCCAGACAAAATGCTCTCCTTACGATGTCGATAACCGTGCACACGTTTTACAGGAAGAAGTGTTTCTTTAAATATCTATCATATGTTAACGAATTCTTTTAACTTTCCATTACTCTTGTCAGAAAAGACAGGGAGCAGGAGAAAGGGGTAAGCTATTCATATTGCTAACATACATCATCAGCTGGATTTGCCATTGCCCTGTGTCTGTCTCATGCACAGCTGCTTTTCCAGCCAAATATATAAGAGATTAGTTTGCTACATGGGAAGGGTCAGAATGGACTGGACAGTAGCTATTATTTTTTAAAAATACATATGCATCAATTTGATATTGAAGGAAACATTAGGCGTCACTCACTTGCCAACAAAAATAATAAAGACAAAGGAGTCTCCTGATTCACAAGTGTGGTTCAATAACAGGAAGGTGGAGAACCTGTCTCTCAAAGCTGAAGGGATGCTGTACCTGCTTAGATGCTTAGATTTATAAACAGAACAAGCCAAACATCAATCCTTTTCTGTCTGTTCTCCATTGCAGAAGACAAATGACTGCTAAAGGACCCACAAACCTGGTCATTTGCAGGCTGGAACTAGAAATCACAGTGCCATCAACAACACAAGTGCTAGGTGAGGCTTGGGCTCCCGGAGGAAGCAGGGAGAAGGCTGCTGATGGCTGTGCCTTTTGCTCCAGTCACTGGAGAGCGACAATCTACTCTCAGGCTGCCTCCCCAAGCACCTTCGCACCCTGGGGCAAGTCACTCCTTTGACTGCTCTTTCCAAAAAGTGAACGCCTCCAGCTAAGGGCTGTGATTGTGCAGGGACAAGCACAATGAAGCCTCCAGGGACTGCAGCAAGAATCCTTCCTGCTTCAAGATAAACTCGTTCTGAGACAGTGTGGAGCTGTAAAGCAAACCAATCTACCCATACCAAGGGCAAAAGCTTTCTTAGAGGATCTACTTCAAAGCTGCATGGAAGAGGACTTGATACCAGTGTGATATCAAAAAGGGGGTGGGCATTCAGAGGCTGAGCTGGAGCAAGTTTTAATGCTTTCAAAAAGTCACATAAGAAAATTTTCCTTCTTCTGCAATACAGACCATGTATGCAATACAAAACAATCACTCCCAGTTACTCCAAGCCAAGAGCCCCTGTCCACAACGGCAATAAGGCCTCACAGCTCCCTCCAGTCACTGTATTCCTGAGGGCCAAGGGGTTTGTAGGGCTCTGAACGTGAAGGTAGTTCTGCTCACACTCAGCTTGGCTCATGAAATCAATCAGTTCACTTTCAGGATCACTGAGAAATGCAGTCAGCTCCCCCAAGCTGCACTTTCAAATTGCAAATTACAGAATAGCTTCAACGTTAAGAAAGAATTAAATGACTCCGGCTTGTTTCCAAAACAAAACACTGCAGTGTGGCATTACTGAACACCATCCCACCCAAATGGAATTCAATACTTCATTCAAGCCCAAACATTTTGCTTCCACATGTGCAGCTGATTAATTGAGGATTCAACGATTTATGCTCTACTATGTGCTGGTCTGGGGTTTTAGGGTTTTTATCTCTTAACAGTAACTGCATTTGACCAAAGGGACTCACCTACACACATACAAAAGGCTTTAGCTGGTGCCTCGGAAGTGAGACAAGGCAAACAGGAGAATTCTCTCCTTCCTTCACCTCTGAGCTAGATGAACTCATACCTCCTGAAGACCCTGCCTTTCCTTCCTTGTTCCTCACTTTGTGAGCCACACACTGCTCTCCCCACTCTGTGCACACTGGACAGTTCCTTCTCTAAAAGGCGGGGAGGTCTCTTTGTGCTGCCTTTCCTGGTGTTACCCACCCTTGCACCCAACCTACCCACAGATACCTGCCACCCCCCTGCCCTCTACTGTTGTTTTCACAATGGCTTGTCTGCTGACAAAATATTTACTTTGCATTTGAGAAAAGGTCATTGACTGGTGGTTTAAACCACTCTCCCCTGAGACAACAGGAATGGGAGTCAGACTCTGAAAATCAGCCTGGAGTCTTTTTCCTCCTCCCTTGCTTCCTCCCACATCCCATTCAGATGGCATGAAAAGACTGTCAGTGGCTCCAAGCTCAAAAAAAGGAGGACATATTTCAAATATGTCCCTCTTGAAATCTACCTCCATTGGTCCCTGGTTCAGCAGGAAGCAGGGCTTGCCCTAATTAAAACCAAGGTGGGTAACAAAACAGAAAGATTCATTTCCTGTAGCACGGGGCTGGCAGGAGCAGTTCCCTGTCCTCAGCATTCTTTCCGAGGACAGTCCTCCAAGCAAACACATCGACTGGAGCAGGAACCAGTTGCATTTGACTCTCCTTGCCTTTGAAATACACTTTGTCAGGTGTGCTCCTTATCCCCAGCCATAGAAGCAGAGACACAAGAGCACATCAGCTGCACCACAGTGCTGCAGCACAGCAGATGTGGGACATGAAACACATTTGGCAGCACAACACCCAGTCAAAGGAAGCAATGCACTTTCCTGTGCACAACACAGTGGTTTGTATCAATGTCACGTTCACTTTTTACCAGGAACTTGGAGGTTCCTATGCGGTTTATGTACACAAAGAACAGAAGGGCATAAACACTCTATAATTTCAATGAAAAAAAATCTCCCACTCAAATGAAAGGAACAATAAAGTTAACAAACTATATAATTACAGTCCCAGAGTACACATCTGTCTGTACAAAATACCCCCCAGTACAGTGACCAGCCACACAGAAAACCTGTGTCCTGCAAATGAAACTGCCTGAGTAACACCAAGCCTAATTCAAAGGCCATTAAACAGAATGTGAACCTGGATGTTGGTTTCAGTAGCTTTGGACCAATCCACTCCAGCACATGAAAAGTTTCACCATTCCTTTCCTTGCATCTCTCCATTCAGAGCAGTGTATTTAACATGGAGTAGTGGCTGGAAAGAGCAAACATATCAGGGAGGAAGGTGACTGAAAGAATATATGCTTGGGGAAGGGATTAGGAGGAGAGAAGTGGAGTTTTAACAAGGATGAAGATTGCTGGTATATAGATCCCTCCTGGCTTTAAATAACTTAGCTCCCATGCTGTAACAGCACAGATTCAGCTTGTGCAGCTCCTCCTGCCTCAGACCCTAAAGATGAGGTTTCACAAGATGGTTGGTTCAAACTAAGACCTCATTTCACTTCACCCTGGATCCTGTCCCAAGCCCCCCAAAGCAGAGCCTCCCTCTTCCCCTGGGCCAGCTGCAGCATTGGTCCAATCCCCTGGGGAACTGCTCCATCTCAAAAAGACAGCAGCAAATAGGCTGGCAGGGAAATAAGTAGTTGTAGTTTTTGGCTGAATGTGAGCAAAGCAATTTCACAGACAGGTAGGTGAGTAAACAAGTTGTTTGCTTTTTGCAAGGTAGAGCAGAGTTCTGCAGAAAGCTCCAAACTTCTTTCATTCACCTCTGGAATCATCCATCTTCCCTGCTGCTCTCAGAGGGTTCTGCATGCACACACACTTAAGGAAGAGATACTATAGATAACAATCTGCACTTCAAACACAAAGAAACTGTAGCTATGTTAGGACTTCCAATCACTTTGACACCTTCATGATCACCCAACATGACGTTTTCAGGCAGGTCATATTCCCTGCCCAGCGCTTGTCAGTTCCTCTCTCCTTCCAAGAGACTCCCACTCACCAATTCCTTTCTGAAGAGCACTTACCTGCACCTCAGGGGGACCACACCACTACCTGGCAAGGCTCCCACCATGTTTTGTTTGCAGCCAGCTCAGTTGTACGGGAGAAGGATGAAAGGGTGGGGTCACTTCATCCCCCTGCCTGCAAGACAAAATGGTCAGGGAGTGCAGAGAAAGGGCAGACGGGGAAGCTGCCATAATTAAAATTCTGAGAAAACAGAGTTGCCACCACAATAATTTATTGCAAGGTAGAGCCCCCTTAGACAGTTGTCTCTGGGCAATAAGAGCACATGGATACAGGAAGGGAAGTACTTGGCCCTTGCTTTGCTTCTGTTCCCTAATCCAGCACAAATGCATTTGGGGATTTATGGGTTTTTGGAAGCTTCCAGCAAAGCTCAGGGCCCGTTCCTTGGGTTATTGTTTTCCCATCTGTTTCTCTTCATTTTATTCCATCACAGAGGCCCCATCGTGGGACACAGGAATGTGACCGGAACAATAGGCAGAACTTGCAGCCTCCAGGACTGCAGTGAGGGCAGAGCCACCATTGCAGGATGGGAGCCAGCGGCTTCTATATTTAGCCCTTTCTTGCTCATTCCAGATCACATTCTAACCACGGACTCAAGAAGTCAGGAGGCTTTCACCAGAGCACTGTCCCCAAGCATTGCACATCCAGCAGGGCCCCCTGAACATAAACCATTCATTTCCCTTCTAATAAATGCCAACAGGAAGACTTCCTGCTCCCCCCTTCTCCTTTCCAAATCCCTAGTTCGACAGACTTATTTTCTTCATATAAGCAAGCTAAACAAAACCATCTCCTCTGCAAGGCTGGCAGCCTTGGAGCAGCCCCAGGACTCTGCAGCTTGGACAGTAGGGCACTGCCTGTCAGAGCAGGGCCCTGGGAAGAGGCAGAAATGGGTGAGCTCTTTTTCCCTCATGCCTGAGCCTGTGTTAAACTAACCAATTCACAGAAACCTGCCCAAGCCCCCACCCCAACACCTGATGGCAGGGCAGGTGAGGCACAGGTATGAGCACCCGTCTGGGCTCAATCACCACCACAGCACCTGCATACACCTCTCAGACTCAGACAAGAGGGGCCTGCTGAGCAAAAGCTCAGGTGTTATGGCAAAGTCAGCCCACCATGTCCCAAGCCACCTCTATATCCCTTTGAAGGCCTGCAGGAAGCCCAGCTGACAGTAGCACCATGATGCCATTACCTGAATTACATCATCTAGTGAGGGGATCCCATAGAGTAAGATGAAAACCATGTTTCCAGAAACACTTACCTAAAAGCTGTGTCACTTGAAAAAAGCTTGGCTATGGACAAGTTCCCTTTCTGCCACTTTCACAAGGGTTGTAGCTTAGGATCTCTCTGCACTTTGTCTCTCCAGTCCTACCAAAGTTCTATCAAAGGCTGCTGGTGCCCCAGTGAGAGGCTTGAGCGCACAGGTGGCCTCCTGAAAACCTTGCTGCCATCTGTATGACTCCTCCTGTTTACCAATGTGTTTTCACACCGTGCCTTTTCTCCTGTTGGCATTGCTGCCACTACCAGTTCCCCATTCCTTCTAAAAGCACTGTAAGAGGTTGTCTGAAGGAGGCTGAAGCTGGATGAGATGCAAGAACAGAGTTGGTTTTCACTTTAATGTCTGTCCCTGGAGAAGTAGCGGTACCTAGCAGTGCCCAAGCACAGATGGAGGAATTACATCTTCTGGTCGTATCACAAACCACACCACTAATTCACTTGGTAGCCTCAAACTCGTGGCAGGTTAAATTTCCCTCCCTGAGGGATTTGCTTCTGAGGGCTGCTCTGAAGTAGGGGTGCCCGATGAGTGTTTGGAGAGGCCAAAGCTATGCTGGACAAAACCAGCCCAGTTAGGAGGCTGAGCAGACTGTCTTTCTGCAGCTCAGGATCCACTGAACACCTTTGCACTGCCAGCACTGGCATGTCAGCTGCCTTCATCTGCCACACAAATCCCTTCTCCTTTACTCCTTTTGTGTTCTGGAGCCCGGCTTCCCTCTGCTCGTGCGAGAGGCAGTGCCCAGTCAGCTCTCTCAACAACTACCACATGCCAGCAAGCTGTAAATGAGCCCTGTGTGCCCAGCCAGTCTGAAAAGAAGAGAACACTATCCATCTGGCATTCTTGCAGGTCTTGAGATGGCAGTTATTTATCCAAGGCAGACGAGAGAAGGGAACTGGAGTTTCCAGTGGAAGAAGCTGACAGAGAGAAACACCAGCAGCACTCGAGGCTTTGCCTGGCCCACAAAAGCACTGAATAAAAAAAACCTATGCTGCTCCATTTTGCAGCCAAAACTTTCCCTTACATCTTCCCCTTCCCTCCCAGATGTACCTCCCTGGGACACACGAAATGAAGCCCAGACCCTCTGGAAGCTTTAGCTTTCAACCACAAAGGCTGGGAGTTTTTACCACCTCAAAAACAGAGCTGTGCTCAGGCAGAAGGCCTTAAGAGCAAGAGAAGGTACTGCCATGGAGAGAACAGATCCAGCCAAGGAGAGACGGGATGACCTGAGGTACACACAGGTAACAGTGAGTTTCCAGGAGGAAACAGCAGTTCAGGGTAGGACTGGAAAATGACCTGAAACTTTGATAAATCCTACACCACAAGGATGCTTTTCCAGAATATTAAACATTGAATGTACACCACCTTTCTCAGAGCAGGGGCCATGCACACCCCATCAACTGGATCCAGACTACTTTTACATCATTCCTTCCTTGTGTGACTGAAACACCCTGAAGTATTGCCCTGCATTTATAACAGGTCTTTACCAGTCTTATACCAGCTTCTAATTCTCACAGTTCTTCCTCTCTCCTCATCCTATCTTCCTCCCATCCATTTAGAAGAAATAGGAATAACAGAATTGTTCTCCTGGAAGTCAGATGTAGTCTACCTCCCTGCAGACACAAGCATATACCTTCTTCCAGGGAGCCATAGAACAATTGCAATCCTTTCTGGACCCCAAAGAGAGAGTCTGGGCCCTCAGCCCTGCTGTTCCACCAGTCTCAGACACCCCAAGGACATCACTTATTTCCCACAAGTGCAGCTGGGCAGCAAGGCCCAGTGGCACAGTCACTTTCCAGCTAGGTGGGAGGCACAAGAGGATAAAGACAAGGATGCAGCAGGGAAGGAGGTGGCTTAGCAGAGCCTCACAGAACACTGAGAATAACAAGCAGATGTATAATACCAGAAGCTTTAACTGAGTAGAGATTATAACTTTACAGATAAGTGCAATCAATGCATATGCACAAACATTTGTGGTCAACAGTGCAATTCCATCACCAGCTGAATGATCCACAGGGTACACATGTTCAAACGTGCACAACACTCACTGCTCAACTAAAACTCCGTTCCCATAAAGCCACACAGACTCCCTTGGGCGGAGGCCAAGCAGTTAAATAAAAGAGTCTATGCAGAGTGAGAACTCTTCAGAGACATTCCACCATCTGGAAAAAGGAGGGGGTCTTACTCTGAGAACTCTTGGAGAGCCCGACCTACTGCGGCTAAATACATGCCTCATCCAGTGTTAATTCCTGGGGAAGAGCATCACATCACTCCCACCGCCTTGTGCAGCAGGACCCGCAGTGAGCAAATGGGCCTGATTCTGCTCCTCTCTCCAGAGAAGAGCATACAGCCAGAGCCCAAGATGGGATGGCAGCTGGCCATTCAGTATTTGCTTTTTAGTGAGGCCAGACTCACGGTATTGCTGGTGAAAAACAAAAGCCATTGCTGTTAGTGTGGGCTTCTTCACTTCCTTTTATTATATCCCCACCCATGGCACGTAAATAAAGCTGCAGTCAGCTTCCTCCAAACACTGGGGCACTGAAGATTGTACAGAACATCAGGAGGGAGCACAGCCACAGCCAAGGCTGAGGGCATTACCTCCTTCCACCATTCCCTGAAGAGACAGGGCACTCCCGACAGCAGAAAAAAGCACTTAGGGCAAAAAAGAGATCACAGGACCCTGCTCTCAACAGGCCTTTGATATGTGAGCTGGCCTAGGACAGCAGTGGTCAGAAGAAATTAAGTTGGACGTAGGACTTGGCTCCCTTCAGAGACCTGCCCCAGGAGGCTGTGTCCTGGTAAAGAATAGCATTTGAAATGGCTGCATAAAGGCTCTGTATTTCATAGTCACGTGAGGCCTTTCTCCTGGTGGGCTTCCAAGAGCTCAGCTAGACAGAAGGACCACCCATATGGATGCAACTGCAAGACAGTGACCTTGGAGAGATACAGCCCAGGAGAAATTAACACATTCACTGGGAACTCTCATCCCATTCCCTTTCTGCCAATGGATACAGGCAACATGGAGGAGTACAGAAAGTCTCACTTGGCAGAACTCAACCAGCATCAGAGTTCTGATCCCTATTTTTTTACTCAAGGCTGGCCTGAGCAAGTTTTGATACCTTCATCCCTCTTTGCCACGGCAAACCAGAAAGAAAACCACCTTTCTATAGGAGTGAGAAGAGGCCAAACCCCACTGCCTTAAAGCTCAGTGCACATCATCAGTCAGCGTCCCTCGAGAGGGGCCCCAGAGGCAGCTCAGCCTTAGGAGGCATCATCCCAGTAGAAAGTTCCAGGAAAAGAGGATGAGAAAAGACAGCAGGGCACAGCTCTCATCCTTATAGGACAGCATACAGCTAGACATGGGCAGGCAATGCACCACGCATTATTCAGCATGAACAAAAAAAGCTCTTTCCAGCCTCGGCCTCACAGCTGCTCATCTGTATTCCAACCCTTTGACCCCAACAACCCTTCTGGCTGAAAGAAATGGAGGACATTATTACATCTGCTCCGTCCTATCACTCTCCTGTTCCAACATCCTTAGGCCACCCATCCCCACTTGCTAGAAAGCTGTTAGTCTCCTTCACAGGGTCACCTCCCTGCAAAAGATGAACCTCTCATCTGGACACCGAGTTTCCTGGATGTTATCTGACCAGGACGGGGAAGGAGGCAAGAAAGGTCTTCCTCCAGAACACAGAGATGGAATTGGTTGAAACAGCTCCAATCAATTGGGCTGCAGTATCTGAGATGGTATTTTGATTCCGGCCCTACAGCAAGAGACAGCACAAGGCCAGGCAAGGGCAGATTACATGATCCCTCAAAGCTGCCTTTCACTGCAGCACAACATGTCCTCTGTGCTGTTAGAGGGCTTTTTTGGACTGAATGAAATAACACTCCACAGCTCTTGATTCCTACCTCAGGGCAGCAACAGCATCTCTCCTGCCCATCTTTCTCCAGGGAGCAGATTAAATAGCAGAGATGAATCAAAATGCAGTCAATCAGGCCAGGCAATCTGCCAAAGCAGGAAAAAGGAAGGGAGGGAGCAGAGAAGGTACCTCCATACTGAAGTGACCTGTTTAAATGCTGCTGCTGAACACCAAGCTGCTGGATCCCTCCAAGGCTCCAAGAGACAGGAAGAGAGCACAGAAGTAGGAACCTTTCTCTACCCTGGAGGACAGGGACAAGCACACAACACTTCTCAAGCATTAGCTACACTCGAGGAAAGGGGCAGACTCAGCTGGAGGAGCTGAAGACACAGTACAAGGCTAGTCCAGCCTGGCTCTGGCAACTCAGACCTGGCAATGACCTAGAGAGGAGAATGAGATTCAAACATGCACTACTTCGGGAACTAAGGAAAATGCAACCCTCAGCCCAAGGGATTACACAGCTAAGGGGCTCTGGTAAGTCCCAGCCCACAAGACGCTCTTCAAGTAGAGGTACAAAGGTCAGACCTCCAGACCTTCCTGGGCCTTGATGGGTACCTGCACACAGGGCATTTCCACTTTCCAGCAGCAGTAACATAGCTGGAGCCAGCTCCTTTGGCCACAGAAGCACAAGCTGCTGGGGTTGGAAGCAAGGGAAGTTGCTTCAGTGGCTCTCTGTATTTTAGCCACATTAGGCCAAAGGCAGCTGGAGTCTGGGAACAATTCACATTGTGCTACCACGTCAGAGTCCTGCTCTGAACCAGAGCTCTGCTGTGCCACAGTGCTTTGCACAGACACACAGAGAAGGCTTTCCTCTTCCAGCAGCATCTGCCTGCACTGGGCATCTGGGCAACCTGCAAGCCACAGCAACCACACTGCAGGAAGAAACTGCCAGCACTACAGGAGCAGACTGAGTTCAGAAAGCACTGCAAAGTCTTGTCAAGAGGGCCTGAAGCCCTGACCACCACCTCAGAAACCCTGTGCCATCAGGGTGCGAGGCCAGGGAGCACCGAGTTCTCAGAAACAGATGGTTCACAGTATCACCCACATCTTCAAGTCAGGCAGCAGCAGGTAAACCACAGCAGGAGGCGAGATGGGAAAGCAAACAGAGAAGCACCAGAAACTCTGACGGAAGGATAGAAAAACCACACCAAGAATGGAGAAGCAAGCTGTGGTCTCTGAAAGACGTACTTGCACTCACACACAGGCACAGTTTCTTGGACTGTTTATCAAGTTCAGGAAGGAAGAGGGATCAGTCTGCCAGAAAGATCAGAGATGCTGGGGCTGTCATATGATGCTCCCTCTAAGAAACAAAACCCACAGAGTGTGCATACACAGACAGAGAGGAAGCTACAAGGAAAGCCTTGAAAACACCAGAGGAAACCCTAACCCCACCCCAGAAGTCCTAACTTTAACTAAACCCCCTCCCAAAAGCTAAAGAAAAGCACAGCCAAAGTTGCATTATTTTTTGTACTCCCCTGTCCCCTTCTGCCCTTTCAACACAGCAATTGGATAAATAATTTCTTAGCCTGACTGTGTCAAGGACAGGGGGCTTTGCCCAGTCCCAAGTCTCTGCTAAGGGTGCTCAGCTGCATTTGGAAAAAACACTTGCTATGCAAGTGCACAGACATGCCAAATAATCCTTTCTTGTTCCCAGGAGCTTTGAGACCAGCTTGTATAAAAATCAGTAGAGTCAATAAAGCTACTGGCTGTGGATGCAGCTAGAAATGAAAGGTTTGGCCAGCAAAATGATTGTGGCCTAGGCAAGATAGCTTGCCTCCTATCCTGTCAGTAAAGCCCTGTGCAAACTCCTCATAGATCTCTACTCCATTTACAACCACTGCAGAGCAAGGGATGAAAACCCTCTGTGGGTGAAGAGGACATTGGGGCATGGCTGAGACTCCCATGCTTGCAAATGCAGGGACACGCAGGCAGGGGGGCCAGAGTGGGAAACACATCACAAGAGCCATTCAGCATCAGATGCTCTCCTACTCTGGTTTTCAGCCACTCACACATGAAGCCCAGATGGTTTCCAGAGTGAGGGAGAAGGGTGTGCTGCTTACACAAGCAATGCCATATTTCAGTAAATATCATATGCCATCCAGACATTCTGGACTGGATCCAATTTCCGTTAGGCTTTGCTCAACTGGGGACCTGGCTCCTCCAGCAGACAGCAAACTCCATTCGTGCTAATGCATGTCTGAGGCAGATCTGTCCCAGGCAGACACACATTTTTACCAGATGATCCTTGTTACACCTGGCACGAAGAGAGGATTTCCAATGTTCAGTCAATCAACCTCTGCTTCCAGCCCCAGCTCAGACAGAAGTGAGTTAACTCTTCCTCACCAGCTCAGTGTAGGAACGTGCAGGCCACAGCAACCTGCAACTCCCACTTGCCTCTCTGGGGATCTTCAGAGTCTTCTCAGGTTCCTTTCAGGTGCTTCACCTCAACGTCCTGCAGTGCTAGGAAATACCTACTCTATTTCTTTGATAACTATCACAAAAGACACATCAAGCTGGCAGTGCCTGGAGATGAGGTGTGAAAGTCTCTTTGTAATGTCAGACAGAAAAGAATATCTTGAGTTCTTTCCTTAGGTCCTTTTCAAATGATAATTATTAAACTTGTGTCTAAACTACTGGGGAAGAGTAGAAGTAGGAAGTATTTCAGCAACCCCCTCTTTAACATGCTAAGTTTAAGGAAATGAGGATGTTCTCCAGTGCATGCATAGTCCCAGGCACAGACTTGTCCTTGATACAAACCACAATTTTAAAAGAGAATCTCCCTAGTCCTGGTTACTGCTTGCTGCACTAGGATGATGCAGATCTCTGCACAACCTCTGTCTAGCAGCTAATCTGGCTTCAGGATCCTCTACTAGCCAAGGCGAATGAGGTCTCATTCAAGGCATTCTTGCAAGCACTCACCTTTCAGGACACAGTACTCCAAAGACATGCATCCCTCAACCTGCCAATGCGCAAATGTGACCATGAAAGAACAGCAGTAGTGGGAATCAACAAAACAAGGCAGGAATCATTTCCCCAAAGAACCAACATATATTTTCTCTGACCATAACTTCATTGTCTACTTCTCTTTCAGAAAGCACAGCACATACTACAGGCAGCTTTAAAAATCAACTTCCCTTTAAAAATCAAGCAGAACTCTTGAACAGCAGAACAAGCTTGGCAGAGGGACTGTAGATGTCTGGCTCACTGGCAATGATGACAAAAGCAGGGCTCTCCTCCTACAGCCCATATGCACGAGACACACCAGAATGGACAACACCTTTGTAGAAGCCAAACCAGAGACCCGACAGCTTTTTTGGCATTTCTTTTGGACAGTGAAGCCAAAAAATGCACACACTCATGAGCCAGGATGGCATGGGTTTAATGGGAAAAACAGCAAGCAAGTCTTGTTCCGCTCAGGCTCTGAGTTCATTGGGGTTTGCCAGCAGAAACACACTGGTCACCACACTTGAACTGCAGTGGCTGCACAGCCACATCCTCCCCACACACACCAAGGGCCAAAGCAGGAGGCAGCCACTGATAGTTTGCCACAGCAAATGGCACTGTTGAAGCTGTTCTTGCCCTCTTAAGGGGCAAGAGCCTCTCTAGCTCATTTCTTTGCTCTTCTGTGGCTTCCTAGCCATAGCTGAGAGCCTTTCCTCTCCCCAGGCCTCCCAGACCCTGCATACTGGATAACCCCTGCCTTCTCCCTGGTGTTGCATCCAAGCTCCCAAACAAAAAGAGGTGTGTCATTCAGAGTAAAGCCTCAAATAAACTTTTCTCTCTGGGAGCAAAGGATTTTATTTAAAAAACTCAAACCAGATATCTAATATATAAAGTAGTTCTCAAAGATCAGAGCTCCAGGCATGTTAAGCTCAGCCCAGGAGCACAGGCGTCTGTGAACCCTGGTTTCAGCTGTGTCACTTCTGACAATACATGACCATCCTTATAACAAAGAGGAACAAACCAAAAAAGACCTTTTAAATCAGCCCAGCTGGTGACATATTCCTCAAAAACTCTGACAAGTTGTAACTGTTTTAAAGCACACAAATACACCAGCATGGTGCAGGGCACGTCTCCAGTTACTTCCATGGCTTCCTTAGCACTCTGGAAGCTGGTGCTGGCCTTGTTCAGACACTTTGCTCAGTCCTCTTGCAAGCTCTGAGTGCCCATGTGTGTCTCCCACAACTATTCCTTTTGTGGGACTCATGCTGTAAATCTTGGTATTGCTACAGCAATTTCCCAGTCTAATCACATGCCTTGTTGCATTACCACAGCAGTGATAGCTGGTTGAACCACACACCACATCCTTGCAATTGTTTCTATTACTCACAATTGACTTATTTATTAAATTTCAGCTTGCTAAGCCTTGTCAGGAGATGAGCAAGAACCCTGTCACCCCTCCTTGCTGTTGATCAGAGTGGCAGAAGGCAGGTGAGTAGGCTGTGAGTCTGAGCTGTGAAACAGTCCCAGTAATTTTGTAAGTTCATGCTTTCTCCAGCAGCCAAGCACCCTTGCATCTACACACCAGGGCTTGAGTCCTGGGAAGCAGAACCTTGAATTACAACAGAAATCAGAAGGGAAAGTAGATGCAAATGAAGATTGAATTAATTTGGGATTTTAGAGCAGACAAGTATTTCCACAGACTTGCTTGTAGCATGGCACCAGGTGCAGTGCCCACACCAAGCTCACTTGCAGATCTACCTAAGAGCCATCCATAACAGCAAAGTTAAGTGCCTCTGGATGCCAGGAACTCCTCTTGTGGGGGATTTCCTAGGCTTGGAACAAACAGCCTGATAGCTCCTGGCTGCTTCAGAGGCCCAACCCACCATCTTGTGCCTCACAAACACTCCTCTGACAAAAGACTTTGACTCCTTGCTTTCAAAGGGGAACAAACAGAAGGCAAGTTCAGACAAGGCTATGGCTGCTTGCCCAGCCAGGCCTCAGCTAGTCCTTCATAGTAAATATTTGTTCTTAATTACACTGCCGTTTGCCCCGGGAGCTTGCTTGCAATCTGTAGGAGGGAGGGGGATTATGTTGTTGATAGGTAAATAATAGGTCTTTCATCCAGAGAACCCAGTGCATTTTCCAGAGATGAAAGCCTCCTGAATGCTTTCCCCATAGGTTAGGGTAAGGATTTTAAATCTTTGTCCCACTCAAAGACATGCCAAAAACTCCCACATTCGGTTCAGAGAGAGTGAGCTTGGAGCTCCACTGTGACAGCTCCCTCTCCAGCCTTGCTGCGAGCTGGAGTCAAGTGGGAGAGGCTCAGCTCTGGCAGCGTGGGTTAGGCAGGATCTGGTCAGCCATCGGAATGTGACAGGAGGACAGAGTCTGCTGCTGAGCAGCAGCACCCAGCACATGCTGCTCTCCATGTTCCGTCATGTCTGCTCATCACCCCGAAGCCAGGAGTGAACGCCATTCCTCCTGGTCCCCAGGTCCTGCTTCTGCCCAGCACACAGCCATGCTGCTTCCAGCCCAGCTCCTGTCTGGACAGCTCCCAAGGAAGGGCGAGGCACTGTCCAAGCACAGAGCAGCCATGTGAAGCAATCCCACAGACAACATGTGGGAAGCAGCCAGTTCTCACTCTCCACAAAAGCCAGCAAGTGTGAGTTTTGATCTTCCAGCACTCAGCTTCCAAAACATCAATATTACAAATATTTATCAGCAGGACTAGGGGAAATGTTAGTGAGACAGCAGACCTCTGCTCTGTCTGAGGAGGAAGTGAGAAGTTACTTCCTCCCACCCACCATGAGAAAACCTCTCTGACCTCTGGGAGGCAAGGAGTGCAAGCATTCCCCCTCTCCCTGAGCCACCAAGCAAATGTCACTGCCAAAGCATCCAGCAGCTCAGAGTCAAACTAACTTCAACCACACATTACCCATTTCTTCCATAAAGAGGAAAAGCAAACAAAAACAGCAACAAAAAAAAAACACCCCAGGCAATCAAAACTGGTATCTAACCATGCAGTTACCAAGCCCAGCACAGAGCAAAGAGGATAAATGCCTGTGAACACCAGAAATTAAAGGAGCCTTCAAAGGCTCTGAACTTTCAGGGGAGAGCCAGACACGCAGAAGTCTGACACTATAATATTTAAAAATCTAAGATAAACTGCCTTCCTTTCCTCCCACGTTCAGCCCATCATTCACAACAGGTTTTTTGCATGTCCTAGCCAGGCACGAGCAGCTACAGGGCTGATACTGCACTTCTTATGCTCAGGAAAGCAACACAAACCCTCCAGCACCACCTCTGCTCTCCTGCCCTCCTTGTCTTATTGTGTAAAGCAGATTTGCCAAGCTCAGATTTGTTACTCCTGCTAAACATCATCCAGGCCTTTTATTTTTCTTTGCTCTAAACTCTGCTTAAAAGAAAAAAATATTGTCATTCTCTGCCCCCAGCTGTAAAGGGCTGACCTGAAATCTGTTGCCAGCATGCAATAAATATTTGTACAGTTCCTTTGTAACTTCATTCATCTCTCTCTACTGCAAAAATTGAATAATTCAGCATTTTTTCTCCTCTTACCCTAGGGCTTCAAGTTCCTAGACAGAAATTTAATGAAGCCTCTGAAAATCCCCAGTCCAATATCCTCTATTAACACCCCTGTATTGAGCTGGAGTTTTTCAGCCTGACCCATGTATGAAATTATCTGTGATGAGAGCAGCAGAAAAGAGAAAGATTTGCTCCATGCATTCTCCCCTCTACAGGAATACCCCCACAGCTGGGAGACAGCCAGTCCCAGGCCTCACACCTGGACTTTTACACAAGCCCCAACACCATGAGAGTTCAGACAAATGGTTCATTGGATTATGCCCAGGAAAGGACAGCACTGGAGCTACAGGACCAGAATTGTAACTGGTGTCAAGCCTTTCCTCTGGTATGTTGCTGTGTCCTACCCACCTGAATCTCTTTATTACATCCTTTAGATGTTGACTTTGCTTCCTGCCACTAAATTCGTCAGACAGGCTTCCTTGCTATTATGGTAGTTACAAGGTACATGGTTAGAGGCACATTTTATAGTGTGCTTAAACAAGGAGTTAAACCTATAAATCTATGTAAGAAGCACATTACATTTAGAACAAGAAGTGAGCAAGGAGGGAAGTCTTGAAAGGCCACTTTCAAACAATCCTTGTTTATCCCTGACTGAGGCCAAACCTTCAACACAAGTCTGCCAACAAGACCTAAATCACCTGTAGCCCTAAATCACCTGTAAAAGCAAAAGGCACCTTAAAACAAAAAGCACCGGTAGGTCTGTGTTTCTTGCCCAGAGTCCCACTCCAAAGCTTTCCAAAACTAAATTACCAGCTTGCAACCTTGTAAAAGATGAAAAATCTTGGATTTGGGGTTAATATGTATTACTCCTTTTGAAAGGGGAGTGGAGGCAGCCAGGGAGAATAAATATGTTTACATACAAGGGGTTGAAACCTAAAGAAAAAGTTCCAACAAAACAAATTACTTTCAGTTTAATGTTGTTGTTTGTTTTTCTCGTGATTCAGGACAAACTATCATTAAATGCTAGCAGCAAGGAGGAAGGGCGTTTCTCCTAAATCTGCTCTCTAACATAGATGCAGACTATTGCTGGGGAAGCAGAGATCAGGCTTGAACAGATTTCTCATCAAAACCTGTAAGCCTGAAAAGAACTATCAGGCAACAGCAGTTATTGGTGACTTCTGGAATGAACTCACCTTGAGACCAAAGCAAAAAGCCCAGGCTCTTGATCCTTACAAGTCCCTTGAAATAATGAGAGGAAGGATGCACATATATTTAAGTTAATTCATTCAGAGTCTAGGTGCATGCCCCCTTACCTTCAGCCATACAGAGCATAAATATTCACCAGGGAATGGAGGCAGGGGAGACCAGAAGAAACACTACACATCTTGTGAGTCACAGCAAGCCATAACAGAGGATTCATTAACTGGATTCAGGTGATCCTATTAGCTTTGCAATTGCTGCACATCAGGCTGCAGAGTAATTAGGGCTGCAATTCAGAAAGATTTACCAGAACATTTTTTATTAAAACACAGTGGTTGTTAATCAGCCTGACTAAAGCCTTCAGAGCTATTAGCCTGCTGCACAGAAGTCGTAATTACTTCATCCACTGGGGAAGAAGGCATCAAAGAAATTGCCTGGGATCATCTGCAGGTTTAGAGGACCAAAGGAAGACTGAGGAATTTAATGGGACATCTCCCTTTGGCATCACCACAGGTTTTTGATCAAGTTTCCAAGTGGAGCATTTGAGAGGCCATCAGAGAACATAAGAACATCAAGCCTACACAGGAAGGATTTGCCATCAGAAGCATGCCAAGGCAACACCCAGATGTATTAGTTGACTCAGAGCTACTGTATAAGTCCTAATTGCTGCCTAAAAGTTTAGTGGTCCACCTGAATTACATGATCTCTATCTGCTGAGGATGTTTGGCCACCCTGCAGCATCTCAGAGGAGCAGGGCCTGCATTTCCTCTTCCGGAGGCAGAGCATTTTTCAGTGCAGACAGACTCAACCACTCCAGAGAGGGGTAAAGGGCATCTCCTACCAGAGCAGTGAAACACCATCAGCTCCTGGGTTTCCCAGTGTAGAGCTAGCCATGGAATATCAGGATGCATTCCAGGTCCAGTCCCTAACCTCACTTCCACCAGGTTAAGGCAGAAGTTTGATTCAGGTGACAGGCAGCTGGGCTCAACTCTGGCCACAGGACTGAGAAATAACAAAGCATTTGGGCACCTGCTGCTTTGCCCTGCTCTGCTCCACAGACACTACTCACACAGCCCTGTATGAGAGCAGGAGGGCAGAGGCACCAACACAGGCCACAAAAGAAATTATTTCCCTCTCCAGTCTCTTAGACCAGACTTGGTGAGTGTAGCACAGGGGCTCTGAGAGCCAGGCTGACCCTCCCCTGCCACCAGCACTGCCCACCCCCTTTCCTAGCCCACTTTGCTCTGAGGTTTACTACCAGCACACAGAGCATCCTTTCCCAGTTTCACCCCCACCAGAGCAGCTGGCAGGCACACGCCTGCTGGGAGGGACCCAGCAAGCTCCACTGCCCGGCTGATAGACCATGAGACCACACTGTGATAGCTCCTCTGCAGGGAACCCTGCCAGACCCTCCAAAACCAACACCCTCGCCCATATTAAGCAATACAGTTTATCAACAGTTTAAAGGGAAGCTCAGAAAGGAGAACATGATAAAAAAGTAAGTGGAAATATGTGTGCACACAGACTGGGAGGACACGGAAATAACACTGGGGCAATTACAAGTAGCCAACCCTCACCACAGGCTCTGGGAGGGGGGAGATCTGCTTGTTAACCAGGCACCTTCAGGAGAGATGCTTTGACTTTTCTGCTCTGCAGAGCCAAGAGTTTGATGGATTCTGCTTCGCCCAAGGTTTCTGAATAACTGCCCCAGTGCCCAGCCTGGGCCTGTGCCAGTGGGAATAGCCCAGTGGACCTCTGACAGGGTCTCCCTCAGAAATGTCCTACTCAGACACCCAGCACAGAAAGCATAAAGGAGTTTCTAACCTGTGCAGGCTTTACTTCTGAAGATGACTATTCCATTTAATAAGTAAGCTAAATTAACATGTTACATATCTTACTATTCCAAGGGGAGAAGGTAGGGGAGGTTTTGCCAGCTTCCCCTCCTTGTGCACTTCAAACACTTTTGCACATCCACCCTACAGGGAAGCCTGTACAGCGTCCAAACCTGGGGTAGGCTTTGCATCATTAGCCATGTACAACACCCAGCACAGGACTAATGATGTAATGCAAACAATTAAACATAAAATCATGGTTGGCAGCTGATAGAAGAAGGGAGTTGGTTGGAACAGCTCATAGTGACAGTTTGTTCTTCCTTTGCCCTAATTCAAGCTGCAGAGAGGAAAAGTGCTGTCCTGCCTGGCTGGGCCCCACTGCAGCAGAGACAAGGACCCCTTCAAACTTTCAGACCAAAGAAATTCCTTGTTGACTGTCTGACCAACTGCAGGAGATAAAAAAAAACTAAAAAAGATGCTCCAAGGACTTCTCAAGTCTTTTCCAAGTAAAGCAATACAAATAGATCTGATCTTCATAAACCATCAATGCGGAGCTTAACTGAACATTTTGCTCCTCTGCAGCTAGACACTAGAGCTAGGTGTACAAGCTGGAGCCAAATGCTCATCAAATGATTGAGCTTCTTCGTCAGTTTAAAAATAAGCCACAAACACACTTCAGTTTTGATGCCTCTACTCACTGTGTTCAATTACTCAGTTTAAATATATTTCAACTAATAGATAATTCACCAATTTTTGGTTGCCCAAATCACATGGTGACTTCCCAACATAAGATTGCATAAATCACATAATTAATTTGGATTCCAAGTGGAGACAGCCTTAAGGGACTCGCTTTTCTAGACACTGTTTATGGGCTACCTAACCACTGGTTTGAGTGACCCTTCCATAGTCACTTTTTAAAATCTAGGCCAGAATTATCTTTTATTTTAAAATTGAAAGTCATGCAAAGGTTTCCAAATTACAGACTCATTCCAGTGACACTGCTGAGCATAAACTATTAACATTCCCATGAAGCTCTTAAATTTAAGGTGGTGCATACACAGCCGGAAGCTCTCTGAGCTGTTTTCCTTTGAATCCTCCTGAGTTGTTTTTTTCCCTGAAGACTTCATTGAGATTTACTGGACATAAATAAAAAAGTTAAACATTTCCTTTTCTGGTACCTCACATCAATTGATACTTGACTCATAGACCTTCCAGGCCTAGAAGGTTTTGCATTCTTAAGGGACTATGTCTCCAAAATGAAGCTTTTTTTGGTATGTTTTCCTGTTTATGCTTTCATTGTGTTGCAGTTGTAGTTCGCTTTTTTGTTTCCATGCACAGCAAGAAGCAATTTCGATTAACAAATTACAGATTCCTGTAAATTTTCCTCTACTTGGGGAAGGTAAACAGGAGGTTTATGGGGCAGAGGAAGAATTAAAAAAAACAGAATAAGGGTTATAAAGATGAAAAGTAAACAGGCTAAGCAGCTTCTTAAAAATCCTTTGCACAGATGACACCTGTCTTCCAGCAGGCGCAGGAGAAGCAGTGACATGAAACAGCAAAAGGGGATATATGGAGACCCAACAGCAACTCAAGAGTTTGTGAAAAGCCATTGGCTTTTATGAGAAAGGCATGCCAACAGCAGAACCACCCGTTCCTCTCCGTCTGTGTCTGCAGGAAACATGATAAAAACCTTCACCAAAATAAATATAAGGAGTCAGGACTTGCCAGCTTGTTATTTTTTCTGACAGCCGTGCCACAGGGGTGCTGCCCAGGCTCACATTCCTGCTGACTGGGGCACTAGATAGTGGAGGGCAAAGATGGTGCCCACCCTAAACTGGCTCTCACTGCCTATTCTGGAGCCACACAGCTGAAGTCTTGTTTAGAGCCAGGAAGGAGGAAGACAGACAGACTGGAGGCAGACTGTGCTCTCCATTCAAAGCTTTGCTCTGCTCACCAGGAGCATCTGAATACAGGCAACTGAAAGTGGCTCTCTGCTTTTTGGTGTTGTTTGTTGCTTTGTGTTCTAGTCCGCAGTCACTGGTAATGGAGCACACAGCAAAACTCCCCACTTTGTCACTCTCCTCTTCCAAACAGCAGTTCACCCAAGCCCCAACACCAGGTGCTCAGCCAGGAAAGGCCTCCACTTTCAGGAAACTGATTACTTCCACCTAAGCTGCCTTAGTAGCAAGTTTCGTGAATGAAGAATGCCCTAAGGAGAAAGGAGACAAGTGAGAGTTTGGCACAAAGCATCCACCCCGCCCTACTCACCAAACACCTGTCCCTCCCAGTGCCTTGAAGAGCATTTACCAGGGCTGCCCCAGAGCTGGACCTGGAAGTCAGCCTGTCCTCAAACCCCACCCCCAAGATCCTCCTGTGTGCTCCCCACCTCCTCCTGACCAAGCCTTCTCTTCTTCAGGGCTTCCCACAGGGCAGGCTGCTGCTGTCTGCATTTCTCTAGGGAACACCTTCCCAGGTGAGAATCAGGATTCCAGCAGTTGGGTATTCTGGCCTGACACCTTACTCCTATGCTCAGAGGAGGCCTTGGAGAAGAAGGCTTGGATCATGGGGTCATGGTTTGTTAAAAGCTCAGAGCTCAATCTTTCTGCTGCTGGCTTGGTCCAGAGTCTGTTCACAGCCAGTGCAGGACATCCCTTTCCATCTGTCCCCTGCCTGGCTGAGCACCTTGTAGCTCGTATGTTCCTTCCACAGCCAGAAGCACAGGGACTCCCCTTCCTGCAGCAGACCAGATCCCAACAGCACACACAAAACAAGAGTTCTTGAATCGTCATTCTGCAGCAAGCCTCAACTCTTGCTCCAGTTCTTCCACCTTCCCAAAATCCAGTGCCACGCCAGGTGACTCAGGGTTCTGCAGGAATGTTGATCCCTTCAGCTTCACAGCTCTTCACTGCAGGGTATCTGTCATATGTGAGGGGAGAAATACCACACAGCAGCACCTGGTCAGCAAAGCATCAACATTCCAACATTCACACTGCAGAAGAACTGAGGGAGAAAACCAATGACAAGAGCAGGCTTTGAGCTGTGAGAAGGAGTGGAGCACCTGACAAGGACTGACAGCAAGAAGCAGTGAACTCAGTAACCAGGCAGAGCATTTCAGCAGTGACCATGGAGAACCACAGTCGATGTTTCCAGACCTGACCAGTGACCAGGCAGGATCGAAGCACCACTTACATAATTACAAGGTTAATAGATGTTACAAGCACGTTACCAGGTGTCGTGACTTGCTGGAAGCACATCCCAGAAGATAGCAGAAGCAGTTATACTCTGCTCACTATTCAGCTGCATCAACCACCTGTAGGCATTACTTAGCAACCCTTTATGAAAGGAAACTTAGCACAAAGATGATCTGCTGTGCCCACACCACTGTGTATGTCCTCTGAGCCAGCCCCGCTCCCTGACAGAGCTTATCTTAAAGAGCCCAAAAAAGAAAACCAAACCAGCCATCAGAGTCAAACTGTGCACTGTCTGTAATGAAGTAGAACCCTTGAATGACATAACCTGCCGTGGTGAAGAGAAAACAACAGAGCCAGCCACCTAGGTAAGGAATGGGGATTCACATGGCAGAACATGGTTGTTCTACTGACTTTCAGGCAAAAATAAATTATCTTTGGAGGGCTAGAAGCAATAGAAAGTGGGAAATTAAGATACAGATGGCATATAAATAGCTAGAAAGCCTTGTCCTAACTCATACAGGAAGCATGGGAGAGGGAACTACTGTACCACTTGTCTTAGGCCAAGCTTCGCAAGATCTCCTGTCCAAGCTGGAATACCCAAAAGGGACTGGAAGTTTCTAGGACACAGCAGGGGTTTGCACATCACTGTAGCTTCACAAACCTGGTCCAAGGCAAGACCTGTAAATCTTCTGAGGGAAGAGGCAGTGATCAGCCCAGAGCTGGGCAACAAATAAAACACCAACACCACCACGCACCTGTGAGCAGGACACAGAGAGTGAAACACCAAACGAGTCCAAACCCGCAAGGGCATGACGGCATTTTTCAGGAACTTGCAACACCACCTGCAGGGTGGGGATGAGCAACCAGTGTCCACACCTTGTTGCATTGTAGTCATTCACATGGGATCATGCTGGGACACCTGCTGAACATGAATATGCAGTTAGAGACCCTCACACCCCCCACAAAGGCAATTCACTTCTCACAAACAGGCACCGGCTCTCACCCTGCTTGCGAACAAAACACACAGAGGCACCACAGGCTCTGTGCACGGTGCCGTGGATGTGGACAGGACAGGCAGGAGGCAGCTCCTCAGATTGACAGGTTGTCTAAAAAGGTTCATAAAAGCAACTGTCTGTAGAGAACTCCCCACCACAAACAGCTTCAGCACACTCCACCCAGCCCACATGAAAGGTGGCCATGAGGGACAGGCCAAGCCTCTGACTGGTCCAGGCTCCATGGGTCTAGATAGGGGAAAGAAACACCCCACCCCAATAACCCACTTACACTAGAAGAAAAGATCTGTGGGTTTCTGCATTTTCAGCAATGCCATGCAACCTTAAATACCCAATGGGTATATTAGCATGTCTGCTTCTGGAAAAAAAAATCACACAGCCTTTTTCGTCTCCTCATTTAGTGTCTTATTCAAATAAAACCTGGGAAATTAAACACTCCATACATGCACTGCAGCTTGAATCAGTACACAAATGACAAAAAATTGCTTTTAAAAACAATCTTTCCCTGGTTTTTTTTCTCAGGTTACTCCTCCTCTGCTAACACAAAGCAGAATCTGTCTCTTCCCCTCTGCTGAAGCTGACATCAAACAGCAACTTCACCACATCATAAGTTACAATTCAGGCTACTCCTGGAAAAAGATGATCCTTTCCTAACTAAATGCTAAAGCTCTCCTGGCATTTCTCTTCCTATTGTCTGTATCCAACCCTGTATTTATAAGATTAACCTCAAATTAGGACAGTTTCCTCATTCTTTCTTCACTCTTACTACAGCCTGGCTCCTGGGAATCTGATCCTATCTTCCACAGAGGTTCCTCCCTGTTGATAGGAAATATCTAGTGTATGTGGGCAGGAAGCGCCAAGAGAGGATAATGAGGATTAAGAGAGAGTCCTTGTTAGGATTTATCACCACAGCAGATCAGGAGACTCAGTGGGCCATTTGATCAACAGGAACATTAGGAACCGTCTCACACTCCCACACAGTGTCTCGCCCCACTGTGGTGTGTGTTAAAGTAGCACACAAGGGCTTTGAGGGCAGGATGAGTCGGCCTGACCCATCCACGTCACCCAGTTCTCCTTAACCAGAAGCACAGTACTTAAGGAGTGATGGGAGAGGACAGGTCAAAGAAAGAAAATCCTTTTGGAGTTGGTTGCCAAAATGTTCCGCAGAGGAGATAAGAGACACGTCTGTTGACCCAGGCAATGGCTTTCCATCGCCTAAGAATTCTGTCCATTTCAGAGTGACTGGTGCTGGTGAAGAACAAGATGCTTCTGTTGGTACAAAGACCTTCCTGTTGCTTGGGCTGTCTGTTTGCACTGTCCCTTTGATATCAGATGTACAACAGCCTCAGGAGTCTTCTCCTCCAGCCATGCCCTTCAGCAGCTCTCTTTACTGAGAGAGCACAGTACCTCCAACCTCCGCAAAAGCTCTTCACACGCACACAATCACAATGTGCCATACAGCTTATTCCAGGACAGCAATTTTTTGAAAAGCAGAGGCATCACAGCCACTAACTACTGTTGGATCAAGCTTCCTCATGGCCCTCTTGTCCTGTCTTCTGTGGTACTTAACAGCAGAACCAAGGGAACAGGCCATGCAGCTATGTAGCATGTAACTGTGTTACATTACTAATGCTTGCCCAGGCTCCAGCTCTTTGCAGATGTGGGATTTTCTCAACAAGATACTGTGTATTGTTATTTAAAAGCACTCAATGGATTTTCCTTGCATTAGTTACTCTAATGCTCCCCAAACCCTGTTGTTCACCATAGATTCATACCATTTATTTATCCAGTTTGTTCTTGGCTCTTTTTTCTAGAGGCTCTTTTGGGGTTTTTTGACCATACTCAGAATCAAGCCTTGCTCCCATAGCACAGTTCATTGAACTTCTGAGATCTCTCTCCCTTGTGACATTTTCCCATTTTGAGATGGACTGCTTTGCTTTTCTCAGCATCATATGCTACAACCCCACCACTCCATATTGCAAGAACTTCCTACAGCTATTCAGTGCAGCTTTTGGGTTTTGCTACTCTGAATAGTCAACCAAAAACTTCATCTGCCACTTATTCCTCTTTTTCATTAACAGACACATTCAACAGTCTTGGCTCTTCACAGGCTCTTGTTGACTCATGCCAATTCTCCACTGAGAAAGCTGGCTTCTCACCTCTCTGCCTTTGTTTCTCATCTTTTGGTTTATTTTTTCCTCATTAGAGACCCCTTTATGAGATATCCCAAAACCCTCAGAGCACAACAGGACCTCTGGCTGGCCATGGTCCAGCCATCCATGGAGTATCTTGAAAAAGACCTATTTTCCCATCTGGTCTCTCAGCCCAACTCCTCATCTTCCAGGCTTCAATGATGTTCTCCAGGAAGGCTCCCAGTTGGCGTCAGTGAGGAAAGGAGAACAGCTGCAGCCCAGGGACAGCACAGTCCTTAATGCTGGAACCCCCACAAGGCAATGGAGCAGCCAGGCAAGGAGGCTGAGCTCCTCTCCCTGAGCATCCTCAACTCTTCTGAGCTTTAAGCCAGACCACTACAAGAAATTTCTGGAGTTCAGTTTCTTTTTCCTGGGGGGAGCTTGAACTGGTCCCCACAGAGGCACTACCAGGACTTCCTCCTGCAATGCCCTGGGGCAGCCACCAAGAGAAGGGTCATTAGTCAGCAGCCCAACTTGCTCCCAAAGCCTGGAAAACATCTGGAAAGAAAAAAAATGTAGCTCCTCAATTATCCCTTTCACTGGATACTATTCCTTAATCCATGGAGATGAGATTTTTCCTCCTAGTGACAGTCTCCCATCCTGCTACCCATGCCCAGCTCCTCCCCAGACTGTCCCTGTGGATTTCAGTCTTCAATTCCCAGCCACACCATGCTTTTGCAAAGGGCCCCTTCAGCCTCCTCCGCCCCAGAGCTCCCTGTGTTCCAGCATCCAGAGAACAAGCCTCAGGAAAAGCACCTTCCTCTTCTTTCACAGGGAGAGGCCGATTGCTTCAGATAATGGCATTAAGTGAACAAGTCGGACACTGAGCAGCAAGATTAGTTCCCACAAAGACTGGGTAGTAATGAGAGTGGTTAAAGACAGGTAATGAGTGGGTGGCACCTGTCAGCTTCATAATGTAGATTATAATTTGTTTATTACTCTTGCTCCTGCTTTCGCTGCTGTTGGAATGCAATTAATTAATAGCACCGATGAGTCCTGACGAGTATCTGTCATCCCTGACCTACAAACATCCCTAGGCTGCCACTGCACAAGCAGTAGCACTGGACATGTGGTGGCATCTCACGGACAGTAGGAAGGATCCCACAGGTCAGGGAGAAAAGTTAACAACTTCATAAACAAACACAAATGCTTCCCCACAAGGAACAGGCTCACAGAACTTCTGGAGATTTGAGAACCATCATGTAGAGTTTTGTTGACTGGAAACTGTATCTCAAGGAAAGCACTGATTCTGTATGAGGAGTGCACACTGGCAAACTGCAGCTTTGAACATGACTGACTTTGTTCTATTAAAAATACCAACATTTGTAAGCCCTGCTTCATGCACAAACACTTCATGCACTTCTCTCCCCTTTTACCAGATTTAAAACTAGACTGGAAATTTCTCTAAGTTGCCTGAGCAGCTGGCAACACAGGAAACTAACAAACTGGCTGCTCTGGGCTTTTTCAGATAAGGGTTTTTGCAGATCAGACCTTTATTTGAACCCCCATCAGCATGGCACCCCTCAACACCAGTGTCTTCACCATGTCCTGCTGCAGGACTCACAGGATGGAGGCAGCCAGGGTGAACTGAGAACCTCAGCCTCACTAACTTTCAATAACAACCCTCCACCCCTCCCCAAACCACTTAAATCCTTCCCTTTGCGAAGAAAAGCACACTGCAGGGACATAAATAAAAACCAGCGGTGAACTTCAGCACTGAGCTGCACTATCAGTGCATGTTTGGGCACAAGCTAATGCCCACTGAAGTCAGCAGAAGTTTGGAAAGACAAAACACCTCCCACACAAAGGAGAGACAGAGGAAGCAGTCAGAGCTGCCAGGCAGATAAGCTGCCTGTCAGAACAGGCTTGGACTGTCCTAGCAGGAAGATGTTGTCCAATGAGAGGGAAAGCTATTTGGGGAATGAATGAATAGTGAAGCTTCTTGT
>VZRQ01006851.1:1389215-1402331 GCA_013397975.1 Machaerirhynchus nigripectus | reverse complement strand
ACAAGATTTTCCCAAACATTTCTCGCTCTCAGCTTTCTGCCAAGAGGATGCAAGGCCAAGACATGCAGGAGCCTGCCTGAACCTCTAGCACAAGATCACTCAAAGACAGCAGCTAGAATGGGGGCAGAGGAAAAGTGAAGAATGGCAGAGAGACACGGGATGGAGCTGACAGCAGAGCAGATCCTTGGTCTGTCAGAGGAGAGGGCAGCTTTCTGCAGGCTTAGCACCCTGGATCCCGTCAAACTCTTCTCCAGCATCTCACTTTGCAGAGCTCTGAGAGGATCCTGCCTGGACCACTGCCTGCTCCAAGCAGCAGGGAATCAGCCACACAGGGAGAGGAAATGGCAAATTTAGAGTAAGACCCAAACAAACTGCATCACTGGAGCAGGGCTGTAAATCTTTCACAAGGTCCTGAGCACTTCACTGCCAGGATAAATGCATGGGAAAATGATGGGTTCAATTCAGAGCCACTTTGGCAAAAGGAAGGAGAGTGCTAATCCCTCTAACTGCACCTCCTCATACATAATTCAATTCAAAATCTCACATACAGAAAAATGCTGTGCTTTTAGGGTTCAATCAAACCTTGGAGCTCAGTTTCTCCTGGCACAGGGCTTTCACTAATGCTGTATCAGTGACCAGGGTCTCGCCAACGCACCAGTCTGCTCCCTCCCATTTTTTGCAGGGCTTATCACAACAATTCACCTCCCAGAAGAAAGCAAGGCAAAACCACAAGTCAAACTGGAGCAGTCCTTTATGAGAAAAGGAAAGAAAAGAGAAGAAAAAGACAACACAGACCAGAAACAAAGAGTAAATTTCATAAAAGCAAAACCCCAAATCATGAAGAATCTTCCCCTGAGGCAGTGATGGGAGATGAGAAGAGCAGAATGCCCGATTGCAGAGACTTTCAAAATAAAGCAGTGAAAAACCCAGCAAATGGCTTTACATAAGCCAGATGTTTCTCTAGGGAAAGAAAGTAGGAAAATAAATAAATCTGTCTGGATTCCCCTTTCTCCCCAGACTTGGGTCCCTCACCAGATATTTCTTAGAGCCCTAAATGCTCTTGGATTGCTCGTACCACTGAGCAGCACAGAAATGATACACATATCCCCTCCAAAGCTCCCCATAGCACAGCTGGTCTCCATTTCCAACATGTCCCAACATCTCCAAGAGGAGTCCAGGGCTCCTTTCTCCTACAGAAGGACCACAGCTTTGCAGGAGCCACTGCCACGTGAGAACATCACTACTTCCAACCATCTGAAGAAACAGGAGGCTGAGGAGGAACCAGGGACAGGAAATAAGGATAATGAAGAACAAGAGCAATTTCAGCTATGAGCACAGTCAGAAGGGAGAAAGAAAGGCCAGTAAAGCACTGGTGGTCTTGCCTTGCACCAGGCAGAGGGGGGGGGTCCACACAGCCCACAGAGGCTGCGTCCCAGCATTCCAGGGCCAGCCAGCCAGCCAGCCTGGACAGCTGCTCCTGCTGCAGGATTCATTCCCAGCCCATAATTAAACCCCAACCCTTGACAGAGCCACCAAAGCTGAACCACAGCTTGCACCCTGACCCAGCTCCCACCCCAAACCCAGGATGGCGGCACAGCGGAGCAAAGCACCAGGGAGGTGTCAGGGATGAGCCCGAAGGCTCCAGAAACTTGTAGTTCCCTCACAAGCAGCTCCCAGTCTCTGACAGCAGGTGCTGCCTCAATCGCAGGCTGAGGGGTTCAGCTGGTTTGGAGCCTTCCTCCCCAGACTCTTCATCCTCTGCAGGACCCAGCTACTGTGATGGCCACGAGCCTCTCAGGCCTTCCCACGCCACCAGTCAGGGTCCCCCCAGGTGGCACCCAAGGTGTCACAGCAGCTGGTGGAGAGGCAGGGCCCCAGGTGGCTGCCACTGCCCATGCTGGGGACAGCTGTCCTGAGGCTGGACACCAATCCCTCCCTGCCTCACAGGTTCCCCCCTCACAGTTTCCTGCCTCACAGTTTCCCCTCTCATGGTCTCCCCCCCCTCACAGGTTCCCCCCTCACAGTTTCCCGCTTCACAGTTTCCCGCCTCATGGGTTCCCCCCTCACCGTTCCCCGCCTCACAGGTTTCCCCCCCTCACGGTTTCCCCCCAGTTTGCGGTGGTTCCCACACAGAGGCCACACCAGCGGCTGCTGGACCTTAAGTGTGGCCCCCAGAGAACGGCCACGTTTGGTGCTCAGACACGTGTGGCAGCCGGGGCCCGGACCTGTTGGTGACACAGCAAGAGGCCAGAGGACAAAGACAGTAGAGAAGGGAACGATGCAGTTTGAATAAAGGAACTTGGCACGAACGGGATGTGGAAGCTGGATGGGACTCCCAGGAGCTGCTGTCCCTGGTGAACAATCCCTCACGCACCCTGTCACCCCAAATTACATTTAGCCAGCCTGGCACTCCACAATGAGAAGACAGATTTGAGGAAGCACAGGAGCAAATGGCACAAAATCCAGAAGAAAACCTGTTTTCACACACATACCGAGCAGCCCAGAGCACGACTATCACAGCCTGTGCCAGTAAATACAGCGATGTGTTTATTAGCTGAACTATTTGCGTGCCTTTACAACACTGCAAATAGCCTGATTTCCTCACATAAAGGATAAAACAAGAATGTAACAGCCCACAAATAACCTGGTTACCTTGGAAACGTGAGCACCCAAACTCAGATGGTAGCAGGAAGCGTCTGCTTTTCCACGTGCATCTCTGGGTGTCGCAACAGCAGGCAAGTGCAGAGCTGCAGAGATTGACTTGCATCATGCTCAGGATGTGTTTGATGCCACACCAAGGGAAGGGTAGACACAAGCAAGGGGAAAAAAGCTACAGGTGACCACAAAGACCCTTCCCTGAGCTTGTGTCCTGCTCACAGGGCTCCTGATGCTTGGCTTCCCAGTGGGGAATTGCAGCAGCTTAGTTTTGTGCTTCTGCCGTGACTTGAAATGGAGGGAGAAACTTTTTGAAAGCACGTGGGACCTGTGGTCCCTCTAACTGTTCAAATGAGTTAAGATAAAGTCATCCACTGGGGAGAAAAAAAGAGATAAACTCCCACTCATATCGCCTGGGGGCTTGTGGCGGCATGTGTGAAAACCCAGGGACAGGAGATTACCAGGTTTTGTAGACTAGAACACCACAGAGCATCTTACGAACATCTCATCTGGAATCAATGGGTTAACTGAGGAGCTTCTCCCTGCTTCGTGTGGGAAGCTGTATCTCCTTGCCAAATTCCACTGCTCTGAACATAACCAGCTTTCTCACTCAGCCTGTGCTCCTACGCTCAGCTAGTGCTCGTGCCTGCCTCTGCAAGGGAGTGTAGACAGACCCCACGCTCTCTTTTCCCTCTGTAACTATTTCTCCAGCACTGCCGCTTGCCTGATGTCAGTTCTCTTCTCCTCATTCAATTACAGGACATCAGGTCTCCAAGGAAACCCCTCCGAAATTTGTAAAACACTGATGGCTGAAGACCAGCCAGGCTGGCTGCTCCTTGCTGTTGAGGCCAGGAGCTTGGAAAAAGCTCCTCTGGGTCCTGCTTGCAGGTGGCAGGATGATTTTTCAGACAGGTCATCTCCTTCCTTTGGCAACGGGGGTTTTGAGTGCCACAGTGCCAGGACACTCACAGCATGACCCAGGATCAGGTCCCTGAGGGAGCTGATCAGGGATCAGGTCCCCAAGGAGCGGCCTGGTGGCTCCCTGCACACCAGCTCTTCCTTCAAGGCCACAGCAAACAGCAGCTGTGCTGCTCCAGACAGCCACCACTCAGCTACCACACGAATGTGCTTACAATGCTCACTGCTTATATCCTGCTCCACACCTTAGCAGAAAATCCTGAGAGGAAATTAGATGGTAGCAAATATAGCCATACACCCGACAAGCTGTTCTGCACTCGTTCAGTGCACAGCCAGCCTCCAGCACGGTTTCCTATCTTCCTCAAGAGCTACTCTACCGTGTAATTACAGGGGAAAACCTAAAGGTCTTCTTTCGCCTGCATACCAGCTAGACTTACATTTGTTTAGCCACAAACAGGCCTCTAAATCAATATATAGATTCCCATCATGGAGTCCAGGAGTAAACAAACCCATGCACACACTCCCTTGGCTCCTGCTTCAGCCTCTATCTCCCCTCTGCACCCACCAGCCCAAGCTGCTTCTGGAATAAAACTGTCTTTGGTGCTCAGACCCTAGGATTAGAACAAGATGACACAGACTTAAATCTGAGGAACTGAACAACTGAATAGTCATTTATTTTCTTGCCATTCAGGTTAAAACAAGAAATGCTGGGGGGAACCCACTCCTTCTCAGTCCTGCCCAGCTACAGAGTCATGGGGAGCCACAGCTCCCTTAGCTAGGCTGCACTTAGACATTTAGAGCCACGCTTCACCCTAAAGCATCCTCATCAGCCCCTCCAGATTTGCCACAAACCATCCAGGGACCACAGAGGGACACAGCACAGCTCAAGTGCAACACACACCGCAGCCCCTTCCCCCAAGGGTGCAGGAAGGGGCTCCTGCTCTCCGGGGGCCCTGGGATAAGTCATCAGGTGGCTGCCCATGAGCCCCTGACTTCTTGCTTGCCTACCAAAATAAAGTCTGCTAACACAACAGTTGTGGGCAAGGCCTTGCCATGCCTTTGTAGGCCACGCTTAAACAGCGAACAAAGTGTCTTTAGTTTATCTATTTATTTTTGGCACAGAGGAGTGGCTGGGGTCAAAGCCAGTCCCATTCTCAAGCTGTTCTTTGTTCTCCAGTTTATCCAATACCCCCTTATCCCTCTCCTTGCCCTCCCACCTCCCCCTCTCCATTTTACCACAGGTCTTAAAAATTAAGCTGTGCATGAAACCAAACACCACACTTGAACATGGCCCAGCAAATGCTCTCCATGGTCACAGAAGGATCCTAATCAACCATAAAAAATGGGTAAGAGCAGTGTGCCCTTATATGGGCAGAGGCTAGACAAGCATTTGACACAAACATCATTTTTAAAGAAAAAATAATATTTATTTGCAATATAAACAAAGTCCCAATATTGGATCAGTATATATAGGGTCACTAATTTTCCTTCATAACTCAGAAAGCAGAACCATTCCTCACTAACAAGCTCTCATTTGTACTAATCAGAAGATGCATCTTATTTTTTTTGTTTAAAGAATAAAGACCACTAACAGCACAGGAAGCCTTTACAAACCAGCTTAGCTGTAATGCAATACAGATGCACTGTCAAAAAATCCCTGAAAAAATAAATTCCTCCATGAGGTAAGATGCAATTAGGATATCCTCAATTTTCTCACTCACAACCGTACGCCCATTCTCCCTTCCAATGACCCACGATCCCAACATTGTGGCAAACAAAACCCAACAAACAAACAAAAAACAACCAGAAAACAAGAAACAGAAGCTCATTCCAACATTCTGATAACATCTTTAACAAAAAGAACAGTTTCAGGATGTGACAGTGTCAAACATTCCTCCAGATGGAGATTTTTTTAAATTATTTTTTCTTTTTCTTGAAAAAAGTACAAAAAACTGGATATTTAGAAAAAAATCCGTGGCTTTTTTTTTTTTTTTTTAGTTACATGAGAGTTAAAGTGGACAGGGAGGGGGGAGAAAGGAGGGACTACATTGCAGCCAATAAAGAAATTTCCAAATCCGTTCTGCCCTCCTCCCAGAAATTATTACCACTTCCTCCCCTCCCAGCCTGGTAAAAGGAGTTTGCCAAACACTAGCCAGAAATACATACAAGTCTTCTCAGAATAGAAGGCACGGCATAAAGTTATTCGAAAGAGGAAGAAAAAAATCAGAACCTCTGTTGAAAGCTCCAATCATCTCAGAATTTGCCAGTTAATATATATATTCATATATATATATATATAAAAAAATTCTCTGTTACAATGCTCTCCTCATCATTTCCACACCTCTTCACTCCTCTCACGCGCTCCGTGTGTGACGATTGAGTCCTGTCCCGCCACACAATCCTCGCTCTGCTCCAGGCGCTCGCTGCATTCCCCCTCCACCCCGCACACATGGGAAACAATCCAGTGTGCACAAGAAACGCCAACATCGCAACTACCTTCTGGACTCGGGAAGCTGGAATGGTTTCGGGCCAGCTGGATGACGTTAAGTCAGTCAACAGGCAGCAGAGAATGAAGCCGGGCTCAGACATGCTTCTACCAACTCTGGAGGCTACGAGAGTTTTACCTCTGGCAATAGCGAACAGTGTTTTTGGCAGGGGTGGCATTAAAAAAAAGCTGGCGGCTTAGTCACCTTGGCTGAATCAGTGCAGAGTTTGTGATTGTGAGTGCAGGAGTAGTGAAGGGGTTGCGTTTAAGCCCAACTGGCCTTCACACATAACAAAGCTTCCTACCAGATGCTAACAACAACAACAGCAGCATGTATCTCTCTCTGGAGTACCCAGTAATATGCCAGGACATACCAAGGCTTCACAAAGTGTGCAAAATGCATTTGGTCAATATAAACATTTGATTAAAAAAAATAATAAATGATCAAACAAGAAACAGAATAAAATACTGGTTTTGCAACCTCGTCTGTACAAACAGTCAAGAACTTACATATTTAAAAAGAGTTTGAACCCAAAGCTCGAGTAAGATCTACCTTTTCTTATTTTTTTTTAAATCAAAAAAAGTAAACTTGGGTTTTAAAACAGTCTTGGCCCAACACCTTTTGTTCAAGGTTTCCAAGTGCATAAATCTCCTCATTTTCCACAGCAAGCTAACCCCTGGTAGCTCTTCACACGTGTGCGTGATCTGACAGTCCCAATGCACCCAGGAAAGCGGTTATTGCCAGTGACAGCTGCGTTCGAAACGCTGTAACATCGCCCGTGTTAAATAACCCCCTGTAAAAACACTACCTCTTCAAACCACTTGGATCAGGATACTAGTGAGCGGCATTAGCCTTCGTAAAGCAGCAATCAGGCACCTCTGCCCAGAGAAGCTACTTATCTCAGAGCTGCCTGGCAAGACAGATATTTTCGTAGGAGTTGAAATACTCAAGAGAAGCGATTCGATGCTCAAGTTCCCGACCAGGCAGCGTCCTCTTCATGTGGACTCCAGAGTGTTCAGCTGGAACAGGTTGTGGTTGGTGGGGGTGGTGAAGTAGAGCTGTTCACTGGGCGAGCGGTTGTCACAGGGGCTGTTGAGTCCCAGAGTCCTCTCAAAGTCCAGGAGTTGGCCCATGAAATTAAAGTTTGGGGAAATGTTGGATTTTTTCCTTTTCACAAAGTCATAGGCATCGTTCAGGGACAAGTTGAGTTTTTGCATCAAGTAGGCGACAGTGACTGTTACGGACCGGCTGATGCCAGCGAGGCAGTGAACAAGGATCCCACACTTCTTGGAACGGGCCTCATCTGAAACAAGACAAGGGGAAGGGGGAGTCTATTACTCTGCACCAAAAACGCGTGGCTTTGGAGCAGGGCCAGGTGGCAGCTGCAAGCTCCTAGCACCATGATGGCTGCCAGAACTGGATCCCCTGCACCTAGTGACACCATCCCATGTCCCTTTGACACCCACATCTCTCTCCACAGGGCTCCTGAGAGATTTCCCGCTGCACTGCAAAGCTGCACTCCCCAGAAAGGCCAAGCATCTCACGTGCTTCAGAAGTATGACTCGAGTCTAGCAACACATCCCTTGCCTAGGGAGCATCGGTACCCTCCACTCAAGAAAGCTGGAGTAACCCACAGGAGGCAGATGGAGCTGGAGACATCAGCTCCAGGGCGATGCTGGTTGGGCACAGCACACCCACCTCAACGCCAACTAAACCAGGGGAGGCTGTGCACTCAGGGCAAGGCTGCAGCCCAGCAGCTCATGAGCTACTCTCTTCTGCTGTTCTTGAACTCCTTCCACTAGAAAGTTACATGAATGCAGCCAATGCCAATTTAAGCAGAGTCTGAAGTGCAGGAACTTCCCTTATTGTGAAATTGTTCTTTAGGATCGACAGAAATGCACTTCACTACAAACAAACGCTTGTGTTGGAGGAGACTCTCAGGATGAATGGTAGAGGGAAGCAGGAATGCAAGCTGGACCAAAAAATGGCGAGAGAACAGCGGCAAAATTTCCCCTCCCTTGCCACCGATTGAAAAGCACACACACACTCATTGTCTCTCGCACAGCCGGAACAGCGTGATCCCTTTATGAATTGACATCTCAGTGCTGAAAGAGGGACACGCCACTGAGAGCACTGAATTGCACGCAAGTACCCAGCACTGCTTTTACTTCTGGGCAGCCCTATTTGAAGTCAGTCATTTGACTGAGAGCTTGGCGGGGAGCAAAAAAGGTGGCAAGAAAAAGAGGATCCTTTGGCAAAGCCAGAGGTAAGAGACACTTTGGCACCATAAGTGCAGGGAAGGGCAAAGAAGATGCAGGCAAAACAAAAATCCAGACCCAAGCTACAACAGGTTTTCTGCCCAGCCTCCAAAACCAGGCAAGAATTTCCAGTAGGGTGGGCAATCACCACCCAGTGTACCCAGCCCTCCCCCCAGGCTCTCCTGTTCAACATTTTTCCAGACATTTTTGCCTTTCATCTGACCTGCACGGCATTTCTTGGTGTTTGGTTTTAGAGTGAGGTAATCCTCCATTTCCTGTCATTAACTGGAAAGCACAAACTCGGTGTTCACAGAGACATCGGCTGACTGGAGCAGACAGATCCCAAATGCCACATGTCAGCAGGGACACTGCACCTCACCCCTGACGTTTAACACCGTGCTCATGCAGGAAGTGCAGACGGGACATCAAACAGGTCTCTGGTGCCGCACTGGAGCGGCAGCTTCTGACCACAGTCGTGTTACTGGAGGGCAGAAGCTGGGGGCAAAGGAGAGCGGGTGGGAACCACGGTTTCTGACAGCTGAAGAGCAACCAAGGATTCATCACTGCTCTGCCACATTTCAGGCCTTACAGCACAGCAAGCGCAAGCCATGGGGTCTGAAACGGGCAACACTGAAAGGGCTTCAGTCTGCAGGTAAAGGTCCCACTCTCATTTACCTATAAAGGTGTTTTAATCAGACATGAAGCCATGGGGCTTTTAATAGTTAACGGTGATATTACTGCCTGTGCCATTCATCCTCATAAAACAAGAGCTGATTAGGCTAATGACTATTGTGAGCAAACAGCACAGGTCAAGCTGGAAGTGTACATCCCTGTTCAGCCCAACACACACTTCCCACAGAATAAGAAGCAATTCTCAAAGTCAAGGCTGGCCTGAGAGATCTTCCTTCCTGAACCCCACCACCACCAGCCAAAACTGTCAGAGCGGCTGTCTGCAGAGCAGCTTTTCCATCCAAACTCTTCAGTGTAATTATAATCACTAACTCATTGTGTTGACACTTACCTTAGGAGAAGTATCCATACAAGGAGTTAGTTATGCTAGGGTGACTTACAGCAGGATCCAAACTAGACTAGCAAATCCCCTTGGCAAAAGAAGACACACACACACACACACTCCCTGATTCTAACCACATTTGGGGCTAAGGAATTGCTGGCACCAGTCACACTAATGCAGCTCCCATCAACACTCAGGCCCGAGCAGAGCAAGCAAAGGAGCTCCCCACTGCCTGGGTTTAGCCATTTCACACCAGTGCAAATCCCCACACAAGGGCGAGCGGCAGCGGGGCCAGTCCGACCACTTGCAGGTAGCTTGGCTGAGGTGCTGCAAGAGGGCTGAATTTTGGTAGGGGAGGCCACTCTGAACCCAGCCAGGGTGACGTGCACCAGATGTGCCACCTCACAGCATGACACCCAGCTGCTAAGCTGATGCTGTGCCCCAGAGAGGTGAGGCTGGAGACAGCAGCAGCCCTGGGAAGCGGCACACCACATTCCCAAGCGGTGAGTATGAAAAGAGATGTTCTGCCAACTACCTACCAATGAAAGCAATGGCCTCAGGAAAGAACTGCGAGAGATTCTGGCTCCAGTGATCTGAGATGGGGATCTGCTTGTACTTGAACTCTCCGTCATGCTCAAACATGTTTGGCAGGTTAGGAGTCACATTCAGGATGTATTTAATGCCGTATTTGCCCAGGACGTCCAAGTTGGTCGAAT
Source organism: Machaerirhynchus nigripectus (assembly GCA_013397975.1). Lineage (NCBI taxonomy): Eukaryota > Metazoa > Chordata > Aves > Passeriformes > Dicruridae > Machaerirhynchus > Machaerirhynchus nigripectus. The sequence goes on along the minus strand of VZRQ01006851.1, from coordinate 1,392,286 downwards.
CTTTGGCACAGCCCAGGTACAGGTAAGGTAGGATCTGGACCGGAAAGGCAGGCTGATTGTTAGGGATGGGGCTCCCGTCTGACTCTGTGGCACTGCTGGGTTCCCTGTCGGATTCGCCATCCGAGCAGTCAGAACTTATCCGCAGCCCTCCCAGGCCAAGGACCGATGCTGGGGGAGAGTTGCTGGGTGAGGAGCTGTCAAGGTTTGTCTCGCAGTGCTCAGAATATTCAGTCTGAAACTTGTTAAAGCCACCTGGGAACGGGGAAAGGAGAGAGGGAAGGGGAGAGGCAGAGAGAGAGAGAAAAAAAAAGATGGTTCATTCTTCAGAATGGCAAATCCTTCTATCTATGAACATATGTACATTACTCAGAAAGTCTTTACCAGCAAAAAGTTGGTATCCCTTCAACTTCACACCAAGAAAAGCATCTCCCTGCTCCCTCATCTTCCCTGGGCAGACTGATACTGAGCAAACAGGTCCCAGGAGACCAAACAGTGGTTCTTACAAAGTTCAACATTGCTTGTGAAAAATAGGGGCCAAATCTCAACCACAAAAAAAGAGAAACACTCACAAATAAAATCAGTGTCAAGACACAATCTCACCTTGTTAGGTTCTCAAAAACATGGGTCTGGGGCAGTTTAGGCAGGAGCTATTATGTCACTTAGACAGAAGACTACAAAAGTATCCATGTCTGAAAAGACAGATCAAGGACAACCACCACATACTCACCCCAGGCACTAAAACCCAATGAAATAATTCATCTCCAAGCAGGAAAAAAAGACCCTAAGTTTTGCCACAGAGTGATCCTCACAACTATTTTATCACTACAAATAGGTTTTGCAACAGAACAGTGTCACAGGTTTATTCTTCACCCAAACCACAGCAGGAGTGCAGAGGGATGGGACCCTTCACATCTGCCCCCAAGTTTTTCTCCGGCTCTTCAGCTCAGCAGCTTGGGAAGGAAGGCAGAGGCAGGGAAGCAAAAACCCCACCGATCTACCTCTTCTCCAGGCAGTATTAAAGCGGAGCTCAGCCATCGGGATCTGACACTGACAAATGGTTTAATTAGAAAGGGCTCCTGGAAACTTCGTTAGTGGCTTCGGCGGTTGTGGCGGGGTCACTGAGCAGGACAGACAGCTCCTGCCACATCCATTCATGAAAAAGGCTCGTCCTCGCCCTCCTCCTCCCCCCGCGCCGCCAGACAGCGCCGAGGAGCCATTTTGGAATTTTAATTGGAAACATTTCCCACCGAGGCTCCCGGAAAAAGGCAGAGAAAGGGGCTCAGCTCCTCCTCTGCCCATCGGGGAGAGCTTAGGAGTAACTTCAAAGCCGCTCCGTCCTGCGAGGGATGAGGACGACGGGGAGAGAAGCAGGAATGCAAAGCGAGGGAGCAACGGAGCCCATGGACAAACCCCAAACCGGAATGGGATGATGGCATGGGAGACTCGCCCACGGGCAGGGATCGGAGGGTCGAGGGGGGAATGGGATAAACCCCTGTGCTGGCCCCCCACCGTGTTTAAGAAGGAGACGTGTGCGGGCTGCTCAGCTCTAAGGGCTGGTCCCCAAATACCTGCCTGTCCCCCTGCTACCCCACCCCGCTACCAGGGGCTTCCCCGGCTCCCCGGGGTCTATCAAGGAACAGCCATGTTTTTTAAAGAGCCGCAAGTGGCAACTTTCTTGACCATTCTCCCCCACACACGCTCCCCCGCTCTCCTGTTATTCCTGCCTCAAACCCGCCACCCAGCGACCGGATTGGGAGCACTGGGAGGATGGGAAGGGTCCCAGCAGCCCAGCTGTGGGCTCTGCTCAGCCCGCTGCGATCGTTCAAAATGGCAAAAAACACCCGAAAAACCAAAGCCCCCAAAGCACCCGCAGCCCTCACGGAGGGGCGTGTGCGGGGTGCGGGGCTCGGCTCCCCCGCAGCGCAGCTCCCCGCTCCCATCACCCTGTCCCGGGGGAGCAGCCGGGCTGCCCTCCCAGACCCGCGGCATCGCCTGGCAGAGGGGGAGGAAAACCCCAGCGCTCGCTTTTTGGTTGTGGAGGGAGGGAAAATAAAAATACGGGAGGGCTCTGCTGCCCCCCAAAATCCGGCCATCCCTTCCGGAGGGGCTGGAGAGGAGCCTGGCGCCGGAGCGGGGAACCCCCGCAAGGCTCCCTCCGGGAAGCAGAGGCGAGGGGCGCCCGGCGCTGCCCAGCCGGGGTCTGCTTGGGACGGGGCAGCGCTGGAGGAGCCGCGCCGGCGGCGGGGCTGGGGGGCTCCTCCCGCNCCCCCCCGCCGCTACCGCGGAGGCGACGCAGGAAGAAGCGGAGCGCTCCCGGCCGCTTCCAGCCTGCGACCATTTTGTGCGGGGGATTAAAGCGGGATGCAGAGGAGGGGGGGAAAAAACGTAGAGAAAAATAAAAATAAATCAGGCAGAGGGGATGAGGCAAGAAAGCAAAACAAGCCAGCCACCTCCGTCCGGCCAGGGGATGGGCACTCCGGGGATGCAGCGGCCGGCCAGGGGCTGCGCAGGGGGACACGGACATGGGCTGCGGGAGTGGGACGGGGCAGGAGGGAGGGCGAGGGGCACCTCACCTTTCAGGTAATAGGCTTTGCAGCCGTCATCGCGCAGCTTCTGGAGCAGGAGCCCCAGGACGGAGGTGGCGGCACCGCTGTCCTGCCAGTCGGCGGTGGCCTCGTCGTAGAGCAGCACGGTGTCGGCCTTGCAGCGCTTAACGAAGCGCTCCTTGTCCTCGTGGTTGGGGATGATGGAGCGGATGGGCAGGTTGCCCTTCTTGAGGCGGCGCAGCATGAGCCCGGGGATGGCCAGGTTGATGGCCGTCTCGATGTGCGAGCTCTCGAAGAGCTCGTGGGGGCGGCAGTCGAGCAGCAGCAGCGAGCGGCCGCCGCCCGACTCCAGCTCCTCCTGCAGCCACTCCGCGCTCTTGCACGGCATCGCCGCAGCCATGGGCGCCCGCGGGGAGCTCCCCCAGACCTGCGTTTTCATGGGGCTCGGCAGCGGCGGCCGCCAGCGCCCGGCCCGCCGGCCACCCACGCGGCGTCCGGACGCGGCCCCGCTCCGCTGGGTCGGTC
>VZRQ01006851.1:1373946-1388875 GCA_013397975.1 Machaerirhynchus nigripectus | reverse complement strand
TAAAAAGGTCAGGCAGCGAAGTGACCCAGTCCACGGGCCGGCGGGTGTGGAGGCCCGCGTGGGTTTTGAGTGGGTCGTGCCCAGCCCTGTTTGGTCTTTGACAGGAACTCACAGTTCCAAAATAAAATCGACCGAGACTCATTAAGCCTCCGCATTCCCTTTCGTTCTCAGAATGAGCTACAACATAGATGTTTTTATCCGAGCATCCTTGTTTATTTTTAGAGTATCTTCCCTGTTGGTATCCACTACTATAAATACAAACCTTTTGTGCTGCAACACTAACATTTCAAGACAGGAATGTAACTGGAGGCACCCTCTGGTTTCCTTCCATCTTTTACATTCCTTTTTATGTGAATCAGTCCTCTGGTACCAGAAGTTTTCCGTGCCTCACACAAACTGTTCCTGTTACAAAATAGATTTGATCTTTCTCTTTTTAATGAGCAGGATGACATTAAAAACATGGTTCTGTATGAGCCACTTCTACTGCAGTCTATTTTCACCATGCAGGCAGTCAAACATTGGTGGATTGCTCAGAGAGGTTGTGCAATCTCCATCCTCGCTGGTTTTCAAGATCCAACTCAACGCATCCCCAGGTAACCTGGCCTGAACCCCAAGGCTGACCCAGCTTTCAGCCAGAGGTTTGACTGGAGCTCTGCTGTGGTCCCTTCTCACATGGATTATCCTAAAAGCCCTTTCCAAATTCTTCTGAGCATGAGTGGGAACAATTCCTTCTCCCAGTCTGGGACAGGAGAACAATTCCTTTTTTTTCTCCCTAGCTTCTCATCTCTTTAGCCTCTTAATATAAACTTCATCAGCACACACTGTTCTGAAGGGAAGAGGCAGGGTCTGTTTCCCCACCAGATTCCCAGGCTCAGCGACCTGACTAGGTCTCCTCAGGTTTTTTCCCAGCTGGCTGAATTTCAAGAACTGGGCTGTACCTTGTGTAACAGGAAAGATATTGCTCTTAAAACACTCCCCCACACGCAAACAAACACGTGCACACACAGAGGCTTAGTTGTAATGTTGTTGAAAACTGCGCTGTTCAAATGACATTGTCTCTAGGCAAAACTTCAAATTGATTTGTATTGGAAGACACTTTTCTTCCGGTCGGAATCTGCTTTTCTCAAAGCTGAGATCTACTACTGAAACCATTACAGAGCCACTGTCTCCTTGCTGGTCTTTTATATACCCTCAACACATTAAATATCCCAAGAGGGCTGCATTCCTGTGCCTTTAGCACAAAAGCAGCACTCGGATGTGCAGGGGTCCCTGCCTCCTTTTAGTTTAATTCCTAAGGCTGGATCCTAATGAAAATACTGACTTAAGACAGCATTTGAGCACATGCTTAACTTTGAGCACAACGAGCATCTCATTGCAAAACACTCCGTGATTTCAGTGGGACCGTGCTCTGAACCATTCATGGATTTCATTGGCATCAGCAAAATAAATGTCTTGTTCTACATCGCTTTTTTTGTGACTCAAGTGTGCCCAAGAAAGCGGAACAGCAGAAGCTGTCCACTTCCCCTTGCCCAGTTTATTTTTACCACTGGTTGCTGTGGGAAGCTATTGTGATTCAGTGTGGCAGTAGGAAGTTCCTAACACTGCGCTTTGCAGCAGAGGATGTTGAGGTTCTTATGCAAGCCACAGGCACAGTGAAAATAGCTGACCTTTCAGAATGTTTATCGAAGCACCTTCAATTCACAAGGGGAACAGCAGCGGCTTGTGCAAAGAACTAAAATCTGGGTCTAATGTCCCAGTTGTGCTGAAAACAGCCCAGAAATCTTACGGGGATCCTTTTTGGAGGTGTGAGAGAGGCAGGTGTAGCTGCCGACATGCGGTCCTATGAAACCAGAAGAGGAACGTTTCACCTCCATTCTGCGGTCGCATCAGCAACCACATAAGTTTCGGGACAGGCTCCAGACGCGTCACCTACGGAGACAAGACCAGATTTCACCCTGAGAAGGGCCAAAGCTAAATAGTGTCGCTTAACAGCAGGGTGACATCCTCTGCCTGCCCCGCCAGGACCTGAGGGACAGTGGAAGAGCTTCCCCTCGCTTCTGCCCGCTCCGGGCTCCCAGGGGCAGGGGTCATCCTGCCGAGCGCCCCTGCCAGCCCGCGGGCAGGGCGGGCACAGGCGCGGGCAGGGGCAGCGGTCGGTGCCAGCCCGTCGCCGTGCTGCCCTCTGCAGTCAGCCGCCCCAAAGTGCGCCTCCTCCAAAGCATCCCGCCGGGCTCCGGGGACGGACGGCCAGGGGCTTTCTCCCGTCAGAGAATAAATCACTGCTCTGCAGAGAGCTGTGCGCATTCCCCCAAATCCCCTGCCACGGAGAAGGCACCTCGACCCCGCAAGGTTTCCTGAGACATGGCTTGCAGGCTGGGGCCAGGACAGGGTGTGCCAGCACCTCCTTCAGCCCAGCGTGGCTGGCAGGGGCTCAGGGATGGTGGTGGCGTTTGTCTCCCCCTGTACGAGGCTTTGCTGACAGGCAGAAGATCAACACCCGTCCAGAAATGGGCAGCTTCCAGCTCGGCTCCCAAAAGCCCCGAGGACAGCACAAAGTGATACCCACTCTACATATGGATTCTTAAAATCATAGAACATCCTAAGTTGGAAGGAAGGGACCCACAAGGATCATTGAGTGCAGCTTCTAGTCCTGCATGGGACCATCCCAAGAATCCACCATGTGCTTGAGAGCATTGGCCAAAGCCTTCTTGAACTCTGGCAGGTTTGGTGCTGTGACCGCTGCCCTGGGGACCCTGGGGATTGCCACTGTCCCCATGCCATCCTACCAGACCTGACCCCAGGTTTCCAATATGGGTCCTGTGCATCTTTCTGGCTGTTCTTCTGCTGTGGGAAGACTCTCTCCTCCAACAGTCTTTCTACTTGATGCCCAGTGCAGTGACCAGGCAGCTTCCCTGTGCCCACAACCCCATCTTGCTAGCTTGGCTTCAGACTGCTTTTGTCTTCATCTGTCCCATCTCCCGTGATGCTGGTGCAGATGCCATCTCAGGTTCCTCATTCCATCACCAGCACCTCTCTTCTCCCAGATTAGAGCCCACAGGCTGTTTTGATGTTTTAGAAACAAAGACCGTGGGTCCTGGCAGAACACAAGGTAAGTGCATCGTTAGCAGATGTCTGCCCAAAACCCACTCCAGGCCCTGGCAGCCCCTGCAGAGGCATCGCTCCCAAGGATGTGACAGACCCTACTTTGAGCCAAGGGGGGAGGCAAGATGTGAGTCAAGGGCAGAAAGTGTCACATTCCAGTGGGACACATGGTACTGCCTACAGCTTAGGTGACCCAGGGGGTCCTAAGGATTTGAAGAGCAAAGCAGATTAGACGCTGGTCAGAAGTTAATGTATATTTTCTTCTTAAAAATGAACCTCTGAAAAGCTTTTTTCTTTTTAACATGCACTTTCTCCAAAACATTTCACCCCAAAGAATTTTCCTTCCAGTCTCTCCCGCAACAAATTTGGTCTGTAGCAGCTAAATCTTCATAGGACTTACCTTCTCACCGCTCAGCAGCTGTTTGCTACATTTAATAAGCAGTATCAGGTATGACTGGTGGCCCAGATACCAATCTATAAAGCTATTAAGCTCCTTCTAGAAGGAGTCTTCACCTGTCTCAGGTGCCTGTGCTCAATCATCCATCAGTACCAAGAGAGAAAGCACCTTCCTGGCCTGGCAGCTCAAAGCAGTGTTTTGTGAGCAGGATTTCAGCTGGAAACTCACTCAGATAACCTGGGCCCCCAGGCCAGCTTCTGTTTTGCTCTGTGACGTTGAGTGAAATCACAGTTTTCTGTACCACACTCTTCCCATCTGTAGAATGGGGCTGATACCTCCCATCACCTTTGCAAGCGTTTGGGTGCTAAGGAACCAGGCAGGTGGGCTGGTGTGATGTTAACATCCTCTTGCAGTGCTGAATTTCTGGAACTGAATCACTTTTTCTATCTTTAAAAATTTTTTTAAAAAAGGCCTTTTATTTAACTTCAGCTTCCCTTCCTAATTATTTAATGTAGTAGGAGTTATTTTGTCAGGAGAGGGCACTTGTTGATGGTTTACCCCATGTTTTATTAATGCATGTAAGAGGTTAACTCCTGGTAGAGAAACAGATGCATGGTTTTAACAGGGGAAAAAAAAAAAGCCCCAATTTTACTTTCTACTCCTGCACTAATTTGTGACTATTTTTATCCATGTTAACACTGAGCCAGGGTAAAAATACTCCCTAGAAAGTTTAGAATTTACATTCGTCTTCATATATATTCAGCAGAAATCCAGCTCCCCAGCCTCCGCACTGCCTAATCTGGACTCATTAACTTCACCCGCCCCCGAGAAAAATGTCAGATGACTTTGGCCTGGCGAAGCCCTTCACCCACAAACGCTCAGCAGGAGGGTCCAAGTCTCCTGTCTGCAGCAAACCATCCCCGTGGAGCATCAGCTCTGGCACTGCAGGCATCCAGCTCAGCCATGGGAACAGATTCACCCTTCCTAACACAGCCCTGCCTCAGGGCAAAGTCTCTGTTGTCAGGCTCTATCCCTCGAGGATGCTGAGCCCTGGAAGCATCTTCCACACAGCAAGGCAGATGGATGGAGGCTGGGGAAGAAGCACCACAAGGAAAAACCTTTGTGGAGCTTCTCGTGAAGCACAAGGCAGCCACAAGCACGTGGAACTGGCCTCACCAGGTCCTGGGATGGTGCCATTTTTCTTCTATTAAATGGACATAACATTTGACTCCCCAAGATGCCCGTTTGCTGCACAGCTGGAGGCTTCCATGTCAGTGTGCCACTGAACTCTGCTCTGAAAACCACAGAATTGTTCTCTGGCAGGTTCCAGCAGAAGAAGCAAAGCATCCCCCCTGTGCAAAAGCCAGAAGGCACGTGCAGTGTCTGGGCAGCCCGGGGCTGTTACCATCTCACAGCGGTCACACCAGAGGGGCTGAGGCTGGAGGTCCCTCTGAGGAGTGTCCAGTCCAGCTCATGTCTCACAGCAGCATCTCTTAGGGCAAGTACTGCAGCTACTATTGGGTATGCCAATATCTCCAAGGATGGAGACTCCACACCTTCTCTGGGCAAGCTGGTGCAGTATTTGACCACCCTCACAGTGAAAAAGTGAACTGACATGTCCTGTGCTTCAATTTGTTCCCATTGCCCTCACTGGCCACCCCAGAAAAGTCTGGCTCCATCTTCAGGGTTTGAGGAAACCCCTGCATTTTTGTGGAAAGGGGGGTGTTTTCTATGAAACCCAGGAGAGAAAGGGCGCTCGTGTTTAAGCAGGAGCCAAGAGCCCAGAGCCTCCACCAGCAAGGGAGGGCAGCTCCAGTCTAATTAAACTGGGAAAACATCCTGAAGCAACACTATTTCCCTTCTTCCCTGCCTCATTTACTGGGCTCCAGGCTTCTTCCAGAGGAAGAACTGAAGAATATTTTAAATTATTTATCCTTTTAGCAGTGAGTTTTAAATGAGGAGGTCTGGAAGCTGTGTGCAACCACCCTTAGAAAATCCTCCCCCGCAGAGGACCAGAGGAGGGGAAAGCTCCAATGTTCCCCTTGGCATGGGACCCTCCAGAGTCTGTCACTGCAGTGATGGAGTAGGACAGGATATTTATGGGACTTAAGAAGCCAATAACATCTATTCTCAAGCCTGTCTCAGGCATGTGTTGGACACGGCCTGCACAGCGTGGAGTTCAATAGACCTCCATACCCCACTTACAAGCATTCCTCCTTTTGCAGGCCAGAAAAGCCCTTCCTCCTTAGAGAAGAGTCAAGCAAGAGAGGGAGGGCCCAAGGCACGGAGTGCAGGAGCTGTCGGTGCTCTCTGAGCCCTGGCCCTCGGCTCTGCTGGGCTCCATCGCCTCCCTGGCCCCGCAGATCCGGCACCGCGCCCACCCCACGCACACGTCAGCTCCTCGGCAGCTTCTCCAGGAGGACGGGCTGTTTGCAAGAAGCAATTTCCTGCTGAGGAAGATTTTTTTCCCAAGGAGCCTAAGTGGGGAGCTTCCTGGTGCAGGCTTTTCATGGGAAACCATTGTGAAAGCAGCTTTGCCACCCACCAGGAAGGGCTGTCACTGAGCAGGCTGCACCCAGCTCTGTGTCCCCAGCCCAGCTTCCCAGTACATGCCCAGGGGGTGAGTTTTGTGCCCCTCACTCATCTCCCCCAAGCTGCTGCTGGGATGCTGACTTGGGGCAGGGGAAGCAGCCGGATGGTGAAGATCTGGACTGGGTGCAGGCAGTGCAGAGCCTCCAAGGGAAGGTTCTGCATGGCCTCTCCAGTGCCCATCCTGGCCCTCTGGTGGGAGAAGGTGTGGGAGGAGGGGAGAGAAGCTGAGAGGAGACATAAGACTTCATCAGCCTTTGGCTCACCACCTTTTGCATTCTCCATATTCACTATGCTGCTGGGTCTGATTTCAAGCAGGACCACCAACCACCAGGACAGGCTTCTCCCCACATGGAGCTGGGTGGTCAGTGCTCCTCAGCCTGGTTCTGGGAGGCACCTGCATTTCTGGGTGCTCCTCTGAAATGCAAACCCTGCCAGGACTTCTTCCCACTGCTGTAAGGGTGGGGCAGCCCAGCTCAGCCCTGCCCAGGGCAGCCCCAGTGGCTTTGGCAGCGCTGCCTGGGATTTACACCAGAGCACATCAGAGGCAGCCTCAGCACCGTGGCAGTGCCCCACAGCCCTGGCCATCAGTGAAACCCCAAAAGGCACCAGTTAAACCCTCAGCCAACACACACACTGGGGCAGCAGGTTGCACTGTGGCTGCTACTTCTCACCATGGGTGGATTTAAAGTCAATTATTGTTCATATCCTTTTATTCCAATGAGCCGTGCAGGTCTCCCAGCCAGTGCATGTTCCCCACAGTGCTGGTTTTCATTCATGGAATTGGTCTGGTTTGGGTGTATTTGGTGCCTATGGATGGACAGGTAGCTCAGGCTCCTGCCCTGCTCTGAGCTCTCACCACCTGTGCTGTGGCAGCACTGCTCCCACATGGAGAAGTTCTGCTGGACATCTGTGAAGATGCTCTAGTTCCAGAGGTTTTTTCCTTCCACCAAATTCTCTGGTTTTGCAACCCCTCATTGCAATTAAAATAAAACTGAACAACTCCCAGGAAGCCATTTCCGTGAAGCATTTCAGGAGCAAGGGGCTGGTTCCTCTTTCAGAGCATCAAAAAACAACTTCTATTCCTCCCAGTGTTAGCAATGTTTAGCTGAGCCTTGCTCTTTTTTCCCCCCCAAAAAGTTTAGTTTCCAGGAAACGTGACTTTATTTTGAACACAAAGAATCTCTTCGGCCAGCTTGACACTCTTGGGTACACTCACAACTTTTGAATACACATATATGACCTACAAGAACATGACCCAGAATAGAGGGAACTGAGCCAGGTCTCAGGGAGCAGTCTGGTCACCTCCCAACCCACCACTGGTTTAATTGTGTGATGTTGGGCAGGTCCCTTCCCTCTGTCTGTGTGCTGCTTCCCAAGCCTTGAAATGGGATTTAAGTTCCTTCACGCAGCACTTTGCTGGACCTCAGAGTTGGTAAGAAGTACCTGAAACACTCACAAGGTGCCAATACAGTTTCCACCAGTGGCAGCAGTGCTTGGTCAAAAAAGGATGAATCAAAACCTCTTTCCTCCTTCTCCCTTGGCCTGCTGGCAATGCTCTTTTTAACCCAGCCCATGATGTTGCTGGCTGAGAGAAAGTAGCACTGGCTCATGGTCAACTTGGTGTTCACCAGGGCCTCCCAGGTCTTTACCTGCAAAGTTGTTTTCCAGCTGGCTGGCCCCCAGTTTGTACTGGTGAGTGGGGTTATTCCTCCTTAGGGGCAGGAGTTCCTGTTCCCTTTGTTTGACTTCATAAAGCTCCTCTTGGCTCACTGAGGTCCTTGTGAACGGCACCCTGGAACGTACAAAGCCAGGGGAGCAGGGAGAGCTCACAGCATTTAATAGCTCAAGTGGTGGATCTGGGGGAAGAGGATGGGATTGGAGATACACATCGCTTCCCTTCTGACCACTGCCCACAACAGAGTGGGGACACCGGCCCGGGGCCACCCAGGGCACAAGGAAAGGGGGATCCTGGTGCCATCTCAGCACACACCGTGCCTGCGTGTCACCGTTCCTTCCCTCACCATCTGACAAGCGAGGAAGCAGCGCTCAGGGAAAGCGGTGACCAGGCAAATTTAAGCAGAGACATCCCAGGGAATGAGTCACCGGCTCTGCGTAAGAAGCCAGACTCCGCTCTGGAGGGAGAAGGGCAGCAGGAAAGAGGAAAGTTCCCAGGAGATGGCCACAGGATGATTAAAAGGCTTGAACCTTGCATTGGAGACCCCCCTGCCGTGGCAGCAGAGGTGTGACAGCAGAGCCCAGAGGTGCCCACAGAGCAGCTGCTGCCCACGGGGATGTGGCGGTGGGAGCTCAGCTCCTCAGGGAGGCTGCTCCCAGGAGCGGGAGAAATCACCCACCTAACCCAAGCTTTCCTCAGGAAAGGCTTGGCTCTGGTGGTGACATTTCTCATGGGAAATGTTATTTCCTTGAAAACCTCGGGTATTCAGGTCAGCTAAAAGCTTTTAGCACAGTGGCACCAGACACACTGAGCTGGTTGAGTCAGAAGGTAATTTCTAATACAAGTAAGGTAACTTCTGCAGACCAGAGTGCTTCATCACCGTGTTTTCCTGGTGACAGCTTCAGTTGTTTTGCTTCTAAGAATCAGCCTTTTGTTTACTGTTTTAGCTTGTTTCCTCATGGAAAACCTTTCATTTACTCCCCAGCATTACCTGTAGCTTTTAATCTGAGCAGGTGAAGGAGGTGGAAGAGGAACAGCTCTTCTGCAGCGGGGCCAGTGTGCCAGAAATGGTATTTTTCTTTTAAGCTGTTCATAAAGATAATGAGAGATGAAAAGGTTGTGTCGGGAGGGGGATCTTCTCTAGCTGGAAAGCACGAAATACAAGAGCGCTGCTGTCTCTTCTGCTGGGGTCCTGGCATTTCTCATGTTGTTGCTCCCAGGGTTTGCCCTATGGAGCAGATGCCCCAGAAGGGCAGTCAAGGTGGACGGGTGGATGGGAGAGAACCTGCCAAGGGACTCACACCCATCCTAGAGGGGCTGCAAAGCCTCAAAGAGAGAAGAAAATCTGGCCGGAGAAAAGATCTCAGAGCCCAGACTTGTCGGGTGAAAGGTGTTGGAAATGCAAATCATTAATTTAAAGAACTGGGCCAGGAACCAGGGGTGCCAGGCTGAGCTGTTATCTGCTGCATCAGCTGCGAGCCTGGCTCGGGATTTCAAAATAAAATTAGACTTGCAGTATATGTCTTTAAATATTTAAATTACTTTCAGTAATTCATATGGTGACATTTAAACAAAGTACACCAAGCAAATGGCTCCCAGTGCTAAAAGGAAATGTTTGCAGGTAATAATATTTAATTTAAAAGGGAACAGCTGATATCAAGGCAGAATCTTAATGCTGAATTCAACCTACATTTCTCTCTCAGCCAGGCAGGGAAGAATAAATCCCCAGGCCTGCGAATAGTTAAACATGCAGTGGTGTGATTGAAGTGCTGGTCCCAGACACCCCAAAGAACTGTGAATTACGTGGGTGCCCAAATAATTGCAGGATCAGGGCCGCTGTGCAGAGCAGCTTTGTGGGCTCCCAGAGGTGGGGACAAGCAGCTTCATGCTGGCAGGTGAGGACCACGGGGGCTTGGTGATGCCAACCCCTCCTGCCACACTCAGCTGCCCTCCCACATCCTTCCTGGGCCCTTTGCTGTGAGTCTGTTGCAGAACTAAAGGGAAAATCCACCCTGGGTGCAAACAAGCAAAACTCAATGAAGTCAACTCACACACAGGCGGCTTCGCCGTGGTGCTGCCGGCCAATTTGGAGAGCTTAGCTGGGTCTGTTACATCAGTCACACTGGATTTCATAACATCAGACATTTCAATGAGGGTGACTCATTCTCTCTTGAAGTGTATTGTATGTATGAGCAAAGATGATTAACTTTTGCTGAATGGTATGATTTCTGGGATGGGAACTGCTATTAATTAGGAGCGGATCTCAGATGTTCACAAACCCTGTTTTCATGGCCTACTTTGTATATTTTTCTCCATTCTACTTGTTTTTTTAGCTCAGGATAAATATTAAAGTGCTCTTCCCTGCTATCTGGCACTAAAGCAGCCAGATGTCCAGCAAAGGCATCTGACTTTCATAGTCAGGCACAGCCCAGGGCTCAGTTCCTGTGGCCAAGCTTCAGCTACTTGCCCTAAAAAGCTCAGTTTTCACATTAAAAGCAAACAAAACAAAACAAAGGGGAGCTTCCAGCCAACACAAGTGCAGCAGATAAAGTACCAAGGGAGGTAAAATAAGTACAAGTGGCTCAGAATGTAAAATCCAAAGAATTATCCTTTCTCATCCTCCCCCCAAATTTTCTTTATCCAAAGAAAGTTGAGGGCTTATGCTAATCTCGTGCTTCTGGCTGTTGGGGGTTGAGCTTTGGGGGTCAACAACACCAAGGATCCTTGGAATAAAGAGTCTGCCAGGTTCAGGGAGAAAAATACTCTTTTTCAGCTGTACTGGCTGCAAAGCTGGACAATTTACCAGGACAAGGGTCACGGTGCTCAGTGGCTTCAACCACCTCTGCAGCACCCAGCACAGTGGTCCAGCAGGAAGTGCCTGGAGACATTAAACCAGCCAGCTTGGAAAAGCCAAAGGAGGCAGGCATGGGATGGGATGGAGTTGTCTTTCCCCAGCCCAGACAGTGCTGGGGGGATGCCAAGGAGCAGCCAGGCGGAAGCTGGGGACCCCACAGGTCAGTGTTTAACAGCCAGGCTGTTCAGTGGCATCTCCACTGGGATGACAAGGTCCCCTCCCAGATCCAGCCTACCAGCTCCCTCTGGTCCCATCCCACGGCACTGGCAGTGAGCAACACAACATCCCACAGAGCCAACCATCCCACCCTGCTGCAGCTCCATTGCTGTGGGCAGTAAAACAGCCCTGGGAATAGACAAGCTGTGGTCAGCCCCTCTGCCTGGCCAGCAGGAGCTGGAGGAAGTGTCCTGCTCTTGGTTCCTGGTGAGACACCACTGTGAAAGTCAACTGGGACTTCCAGAGAGGGAAAGGAAGGGTCACAGCTCAGTCTGGTATTCTACCAGCGAGGATGAGGTTCATGTGCTTTGCCCAGTACCCCATCCCCATGCCCCCTGCAGCACTTACAGCACTCCTCAAATGTCAGGCAGGGACTGTGGGCAGCAGTTACGCAAACAAAGGTCACTGGATCCGTGCTTTTCCCTTCCATCAGCTGAGGCTGCTCGAAGCTCCTGGGCACAGGCTGGAGAGCTGGTCCTGCTCCACAGCAGGCAGTGATGAGGAGCGTGAGCAAACACAAGAGAAGCAATTGTCTGTAGTTAATCGAGACAAGAAGAGATTATTTTTTTGATTAAAACTCAGGGCTGGGCATTTCAGCACAAATGAGGGGTGAGCAGTGAAACTGCCTGTGTGAATGGCCAGCCCTAACCTGTGGGGGTTTGGAAACTTTTGGGGCAATGACTTGCTCTACTCCACTCCTCCTGCTTGTCACCAGGCAGGGGCAGAGGCAGCCAGCTCAGGGTGGCCTGCCCTGGCCCAGGCACTGCACCCAGGCTGGTGGCAGCAGACCTGGAAGCACCTGCTGCCCAAGCTTCCCTGTAACCACCACAGCTCCCAGGCCTGCTCTCGAGAAGCTGGGAGGTGTGGGAGCATTAGAAGGCTTCTCCTTCCAGACTCAACAGTGAGGAATGTGCATTCAAAACAGAGATAGGGCTGGTTTCACTTCTCCTGCACACCAAATCCAACCATGAGTCTCTTTGAGATAAAGTGGCATCTAGGGGTAGGAAAACCCCACAGTTTGCCTAAATTTTGCACCCATAAAATGCCACTGGCAGATCCAAGTGTGGATGTATGATTCAGGCACAAGTCTGGGATGTGTGAGCCACTGCCCAAACTCCAGGCGAGCAACAAAGGCTGAGCCACGCAACACCAAGGGTTTCCTTGGAGACTGACGCAGAAGGGGCTTCTCCTCCAGAAGCGCTTTCTCCCTGCCTTACCAGGCACAGAAACACCCTAAATCCCATCCCTACCAGGAAAGCCAGCAGGGCTCCACTGCACCACTGGAGGAAGGGGCAGCGCTGAGAGCCTGGAGGGGGGTTTTCCTCACCTCCGAGTAGTTTTCCTGTTGCGCAACTCGCTCGTGCTTCTAAAAATGTTCGCTGGAGCAACAGTCTCTAAGGCGATTTCCATAACAATGGGGGCAGAAGAACGATCCACGCTGCTGCTGCAGTGGTTTGCTCGCTCACACGCTTGCTGAGGAGGGCACACCGCAGTCCCAGCCGTGAGATGCTCGTGTGAAGGAGAGAAGAAGAGCGTTTGACTGGATTGCTCTCGGCAGCTGCTGGAAAGGTCCCCAGAGGCCCTGCTGTCCATGGCCTGGCCGAGGGGCACGGGCAGGGATCTCTGCCTTGCCCCGGGGCCTTGCCACACCGCTGCAGTCTGCAGGCACGAAAACACCCGCAGCAAAGGTACAAAACCACGGAAAGTGCTTCCACACCTTTGCCACCGGTGTGTCACCTCTGCCCGGCAAACACACACCAGGGCAGGCACCCGCAGAGGGGCAGGACCAGGCAGCAGCAGCAGCTTCACCCTGACATCAGCCAGAGCTCCTGCTTCATCCGAGGCCTCAGTCCTTAAAAGGCCCTGAGTTACACAAAGCCCCCACGTGTTTCTCTTTTATCTCACAGTTCTGGGTGCCCAGCCCCAGCCAAAACCAACCAGGTTTGCTCCTTCCCCACACCTTTTCCAGCTGCCCCATTAAAATCAACAGCCACTGCCTCCAGTTTGAATCGCTCACATCCTGCCATTACAGCTTTGTTTAAATCCGTGCAGAGCTCAACCTGTTGTCAGACAGACACTAATTTGTGTGTTTCTAATTATTTGTTTCCATCTTAAAACCTGTTTTTCAGCAGATTGCAGCTTTATTTTAATACATGCTTGGCTAGAGCTTGATACACTGGTTGCCAGTAACCTAGACACAAATGGAACTGCGTTGCACAAGGGGAGCAGGGGGAGAAAAGAGACTGAGTTAAGCTGAATTAAGAGCCTGTTCATATAAATGAATTAAGTAAAATTGTGAAACAAGGAGCAGTGTTGCATTGCAGAAGACTGTTTCTATATTCCTGTTTCTACCGCTCCAGATAAGATGAACCTCTGCATTCACAAAGGGCATTTGAAACATCTCCTTACACAAACGCTTTGACCGTGGCTTTTTTTATGTGATTAAAGCTCTTAAACTTAGGGTTAATCCTTTTTATACTCACATGGCTGGTGTTGAAAATTAGCTCATCGGTGGGTGACCAAACCAGGATCAATCTCCAACTGCTTTCCCAGGATGTGAATGCAGACAGTCAGGCACTGTCCTCAGCCCCTTCATTCAAGCAACACCAACAGCCTTCTCCTCTTCCAGGAGCTGGCTGGGCCCTTTGTTTCTTGGTCATTTTCACACAAGTCTTCAGAGGGCAGGAGAAGGGGCTGAGGTGCTGTTCTGAGGCAGCCGACATCGCTGCGGCACACCAGGCAGCACAACCAGTGCTCTGCAACCTGCCTTGCTTCGCTCTCTCTCTGCAGCTCTTTCTCCTGTGCTGAGGATTTTGGGGTCTCTGATCTAAAATGCAGTTAAGGAGAGGCAATTAAACAAAAAGAAAACCATATGTTATTTGCTGGCAAATACTGACTTTTTAGTGGAGGTCATGTCCTGCACAGCCCTGACTGAAGTTGTCTGCAACAATCTCACCTTTGGCTTCTCCTCTCCAGCTCCCTGCCTTTCCTTGGGTGTGGGAAAACCCAGCAAGAGCATTCCATAGATAAGAAAGCTTCAGTCCCCCAGCCCAGGGGTTGTGAGTTGCCCACCAGGACAGGCAGGAGCCACATGAGGAGTGGCAGTGTGCATCCAGCAGCACGTTGTCTCCCCAGCATAGCCTGACTTCTGGTTGCCTCCACAGTCAGCCACAGAGGGAGAGTGAAATCCTTGTGCAGCTCTTTCCAGCAGGGAACACACTTCAGGGACACTGATTTCTCTGCAGGCTTTCTGTCAGCAGACAAAGGGCTCAAAAAGCTGATGCAGCCGGTGGGGTGTGAGGATGTACTTCCCAGAAGGAACCAGCTGCTAGAGGGAATCAGGTTTTCTGTTGTCAGAGTGGCCTGGGACTTTGGAGGAGACACCCAGGTTGAGGGCACAGCCCAGAGCACCTGGTCCATCTTGCTCCTGGCGTGCAGAGGCCCAGCTGGGAGGCTGACAGTGTGCAGCATCTCCAGATGAACAGTAGTGACCTCCTCCCCCCGGCAGGTCTTAGATGCCGTGGGGTACATGGCCCAAAGCAGTCATTCCATCATTACCAAGCAGCATGGAGGTCACCTGGGAAAAGGTCCTTGCCAGGCCAAATTTTGGGGGCAGCCTCCTGGTTTGGTCCTTGCGGAGGAGAATCTCATCCCAACATATCTGCCTCCACCTGTGAGCTGAGCCAGTGGGGATGGAGAGGGTCCATCACCTCCTTGTAGCCCTTCCCTATTTCCACCCAAAGACATTTTTGGTGAGCTTCTACTCGGTTTTTTTATGCTAAAAAGGAAAGAAAAGAGGAAGATACGCACTTGATGTTAAGGAAATCTAACAGAGCATGCAGCAATCCAACTGCTCAGACACATATGCCTACTTCCTTCTGCTCCGTACCAGCGAGGCTGTGCCATATTTAGCTCTGGCTCCATCTCTCACAAACTTGACCAACTGTTCCTCCACAGTGTCATCTTTGCTTGTATACCCCCAAACTGTTCCCTGAAATCTTCAATTTGGTGAGGGGAAAATACTAATAATATTTTTTTTAAAAAAAGGTTTTATTTTAAATGATATTTTTCATGACAGGAAAGGCACTAAATT
>VZRQ01006851.1:1298220-1373922 GCA_013397975.1 Machaerirhynchus nigripectus | reverse complement strand
CAAGAAAGGCAGATCGTAACAGGGGCGGGTAAAGAGGTCGAAAGATCCCTTGGTGAGTCATCATCTCCATCAGGGACCTCCCGTGTGAGGAGGCAGACGCGTTTCCTAGAAATTGCTGTGCTGTGGCGGGGCCAGCCCCGTGCTGGCTGCCAGGGCAGCGTCCGGCCGGCCGAGTCATCGGCCCTGGGATGCTCCCACAAGTGTGTGCTCCCACAGGAGCGGCCCTGGGATGCTCCCACAAGTGTGTGCTCCCACAGGAACAGCAGGTTCAGTGCCCACACGTGAAGGCAGGCACAGAGCTGTGGCCACGCCGGGGTTGCCTGGATGTAACTCCTCCAAGGAGCTGTCCTGTGCAGAGCACTGGGCATGGGAAAGGCTGGAAGTACGGCTTTGTTACAAGTAGAAAACATGGGAAAGAGCAGAGAGCATTTCCCTGCCTTCCTCATTGTGCCACACCATGGCAAGCTCACCCCAGTGTTTGGGCCTCAGCATCGGGACAGGAGTCAGGCAGAGATGGTCTCGCTCCACACTTTCAGCCATGGTTGTGCCACACACGAGGCAGAGGTGAGCCCTTGTCCTCCCCCACACAGTGAGAGGCCTTGGAGACTTCTCACTGAACATCCACACCTTCCTGGCTCGCCTTTGATGTCAAGACACTGCTGTCTGCTGGAGGGCCTGGTGACAGCCTGTCCTGCAGTCTTGCAGGATGCTGCAGCACTGCACCCCCCACACCAGCCATGGGCCTTGTGTACCAAACTTTCTCACACTCGAGGCAGATCTTACGGAGTTAAGAGCATTTTCTTGGCTCGCTGTACTGGTGGAAGAGCGACTTACAGCAGAGCAGATGGATGAAATTCTAATTTGGGTTTCACATGATTTATATAAATAGGCTTAGATGAGGTTGCGCAGAGATGGCGCAGTCATCTGCCAGCCTTGCTCTGTTTACCTCGAGACCCTCTCCTCCCCCTGCTAATGAGCACCCCAGTGGTGTCTCGTGCGCTGGCAGTGACGAGTCACCTCAGCCGTGCCACCTCCTGCCAACGCCACAGCTCCGGGCTGCGCTCCCAGCGGGGCAAAGCAGCCTCCTGCCACCCCACCTGGCCGGGCACAGCTCTTATGCTCATCCCTCAGACCCAGAGACAAATTGTCGAGGAGCACACCAGAGTCACAACTCCCGTGGTTGGCTCAGGAGTCTGGGGGAGGGTACGGACCACGCTGCTTTTTACCCAGGGGAGTGGGAACAAGAACGGGGCTCCATCAGCCCCCACTCACTCACAGGACACCAAGCTCTGTTGGGGCCTCTCCCCAAGGGTGGGTGGCTCAGAGTGAAGGGACACCACTGGCCCCACTGCCACCCTCACGAAAATGACAGTAGCTCCCCCTCCTCCTTCTCCCCACTAGTGCGTCACCAAGGAGCCTTCACCACATCCTGATGAAAATCATCAAGCACATCTTTTTTGGGTCTAGTTAGAAACCCGTGCCTCATCTCCATTGCTCCTCTATCCCTCAAAGGGTGACATGGGCTGGTGCTGCTCCTAAGAGGGAGCAAAGAGATGAAGATCTGGCTCCTGTGAGGCTTCAGCATGCATCTGCTGAACGTCTCCATCCACATGTGTATTGTCTCCTAGAAATCAAATGTGACGTGATCCCAGCAGAAAAAAAATGTAGAAAACTAAGCTGCTGGTTTCTTTATGTGGTCACCAGAAGCTGCTTATGTGACAGCTGCATCTTCCCAGTGTCAGATACAGCTCAGGGGTCACTCACGCCTGGTGCAAGGGACAGGGGCAGGGCTCTGCTTTTAGCACACGCTGACCCCCAGATATCCCAAGGTCTCAGATGCAGGGGCAATCAAAGCAAAAGTGCCAAGTCTGGGCTGAAATGGGAAGTGGGGGACAAGTTTCTCCAGTTTGAAGGCCAAAAGCCAGACTGCCAAACAGAATGACGCTTCTCCCTGCGGGCCCAAAGTACCCCAATCCAACACTTTGTCATGTGACACCTCAGCCTTTTGAGTGCCTTTGGCTCTGGCAAAATGATCATTATCACAAAGCGGATGCACAGTTTGAGGTAGAAAATGATGGAAACATCATTAAACTAGCCCAGAGTTTGTCTGCCTACCTCCTCATTTTTACAACCCAATTTTCTCCAGAAACAAGGTTTACACAGCCACACCACCCCTGCACCCCTCCTCTCTGACTCTCCTTCTTTTTGGACACTTTCAGCCACGCGGTACAGGGGCTCCCAGTTATTATGGGAATGTAAGCTTTGTGAAGTTTGGTGGCAGATGAGAAGGTGATGGTGTGTGTTGAGCTTTTACTGGCCAGTGAAAGCTCAGGCACGTCCTTTACTCAACAACACAAACCCATCGGAAACCAGGCTTTGCTGGTTTCCGCCGCTCGTGGAACAAGTTGTATTATTTGTATAATTGTATCCTAGGAGCCCTAGTTTCTGTCCTGCATAGTCCCTGGCATGAGCAGTATTTTCCATGGTCAGCCTAGAAGGAGGGAGCAGACTTTAACCCCCTCAGTGCAAAGAGCAGATTCCCACATCAGGTTATTTCCATGCAACCCTCCCTATGAGAAAAAAAGCCCTCCTAGGATCAAGGCACATGCAGAGAAATCCCAATGCCAGCAAGGGGTTGCCTATAGGAGAGGTGCAGGTGGCTTGGGAGCAGCTGGGGACCCTCCTGGGGGCTGCTTGTGCCTTCACAGCTCCTGCAGCCAGTACCTTGCTCAAACCCCACCTTCAGCCTGGCCAAAACTGCCAAAACTCTTGATTCAGCCCCTCTTTTCAGCCATGAATCATAAAACAGCTCTTCACCAGCTGGGATAAGGCACAGGTCACCAAGTGAAGGAAGAAAAAGAGATTTCTCAAGGGCCAAAGCAGATAATCCCCTATGATTTGACAGTTTCCCTGCTTGTGCATCTGCGCTGGAGGAACAAAGTGATGTCACGCTGGCAGCTGGAAACACCTCTGCCCAAGGAGACACAAGCAGAGCCAGGTCCCTGCTCTGGGCCACTGTGGAAGGTAACAGGAGCTTCATCAGGCACCTCTGGCTTGAGATGAGCAGGCTGAGGCTTTGCATAAGTGACACATGGCTTGGAGCTTCTTGGCGTCTGAGTCTGGTGCATGCTGAAGGACCCCAAGTCGAGAAGGGGAGGTCTTTGGGGAGATCACAGCTGTCCCAGAGCACTGCCCCCCTACTCCTTGTTGTCTGAGTTCATCACTGAGGTCCTCCTTAGCCAGCCTGAGCCACATCAACCAGCATTCCCACCCCTACTTGTTCCCATTGTCTGACATCCGCCCCTAATTATGGGCAGCAGAGAGAAGAAAGGAAGGACAGAATGGCTGGAGATTCAAGTCAAAAAGTGGTGGGATGGTGGGACACCAGCAGTTCCTGAGACACACAAATGTCCTGCAGATGAGGGCTAGGAGAGATGCAAGGTGCAGGACCAGGTGGTCCATGGAGCCCCCCACCATCAGCACTTCCAAGGGCTCAGAGCCAGGCTGGGCTCTGTGTAGTTGGGTTGTGGCGTGCGTGGGCCTAAAAAGCTGGACCATGAAACTTCTGCTGAGCTTGGAGGGGCAGTTTGTGCTGCCCTGGGAAAGAAGAGCAAGTGGCAGGTTCAGGGCAGTGCCAGCAGCTGGGCAGAGGGTTCCTGTATCTCCCAGTGCCCACAACAGCGGCAGATGAGAAACACGTCAGGCAGAAAATATTTGGGGGTTTCTTCTAATAGTTGCTGCCTCTGTGCTGAGGACAAAAAAAAAAAAAAAAGGGCTGGATCTTCTGTCAAAACCATTTCCCACTACTGCAATGTTTTTAAGCAAAACTCAAAGCATTCCAAAAGAGACTGGGGAAGACACCCATAAACCAGAGAAAATAACTTAGGGTTTAAAAGGTTTCAGAAGTGGATGATTTAATTATTTCTGGATTTCATTTAAGCCTTCATTTTCCCAAAGTTTTTAAAAAGCACCTACTTAGCAGTAATGGCAAAGATATTTCCTTGGAGTAGCTTGTAGAGGAGATGTTTGAAAAATAAAAAACAATAAAACTTTGCTAACTCCCTAGAGCAAAGAATAAAAATCACATTTGTCTAGGAATATACTTACACCAGCAGGATTTCACTAGCATGTGAACCAGCAGTTGGTATGGACTCTGTCTCTGAGGCTTTCCCAGTGTCTTAGCAATGAAGTGACATTATTTCAGCCTCGAGCAGTAGAATTTCTTACACGTTCCAACAAATATCCCGTCATCAAGCTGGAAGCCTTGACGAACAGGACAGCTGATTTCTGCCACAGATCACAAACCACTGCTTCCTCCGTGAGTCAAGGCTAAGCACAGCTTTCAGTGTGAACCACTAAGCACAAATCCAGCCTCCCTCCATGCCAGCAGAAAAGCTTGGATGAAGCATCTACTGAAGCCTCTTCCTTGAGCGAGGGACTTTCCTGAGCTGGGTGCTCAAGGTCACTGCCTCTCCCCTGGGACACAAGGGCATCCAAGCCTGGGTTATTTCGGTCTCATGTGGAGTGAAGTCACCACCACTTCGGCCACTGGTCCCCATTCACAACTCCCGTTCATTCACTCCAGAGCATTCCCATGGCCAGATGTTTATCACTCTTGTGTCACCCTCCAACTATTTTGCAGGGGTGGTAGGAGTGGCTTTTGGAAGACATTTGAGTACACACACAAATACAGGCTTGGGCTGCTGTGTGTTTGGACAAATAAATAAGTGCAACTAATCAGTAGAAATGTTTTTGTGTTAGCTATGACCAGGAAGAGAGTATCCCAGCCCTGCCAGATAAAAAATCCCCTTGGGGATTTCTAAGTGCACCCAAAACCAGCTGGACTAAGACCTTGCTTGTTCACCCCATGGATTTGTGTGGGCGAGGAATTAAAAAAAAATACAGGAAGTTTTTAAGAAATAAAACGAAGCAAACAAAATAACCCCTCTGCCCCTTACCTTCACACAGTCTGAATGGCTGGAAGAACAAAGTGGCTGCGTGTGCTGGGCAACATAGCCCTGAGCCAGGTCTCTCCAGCCCTGAGCTGGACATGCAGCACTGATGGAGGTGGCTGCTCCAGAAGCTCCCAGCACCTAGAATCAGCAGCTTCAGTCCAAAAAACCACTCATATACACATATTCAAAAATACCTGGGTTTTTACTCCATTTATAACACACCTTGGAAGGCTGGCCTGTCTGGGAATGCTTCTCCTGGCCTCATGGCACAACCAGCAGCAGGCAAGCAGCAGTTCTAGTATGGCACCAGTAGTAATGTTCTATCCCGAATAAAGCTGTACCAGACCCACTTGCCTTGATGTCCAAAAGAGATGCTGGCAGGATCTGGTGTTCCTGCTGGTGTTCCTCCTGGTTACAGGCAGTGAGGAGCTGTTTCCGTATCAGGAGATGGTTTTGAGAAGGCAAATGACAAATCAGCAGCTGCTGCCTGGTGATGGCTCAGAGGGAGCAAGGTGGGCTTGTTTTGGAGTCAGGAACTGTACAGGGGAGGCAAAGCACAGCTGCCACCCTAAGTACTCAGAGATCATTGCAGCACCCAGGAAGCCAGATCCCACCCCTGGGCAGGGCAGCCCATCCTGCTGAGGTCAGTAGGGCAGATGTGCTCAACACCTGGCAACAGGTCCTAGCCCTGATCCCTCTGATACCAGCAGCTAAAGCTCCCATTTAACTTCAATGGAGACAGGATTTGGCCTGGATCTCAACTAAACCCATGACCATCAATGGCTTTGCTTGGGGTTTAATTCCCTGGATTAAAGGGAATTTGCCCCGCAGTCACTCAGGGAGCCCCAGCTCCCTGGGCAGAGCTCAGCACCCACATCCCACCACTGCTCCACCAACGAGAGCAAACCAACCCAAGGGCCTTGGGTTTTAAACAAACAAACAGCAAAAAGAGAAAGAAAAAGAAAAAAAGAAGAGCATTTATTTCCCCCGCAGCTGTGCTCTCCCGGACAGAGGATTTCTGTGGCAGGACAATGCCGCTTTATGCAGCGAGGTTAAGTTTCAGTTACTTGAAACTATCAGCTCTTGTGTTCGAATCGTCTTATTACCTCCACAATCAAACAAGGCTTCCCCATGGGCAAGGATTCGGTCATGCTGTTCAAACTGGACACAAAGGTCAAGCAGGGCTGGATTTAAAGTGATCTAACGGGAGCTGCCCGAGGCTGCTTTGGGAAGGGGAATACAGCCAGCGTGGTATTCATCCTGTTGGGAGAGGCAGGTCCCATCTCCTGAGCCCCATTTGTAAGAAAGAGGAACCCAAAATCAAGCTCTAGAGTCGGGGTTTTGATTCCCAAATGTCCCCTCTGTCAGCAATTTACAACCATCTAGCATCAGTCTTGGTCCTCTCCAAAACACTTAAGGTATCTTCAGACCCAGTGTGACATCTCCAGTAGAATTCCACTTTATCTTTTTTCAAGCAAACCTTCAACCCAGTTGTCTCCTGGCTGTTGCCTCTCACACCAGCAGTGTGGGGAGGGCAGCACCTCTTCTAATTATCTATCCAAACGCTCTCCATGCACCAAGTGGAAGGAAACAGCCATAGATCCCATTGGCTGCAGTTCGGCGCAGCTTGGGAAGTTACTCAATATTTGGGCACGTCCCACAGTCAGCAGCACCTAACACGTGATGAAGCCAGTGTGCATTTCAGGGCTGCAAAGCTAAAGAGAGCAGATGCTAAAGCCTGAGTGGTGCTTCGGAGCTGAGACTGCAGGGAGGCAGTCGGAGTGCAGGGAAGCACACGCTGAATGTCACCTGGGGAGGCCATGGCTGACCGAGCCTTGCATTTGTCCTCCTGCAGGGGACAGGGATTTACAGACCACCCCAGTGCCAAGCAAAGGCAGGGGAAACATCCCTCACACTGCACAGGTGTGGAAGGCAACAAGCAGTGGAACAGGAGGAAGACAACTTGCCTGCATCTCCTTTGCTCACACCAGAACGGCTGCTCCTCCAGCCAAAACCTGGATCCCCATCAGCCCCTGTACCACTGCAGCTTGGCGTGGAGCAGGCAGCAATCCTGGGAGCTGTGCTTGGAGCTGCTCCAGCTCTGCACAAGTCTCCAAGGGAAAAATGTGGCTTCCATGTTCTGATCCACCCCCTTGCCCAGAGGTAAGATGTGTCACTGAGGAGCTGCAGAATGAAGATGTGGTGTGGTACCTCCCCTGCAATCAGCTTGCTACCCTGCAGTCTTGACTACCAAAGCAAAAGATGTTGCATTACTAGACCCAGTGCACAGCCCCAGCTCCCAGGAATTAATGCCCTGGGAAGGGAAGGTGGGGGAGCAACACAGCATTCCCCAGGGATGCACATAAGCAGGGAGCTGCTTGGAGCTGTTTTCTGGGATGCGTGCAGCAATGCACTAAGGAAGTTCCCAAACATACAAGGCCTTTCAAACCAAAAGCCTTTTTCTCCTACTCAGCTTCCTTCCCAGTTCCTTGGGATCTCAGTCATGGGAAGGAAGAAGCACAAATGCAGAAGAGTTAAGCAGAACCTTTCTGAAAGAGGCATGAACGATTCGCCAAAGCAGGACCAGCTCAGTGTCCCAGATCCACACACCTCTTCCTCAATCTCCCTTAGGTCCTGTCCTTACGGGCACCACCTGAGCTTCCTGGCTGGCTCCTCATGTGAGGCGACATCCTGGCCTTGCCAGGCAAGCCCCAGACACTCTGCAACACGGAGCAGAAGCTCAGCTGGGCTTTCTGCACGAGCCAGCTCTGCCTGTCCCTCAGGGGCAGCAGCCAAGAGCCAGAGTCACTGGTCAGGTGCTCAGGGGATGGTCTAGACACAATCACCATTTCATACGCAGATTTCATACCTTCCATCTTCAAGTAGCTCCTAAGTAGCCTGATTTAATGATCCCACACGTTTCCACCCAAGCCCCAGGCTATGGGGAAATTTGCACAGGTGTGGCAGCGTTTCATTACACAGCAAGACAGAACAGCTCCCGGCCCTGTGCACCAGAGCTTCCCGGAGCTTCCCGAGTGCTCTGGTGCTCCCTCTGCACCACCCGCTGCTCGAGATGCTCCATGTGCAGCCAACGTGAGCCTGGGCACCTCTGACCTCACCAACACTGGGAGAGGGGCTGGCACAGATCAGAGTGCTGAGGCTGGGCATGGAGTCCAGGTGCCCTCACTGCTTCATCTGGTACTTGCCATCACATGGTCACCCAGGGCGTGAAAAGGCACAGGGTAAGTGAGCTAAATCCCATAATTATTTAATGTAATTAACCACAGGATTGAAATGGGCCCATTACCAAGGAGATAGGCTGCTAGAAATCTTCCCTGCTCTTCTTTGAGCACTAACCCGAACACAGGAAAGGCTTTGCCATATCTTCCCAGTGGGGGAGTGGAGAGGAGTAGGCCCTGCTTTTTGTTTTGTTTTTGTCTAAATAATATTATTTTTAGAGATTATTGGTCCTGATTTCAAAGAGAAGCCATTTCTCATCTCGGGCTCTGGCATTGCAGGATGCCAGCATGACCCCACTGTTCTGGACAGGTGCTCACACTGGTTTGGATCAAAGCAAGGGAGGCAGCTGCCTTCCACATCCCCATTAAACATTTCCCAGGGCTGTGGCCAGCACCCTTCCAATGGGGAAAGTGAAATTAATTCATTAATTGCTTCCATCCTTTGGTGTTTCATGTGGGGCCGCTTACAAGAACTATCCATTCTGCATTTCTACACCTTCCCAATGCAAACCAGACCATTTTAAAGCATTTTTGGTACTCCAGTGGAGATCTTTTCAAGGAACTTGTGTCTCACTCTTGCAAAAACAAAAAGGGTCCTCCCTGGACAATACACAGTGGATGGGCTCTGGCCACATGCAGCCCTTGCACCAGGGCTGGAGTGTTTCTGCAATGTGCTTCTGAGGCGATGGTGGGATGCAGGGATATCCCACAGCATGCTGAGGCTTGGGCTTTTTCACCAGCAATCAATTCAGCTCATGAAAGCTGTGCTGCATTAGGAGATCGTCCCTTGTGCTTCAGGTGCAGCTGGAGAACATTGCTATGACCTAAATGGGGAAATCCTCACCTCACAGGACTGGGGGGTTCAGTAGCAGCCATACTGGGTTCATAGCCAAATAGCCAATGGCCTCCTTTCACCTCCTCCAGAGCCAGCCAAACCCACCACTGTGACCCACAAGCCAAAACACACCTTGAGGCTCTTGGGGCTTTGAGCAGAGTCACCAAAAGCTACATTATCATCCCTGGCTGGCCCCTCGCGGAACAGCATCACCTCAGCGTTTGCAAACACTGCCTGCACTGGGGTGTGAGGATGAAGACATCATTGGCAGTGCTTCTCCTGGGCTCCCTTCCAGCAGCCCTCGCTGCGAGGAGGGGTGATCAATTCCCAGAGCAGCTCTGTGAAGTCATCCTCTCCCGACAGGCCTTCTCCTCCCTGACATCATCAGCTGGGCAAAGAGGCACAACAGCGGTCCCCTGCTGTGGGATTTGCTTCCAGAGGCACCAGAAAGGAAGCCTGGCTGCCCACAGAGCACCTGAATGAGGGAACTGCCATGGAGCAGCAGCCCCCCCAGGACTCCTGTTCAGTGAGCTGGGTGAAACGGGTGGGGAAAGGCTCAGGAAAAGCAGGACAGAAACAACTCACCCAGCTCAGTCTGTCTCGATGAACCTGCCTTGGGAGCACCCTCATGCTGTGGATAACCAGGGAGTCCACAGGCTCAGCAAAGCTTCCACCTACCCCAATGACAAGATCCTGGAGCAGAGACTCATGTGGTCCAGAGCAGGAATGCATGTGGATGTAGCAACCTTCACTTAAATAAGAGAAACAAGGCATTAGTGATGAGCATTTCCCAGAGGGGTTCCAACAGGAAAGGAGGCACACACCCCTCACTGCAGCGAGGGTTTCTCCTCCCGTCCCTTTGGTGTCCAGCACAACACCCTGGCAGAGAGGGCAAGGAGCTGTCCTGGGGGGTGCTGGGTGCCCAGGCTGCTGACCCTGGGAGTGGGGCATCCCTCAGAGCCAGAGAGAGCAGCTGGGAGTAGCTCCCAAATTAACAGGAGTGGGGGCTGAGCTCCTGTGTTGGAAGTATTTAAAGATTTTCTGGGCTGGCGTCTTCACCTCCTCGTCCACCCCAGCAGCACCCGCCATGGTTTTACCCAAAGAGAGTCCCAGTATAGCTCACCCTGCAGTGCTGGGGCTGCATCCTGCCCTTCCAAAAGCTTTTCTCTGCTCAGGATGCCCCTGCCAACACACCCACAAACACTCACCTTCTGCCCCACTTTCCAAATCAAATGTTTTAATTTAAGGCTGGATGAATTATTTCAAGTGGGGGGAAAAAATGACAGGCAGAAACTGGAATTTCTCTGCCTTTTTCCAAAACTAGCATGAGCCATTTCTTTATTCTTTAAAGTTTTTAAGAGATTAACTGGAAAATTAAAAACATTTGGTCATTTCATTACTTCTTCCATTTTTTCCTCTCATTTTTTTGCTATGACCAAAAGCAAAAGAAGAAGAGAATATTGAAACCACTGAAAATCATTTACAAAAGGGAAGAAACTTTCATTTCTCAACTAAAACACAAGCAAGATTTTTAGTCTTTTTTAGCATCTTCACTTTCTACCTTCTTCCTCCTAGAACTTAGCCGAACAGGGAGATATCTTAAAAAGATTCAGGAAAAAAAAAAGCTCAGAGAAAAAAAGTTCCAGAGATTCTGGCTTCTCAAGCCCAAGAGAAGTTGCCAAAACTTACTGATACTTGAAGACAAGTATGGTGGTGGAAATAGCCAGGAACTGATTTGAAATTAATTGGGTTTGATGGTGTTTGTACCATTTTGTGTTCACTTTCATGCCATTGGGGTTCAATAAGAGGCTGCAACGCAACCCTTTTGGGGCTCGAAACTCCCGACCAGAGACAGTAACATTTCTCCAGGCTGGGGACAGCAGCAAAGCCACACGCAGCTGCTGTGAAGCTGCATAGCTGGGGTTTGCTCATTTGACTTCCAAACACTGTGCAGTTTGAGAATAAGCTTCCCCTGAGCAACTTCCATGACAAGTCCGAGATAATCGTGGATCTCTTGGCCGCTGCTCTGCCAGCTAGAGAGGATGCACTCAGGAATGACTGGATCTGTCCTGAATGCTGGCGGTCAGCTGCCCGCAGTTTGTTCAGATGGCCAGGGGACACCAGCTTGGGAAGGAGGTGTCCTTGCGTGTCCCAGAGTGACAGAAAGAAAACATATCACATGAAGGTTGTGTGTAGCTCAACGTGCTTTAGAGGTGCTCTTTAAGGGGCCTACAAGCTCTTGCAAATCAAATGCACCTAAATACCAAACGGATTTCAACCTAATTCCAGAGGTAACACCACCTACTCACATGCCAAAGCAGGGAGCAGACGGCATGCTAATTAATGTGTCTCCTTCATGAATATTGCACTTCCCGAGGAGGAATTTGGTGCTCAAGCAAAAGGCTGCTGAAATCGAGCCAAGCTGGGCTGAGCGGCGAGGATGCTTTGAAACTGCTGAGATCCCTCTGGCAGGGCTGGTGCTAAAGCCAGCCCCTGGTTTTCACACCCACTGGGTGAGTCAGTGGGTGCTACCCAGGTGCCACCTCCAAAACACACACTCAGCTCACAGCCACATCTTGGGGGACACAGGAGAGGTGCTGGCAGGGACGGGAAGGGGAAACACAAAACCACAGGATGTTTGTGGTCCTGAACCTCTGTGACATTTGACAATACCTGGGGCCTGACCTTTTTTAACCCACAACCAAACCCTTCCCTAGAACCTTCGGGGAGCTTCCAGGGCTGCAATACCCACCCTGGCGCTGCCCTAATTTCTGTCGTAAGCAGCCACCTGGGCAGTGTCCAACAGTCCCATCCACGCACAGTTGTCACACAGCCCAGGGAAGGGCCAGCACAGCCCCACACTCTGTGCTGGGAAGAGCCAGCTTTGCCAGCCTGATTGGAGCCAATCAGGCAGGTTTCCCTCGGCCAGGGCTTTCAAGGCTCTCCCATGATGAAGTATTACCTTGGTCTCTATTTATTTCCCCTGGCAGCCTCCTTTGATGTTACCCCACGAGACAGAGCGAGGAGACACCACAGAAACCTCACTGAGATACATCTGGCATTCTCAGAACCCAGCAAGTTTCCTTGGTGTCCTTCCCACACCAGCACCCCTGCTCCCACTTCAGCACAGCTCAGGTGCCTGGTCCTCCAAAACCCACGTGGTGCCTAAATGCTGTTGGTCTTGTGAATGGTTAGATACTGAAGTAGAAATTGTGCTCCTAAGCCCCCCCAGGAGTCTCACTTTACTAGTTGTAGTTGTGCTGGACAAGGAAAACCAGGTCTGACCACATTAAAAGGGTTCCTGCTCTTTTAACCAAAGTGCTGGAACTGCCGTGCTGGGGTCGAAGGACTCATCCTTTTAGATCCCTGCAAACCCAGCCACTGTGCTGACAGTGCTGGAGAGGAACCAACCAACAGCCCCAACAACATCAACCAACACCAGCGACCTACCAACAGTCCTATCATGGCCTCGTTTGGAAGAGACTTCCAGAGGTACCAAATGGACCCCTTTGGACTACACCACATGTCCAGAAGAGATCATCTTCATCACTGGCCAGCTGAGACAGTCCTGCCCAGCTCCTGATCTTAGGAGATTAAATTCAAGGGCTGTGTGTGAGCTCTCCCCACAGCCTGGCTGTTGGCATTCAGCCCATGACAAACAGCAATCCCAGCACCAGGCTCCAAGATGAGACTGGATCCCACAGCATTAAAGCCACTTCTGACAAAATACACAGCCCATGTTAGCACCCCGTGGGACAAGCAGACTTCAGAAACCTGTGCTGTAGCCCTTTCTGGACAATCACCCTTTAAATTTAGCTCCTACTACATGCGTGCATGAAATCTGCTTGGCAGAGCAAAAAATCATCCCAGAAAATTCACTCCATCTTTATTAGCATTTCTAGCATTGCACAAACAGCCTCCCTAGCCACTGTAAAGTCTGCCTTTACCCAGCCAAAATGCTCCTTTGCCAGTCATTTGAGCTCTTACCTCAGAAAACTCCTTTCCTGCCTGCACACACAGGGAAGGAGCTGTAACCTGACTTTATTATGGTCACACACATGCTGTTGCCATGGAAATGGACACGATGCTACTGGGTCCAACTGCAGCACGGCCAGGCACAGGGAGGGAGCACAGCCAGGATCCTTGAGGCAGTGCTGCTGGAGAATCCCCCTTGGCCAACTTGCTAAAAGATCTCCCAACCAACAGCAGTAAAACCCCTCAGACCAGGAACCTCAGGGTAGCACCAATGGCAAGTACACCAGAGACCACTGGAGACCACTTGACTTTTAGAGTGGTAGCAATGCAGTTCTTGCTTTGTCCCACAAAGTGCACTTATCAACACACCTGCTCCATTAGCTCCACTGGAAAGTTATTAAGTCAAGGGAAAAAAAT
Organism: Machaerirhynchus nigripectus; assembly: GCA_013397975.1. Lineage (NCBI taxonomy): Eukaryota > Metazoa > Chordata > Aves > Passeriformes > Dicruridae > Machaerirhynchus > Machaerirhynchus nigripectus. The sequence goes on along the minus strand of VZRQ01006851.1, from coordinate 1,360,501 downwards.
CTCCAAATGTTTTTTGTTCTTCAGGTAATAATGCTCAAGGACTTGGTCTCTTCAGTCGTTTGGCCAGTCAAGTCAGCCCTGTGCAGGTGTGACATGGGCCACCACAAGAAGACAGAAAGTCCTGGCAGTGAAAAGCAGGACATATCCCTGCCTGATGCACCCTCCTCAGACTTGAACCTGCAAGGTGCAGCCCCTCAGGAAAGTAACAGCAGCCTTGGTGATGGGGGTATTTCCACAGAGCCTGGATGACAAACTTAAGTTGTGATAATAACAGAGGCTATAAATTCCTGGAGAAGCCATCCTCTCTTAAGCATGATGGAAACCATCTTTGCCAGGGGAAGCAGAGTTTAAACCATGGCTTGCTAAGGGCCGCCTGCCAGGGAAGGATGGGTTTACACATGCCCCTGATTCTTCTTCTAACCTCCTGGCATCCCTCACAATTGCTGCTGGCAACAGGAGATGCTTCCAGTCAGACACACAAAGGTTGTACTTATCTCCTTCTTCAGGTCTGTGCTCAAGCCCTGTGCTGGGCAGGGCTGGGGACAAGTCCAAATCCAGGCTGTGCCAAAAGGGACCACACTCAATCCTGCAGCAACCTGCCCCGGGGGCCAGGATGGAGGACAGCAGTCCTGGAGCTGAACAGCAGCAAGGGCTTTGAAAGCACAGAGAGATGAGAGGCAGACAAGTCCTGGAGTTTAGGAGTTACCAGCTTGTCAAGCAGAAAGGGCTCCATGTTCAAGGCCAGACTGGACAGGGCCTTTGAGGCAAGCTCATCTAGTGAAAGGTGTCCCTGCACATGGCAGGGAGTTGGACCTCAATGAGCTTTAAGGTCCATTCCAAACCATTCTATGGCCCTATGATGCAGATTGCGAAGGAAAGCAGAACAAGAACTTGATTTGCTGAAGAGAGAGAGAGGACAAAGCTTCAGCTGTCACATGTGGGACTCGAGGAAGCAAAAACGCTCCTCTAAGGCCCAAGGAAGGAAGGAAAGGCATCACAGCACCAACCTGCCCACTGATGTCCAACTGCTCCATCACAGGGTGTGTGGGGAGTGTCAGCGCTCCAAACCCCTCAGCCTCGGGCAGCATGGAAATGTCAGGGGTGCACCCAATGCCACATCACCCACGTCCAGCTCTTGGTGTGGGCAGGAAGGCTTTCAGCATCCTGCCATGCTGGAGCCAGCGTGAGCTATCTCCCAGGCTGGTGCTGGCAGGTAGGAGCCGTGGCACAGGGAGATCCCACATCAGGCACACGGCTCTGTGCTGCACCCAGAGCTGCCAGCCCGCATGGCTGAGCTCCCCACTCAGTCACACATCTGCCCCTTCCTCTGGCCCTTTCACCATCCCAGACGTGCAGTACCAACCAAACCTGGCAGCGGCCTCTCATTTACCTTCCCAAGGGTTGAAAGAACCTGGCCAACATTTATAGCAGCAAATCAAGCCAGTGGTGCACTGGCTGCTTTGAGAAAAATAGCTGAGGCTTTTCTGAGTCCAGGATTATTTATTATTCATCAAATTGGATTCCAGCTTCCCCCTTCAATTTTATGTGTTGTTTTTCCTAAAATATGAATTTTAGTTTATCATGAGGTTTTATTTAAAGATTAAAAAGGAGGATACAGAAAGGCAAAACAGGAGAAAGAAAAACAGGATGATAAAAAAAGGCATTCTGTAAAAACAACAAAATTCTCAGCAAACAAAATTTACCCTCACAGAAACCAGCAAAGGCCAGGACATCAACAAAAGTGACAGTGCACATTTTTTATGAATTACTTCATATGAATTACTCAATGGATCAAGAACCCAGTTTACACCAACACCTCTACCAGAGCCGAAATGTCACAGCTGACAGAAAATGTCCCAAATTGGCTGTGGGACTGAGTACCCTGCCAACCAAGAAGGATCCTTCTGGGAGGGCTGGAGCAGGCAGAAGGGGCAGGAAAAGGCACATGGCTGATGCAAGGCTCCTGCTCAGAGCACCTTGCTCTCCCGTCAGCCACCTAGAGCACATCTGACACAGCCAGCTGACCACAGGGCCGTGAGAAAAGGATGGGATCTGCAACTGAGTTACCACATCTGTTTTCTCCAGGGCTTGCCCAGGAGTGAGTCACACCAAGAGGAGGCTTTGAGCAGGGTCTGGACCTGGGCAGATAAAAGCAGAGTCATTTGTGTGTGTTTGCTTGAATCAGCCAGAGAGGAAAGTGCACAACACATCAATCCTGCAAAATAAATACGGCACCATAGAGGCTTACCCAGGAGAGATGTCCTGGGAAATGCTCTCCTTCATTCATCACCTGCCCAGGGAGGAGAAACCACAACACAAGAACCAGCCATGGCCAGAGGAGAGATGCCATGGCACAGGACACCCTGTGCCCACCCAAGTGCTGTGGTGGTGGTTGGGGCAGACAGTGCCCAGCATTACCCAGGGCTGGGAACAAAATGACAGGATCAGATCTTTCTGGGATTGTTCCTCCTGGGTCTTCCCCTTTTCCCTTAGAGAAAGGCACCCCCACAGCAGAACAAAACTCCTGTCTCAGAGGTGGGAGGAAAAGGGATGGACCTCCCCCAGCACCAAAAGCAAGGAAGAACTGACTAGAGTTACATCCCACTTGATGTGAGGCTGCAGTGGGCACACGGTCCCTTCTCCCTGCACCAGGGACCCAGTGCTGTGGGGTCAGGGTAAGAATTACCCCCAGATGCACAAGGACATGCTCCTCAGTGCTGCCAAGCCCTGAATCGGGGGTTGGGAAAAACCAGGGGAGCTTCTTCCCTGAGCAGAGTCCTTTGGGAGAGCCACTATAAGGGCTCTAATGCAGTCAGGCAGGCATTTCCCATTTCCCTGGTTACTCCAGCAATGAATGCCCTCTCCCCTGTGTTACAGGTATTCTCCACTGCTGCAGGATCACGTCAGGACAAGCTCTGCAGTCCCCAGGGCTTGAGCAAGTGCAAGTCAGACAGGCAGAGCCTGAGTGCGTCTCTTCCACGCCAAGGGGAGGGAGAGACAGCAAGAACCATTTAAATGAAGAAAAACAATTTCACAGAAGGGGTACTGCTTCATGGAACCAAATCCACCACAAAAATCCAAACCCAAACCTGATACCAGGATGTTGGTGGGAAGAAGGCTACAGAGCAGGCTTAGGATGGAAGACAAGGAAGAGGCAGAGAGCAGCACCTGCTGTAGGGACCATGATTGGAAAGAGAAGAACCAGGCTGAGGAAGACACCAGGAAAGGCAAGAGACACCTCCACAGCAAGAAACAGATGGTCCAAATGACAGGCAGGTCCTTGCACGTCATGTCAGGCACCCTGGGTAACCATTCACTGCTGACATTTCACACCTACACAAGGCTGTATCATCACATCTCAACACCCAGAAGGGGAGACAACATCCTCGCTGCACTTGTCCCCAGCGCCAGGTCCTCCAGCCCAGATCTCTGGAATTGGACTTCAGGTCTATTTCGGGGAGAGTCTAAACAGAAGGTCTGTGTGTGAGGGAAGGGAGTACAGCTCAATTGGTTTGTTGCTCTGAAGAGCTCCTGTGCCTGAGACATCTCTGCTCTGGAGGTCTCCAATTTATTTGGTCACTTTTCCCTTGCTGTTCAGTCCAGGGCAAGGATTTTCCAGGGGCACAAAAGTCCCTGAATTCTCCTTGATTTCCTCACCAACCCAAGGGTCACAGCAGCCTTGGAAGGCTTGTGGTGAAGGGCCACATCACCTGGAAGGGGACACCATGACCATCAACGAGTCATTTTGTCATCCAAGGCCAGAGGGGAAATGTGCAGGTGTTGCCAAGCCAGGGTGTGTGATTTAGGGAGCCTTTTCCTTCCTGACATCTTAGAAATTAGCTCTGATATCCTAATGCTTTGATCATTCAAGAGTTTCTCTTCCCCCATATTCACAAGCTTCAACACAGGACAAACTGAGCAGCTTCGTACTTGACTGAAAACAGCTGAATAAAACAAGATGAGTAGGATTTAGGAACTGGGCAAAATGGATTCAGATCTTGCTGGAAGCAAGAGGAAGTTGCACCTGGACGCAATTCCAAGGGAGTGCTTTGAGCCAAAAATCCCAGCACTGCCCTGACCAAAGCCAGGCTAAACTTGTGATGGGCTTAGGGTAAAGGAAGTGACATTTTTCTGCAAATCTGCTGTTCACCCAAATCTTTCACCCAACTTCACTCACAGCAAGTCAGTAGATGCCGGCTGGCAGCAAATGCCATCTTGCTGATGTTGCAGAATGACTCCCACTGAAGTGCTAAACTGACTCCCAAAATTTCCACCTTTGGTAAAGAAAATTTTCCCCAATGCTACCCAGTGAGAAGTCTATTATATTTCAACCATAGCAAGAAAATAATAACCACTTGTCCTTTGGAAGGCTATGAACAACTGAGCAATAAGAAACCAGCAATTTCAAATAGGACAACAAATTTTCTCTGTCATAAAAAAAATTTGTCATTTTTTTTCTCCCTCAAAGACCCCACAGGTCTCTAAATGTGAATGAAAACCAGAAAACTGATGCTTGATTCTTCCTCCACAACACGACTTTGAGTATATGGAAACATCTATGGCATCTATGTAACAGAGAAATCAGAATTATCCCTAAAAGAGCAATGAAGCTCCAAGTTCCTGATAACTGACTGTGGCCATTGCACCTTACACCTGCACTACAAAATGAGTTTATGCTAAGAGCAATTAATACCCCCCACCCCAAAACATTTCTATCAGATCTGGAGTCTGCTGGAAAACAAAGGCACTTTTTATGGGAATAGATTCANAGGGAATTAGGGAAGACTACTAACCAGAGAATGCAATAGTGCAACTATTTCCACTTGGTTACCACCACGAGGTACTTGTCCATCCTTGCCCAGCGACTGTGTACCCTGGCACGGCTCACAACCCACCTGGGTCCTGGGCAGGGTGAGCTTTGCGTGTAGCACGCACTTCAAACACTTCCTTAACACCTGCACCAGGTATGACACATTTCCAAGAGCTGTCAGCTCTACCTCAGCTCTCAAGCACCCCAAGAAAGGCAGTCAGCATTTCTTCTAGACCCACCTCAGTTCCTGATGAGGAACATGGCACACATGAGTACACAACCATGGCACACAACCATGGCACACTCAGCACTGCTTCAGTGACAGTGACATCAGCTCCTTCAGCTTGGGAGCCAAGAAAGAGTTTTATTGACCTGGGTCGTAAGATTCAATAACTGTTAGACCTCTGAAACAGCCCACACAAAATGAGCTTGTGCAGAAACACTGGATGGGCTTTGAGAAGAGCAGACATCTGCCCTGGACTGAGGACATCCTTGCTGCAGTGAAACCCAGCTCCTTCAACAAGAGCTGACACCAGTTAAGTGTTTCCTGGCAGCGCAGACGTTCTGTTCCAGAAAACTGGGGTGAAGCTGGAGGGCCAGCTTCCTTCATTCACCATATTCTGAGTGCCATTTGCAGCTCCACAACAGGAAACCTCACTCTCTAGGGCAGTACAGAGACCCAAAGCATGGGGTCCAGGGGAAGCAAATAGTTGAAGTCAGCCAAACCAGAGGCTTTCCACAAGCAACATGCACCCAAGACAAGTTAGTGCAAGCTTCCCGTCACAGCCAGGCATCTGCTGCTCACCCAGCCACACCACAGCAACCACCTGGTAAACTCATTTCTACTCAGACCTGTAAGCTTTTGTTGCAGAAGGCACAACTGAGGGCATTTAGATAAGAGATGGCATTTAAGATAAGAGAAGGTATGATAATCTCCTGATTATGCCTCCCATGCAGCCTAATCTGTCCCTACAATCTGCACACAGAGACCACCAAAGCACTGCTCCCACACCGCTGGATGACCCACGGACCCCCAGGCAGGAGCACTGGGTGATGAAGGGCAGATGAAGTGCACACAGCTTGGCCAACCTCATCTGCCTTTGATCTGCAGCTTACTGTCTTGGCATGGTTTAGGGAGCTAATCCTCCCCTGTGGCTGGGGGAGGACACCCACCTCCCCAGCTTCCTTCAGCTGCACAGCCCCACACAGCAATGGGGTGGGGGGAACTGAGCTGCCTGGGGGCAGGTCAAGCTCACAAACTCAGGGGAAGTGTTGAGCACATCCAAACTGTGTGGATTTTGTCTGAAATCCTGCTACTCCACAGCAGCCAGCCTAAGCAGTGGGAGCCTCACCTCCTGGCTCCTTCACCTGTTGCAGCAGCCTCTCCTCGTGCCCCAAGCCACCCTGGGCAATGGTGAAAGTGCGGGTGTCACCCCAAACGCATTAGAGAAAGATGGAACACTGCCTGAGCAACCCACTTTGTGCAATGCAGGTGTTACACACAACCCACCAGGGCAGATCCCATCCAGCACAGGCTTATCTCATCAGCACAAGTTCTGTGGGTCAGGTTTGAGAGGTGATTTCACACTGCACATTATCAGGAACACACCATGTATGGCACTTGCTGGACAACAGGAGATGCTTTCTCTTGCACTGTATAAGCCAAGTCATCGAGCCACACAGCAATGATGGCAGAGGACCTTGCTGCCTGCCCCCAACCCAGCATCCTGCTTGGAATGGCAGATTCCCATCAGCCTTGGCTGATCATAGCAGTGGGAGAGTGGTGAGAGGCTGGAAGGGAAATTTAAGTTTGGGATTTGCACCTGAAGCCCACCACCAGGGAAACCAGTCTCAAAGGGGTGGCAATAGCCTGCTCCACACCTGATGCTTGAGGGAAGAGGTGGTTATCAGGAACTTCAAATCCTATTAGCAAATTCTGAGCATATTCAGGGTGAGCTGAGAAAATTGACTTGAAGCAGGGACACACTCCTGGTCACTCAGCACAACACAATAGGGAGAAAAGCCTTTTATCATGAGATGCAGTCTGCAGGGAAGAAAAAAAGAGAGAGGGATCTCTCCCTTCTCAGAGGTCTCCAGCGAACCTAACAGGTAGCATGAAACCCTCAGGAGATAAAGAGGAAGAAGTAAGACACAAAATCCAAGTGTAGAAACGGGGCTGTGAAGAGTCAACAAGGGAGGAGGTTTGGTGTGGGAGACAAGAAAGCCTCTTGAGAAAGAGCTCGAGAGATGAGCCGAGAGATGCACAGGAAATGAAACAGCACCTGGAGCCCTGCACCTGGGCTGTCACCCAACCAAACACATTTCAACACGGCCATGAGCTATTTCCTCAGCCAAGCACAGACACTGGTGAGGGATGCAGGCAACTGTGAGGACCTGTCTTTAGGATGCTGCTCTGCAATCTCCAAAGAAACTGGTTCACCCTCAGCAGCCTGTGTTTTGACTGACATTTCCACCTCCTGGTCTGTAACAACAGAGGGAGGACATCACCACAGTGGGGTTTCTTGTAGCTTTCCACACCAGCAGGTCTTTCATCAGGAACTCTGGTACCACTTAGCTTTGACTTCCACACCACCCCTTTCATAGAAATATTATCCCCATCTATGGAGAAAAAGGCCTCTCAAGGTCTCCAGTGTCAACTCACCAGCTCCAGCTCCAGACAGGAGTCCAGAGCCAAACCAGACTTTTGCTGCAACACCAGATCTCTATCCAGCACCCAAACTCGGGGGCGCCTTCCAGTAGGCAAAGCCACAAGTGTCCCACGGGATGGCCAAAAGAAACAGAAACACAGGTGCTGCTCTTGGCTCAGCCACTGCAGCTGCAAAGCTGAGCTCCACGCAGGCTGCAAAAGCCAGCTGAGACAGTGGCAGAACAGCTGGATGCTCCAGCCACGCCGTACTCCCACTGCCAGCAGCACCCAGCCAGCTTCAACCACACGTGCCTCGCCATGGCCCAGCTGGAGGTCACAGCACGACCACCTGCAGGCAAGTGCCACGGTCTGAAACAAGTCACTCCACCTTCCAGTGAGTCAGGATCCCTGTCCATGAAGAGTGGTGGGAGTATGACCTCTCCTACCTCACAGATCTCCAGCAAAGATCCCAAGGATGCTTGTGCAGTGCTGGGATTACGAGACATCCCATCTGTGTGACAGCTTCCATCAGACAGGAGAGCAGGGAAACCTCCCAGCAGGGATGTGGTGGGGCTCCAGGAAGGACTATCAGCTGGAGAAAAGGACTGTTTCCAGCACTGTCCCAGACTCCTGGATGCAGTCTGACTCACACACATGCCAGTACACACAAGTGGTGCATGTTTTTCCCTCCAGACCTGTGTTGTCTCACAGGACTGGCCCTGAAATCCTTTTGAAAGGGGCTTTGCAAAATCCACCAACCAGGACCTCAACTGTGGGGCCTGCAGAAGGCCATGACTTCCAGGGTGTGATGAGAAACATGGTGCACACAGCTCTCATTCAGGCCAGGCCTCTTAAGACACTTCAGGAAAGCAGAAGCAAACAATAATCAGAGTGGGCCCAAAGCCCCTGCTGAGCTTTTCAGGGGGCTGCAGCCATGTTTTTCCTCTTAAATTCTCACTTTGCTTTCCTTAGCATTCCTGACATGTTTTCCTGGCTTTACCTGGCTGTCATGCTAGGGGTTGATGGGCATGTCATCACTCTGAGCCAGAGTCTATAGCACCTGATGGACTTCATCCCTGCATGAGAACAAAGACCACAAAACTAAACACAACCCCACACAAAGCCTCCTGGAAAACCATCTTCCACACTTTGCACCACCAGCCCATCTGTTTTTCAGATGTGACAGGACCCATTTGACCACCAGGTGCAGGGACAACATGCAACATATCCTGCAAGGCCACAAGGCAGCTTTATATCCAGCCAGGATGAAAATTCAAGCAGAGAAAAGGCTTAGGAAAAAGAGTGTTGTGACTTAGAGGAAAGGAGGCATTAGAGCCTCTCCAGCACAACAGTCCTGTAAATTATTGCAAAAATGCTGCGTTGAGTCAAGAACAATTTCACTGCTGTGTCTCTGCACTCACATGTTTTGCATTTGGACACCTCATCAGAGCTGATAACCTTGGAAGGGGCCTCCTGAACCATCTGGCCCCAACCCCAGCTCTGAGCAATCCTCACGTGGGTACCTGATCTCCCCTCCAGTGAGGCAAAGCTCCCAGGCAGCCAGCTGGGACTTCACTACTCAATCTGTGCAACTGGGAAGGCAAAGGGTTAACTCCCTTCCAAAACCCCTTTTGTTTAGCCACAGGGGCTCGTTTTAACTAACCTCAGGGATTTCAGTGGAGTTATTAGTTAAAGTGGTGCAGATAGATGTGGATGGATTATAGGAGCACTGCTAAGTTTGCCAAGGAACTGACTTCAGATGAACTGATGCAACTGTTCCTAAGAACAATTTCCATGCAGCTTAAGATTGTGCAGCAGCAAGATAGGAAAAAACCTTAATTAAATAGTTAAATCACATGAAATTTCTCACTGTATGAAAACAAAGATTGCTTAGCAGGAATAAGGCAAAGGGATCCTAAGAAGAGAAGTGGTCAACACAGGGTAGCTGTGCACATTCCAAAAGCCACAGCTCATCAAAAGCCCTGGGGTGATTCATGTCTTGGGGAAAGCAGAAATACCTGGGGAGGAGGTGGAACCGGATCCAGCAACTCCCTGGTGGGCAGGAAAGGAAAGTCTCACCGGTCTGTGCAGTCAGGAGGGTTTCAGGAGGATGGAGGCAGGTCACTGGTTGCCACAGGAGAGGCACCAGTGCCACACATCAGGCATAAAGCTGGTTCACTGCCAAATTCTGCACTCTGGCTGCAGAGGCTGGGGGAAGACACAGTGCTTAGTCCAGGGTGGTGGGAAACTGATGAAGGATAAGAAGGGGACCCAGGACATTAAATAAATTCTGGGATAAGAATCACAGTCATGCTTTTAAAGAGGTGTCTGCCAAGGTCACAGCATGCACCTGCTCCTGGGCTTGGTGGCTGCACTGCCTTGCCACTCACTGCAGACAGACAGACACACTGGCTCCAGCCATGGTACCAGAGTCACAGTGCCTTTGTCACTCACTCAGCCTTGAGCTCTCAACACCTTAGGTACCACAGGGTCCATTTCCCGTCAGTCTTGAAGACAGGGAAAGCCTTTTCCAGTGTCTGCTGGAGATCTACCATTTGGCATTTCAGCACCTCTCCACCTCCAGCAACTTCTTGCAAAGCCTGGGCTCCCAGGACACGGCCAGAGCAGCCTGTTGCAGGATGAGTGGCAGCTGATCCCACAACTCTTTGATCCAGTCTGTGAACTGCTGGGGTGGATTAAGGAAAGAGGACTTCAGCTGACCTTCATTAGCTTTCTGCTGCTCCTTTCCCAACTTGCAAATTAGCAAGTATTTACATCCAAAAGGCAGGCAAGCCAACCCGCTGGGGCCAGGGCAGAGGCACTTGCAGAAAGGGGCAAAGGGGCTTTTCATTTGAGTGCGGGGAGAAAAAGAATCTACTTTCCTGTCTGCCGGGGCCAGGCTGGAAAACCCAGGAAACACAGATGCAACCCGGCTTTCCCCTCCTCTCTGGTGCCACAGTGGAGCCTGGCACAGGGCTGGCCAGATGACCACATGAGATTTCAAAGCTGCCTCCCAACTTCAATGGGTGGGAGAGCAGGAAGGAAAACAGCCCCTCAATCACCACACCAATTTTCATTGCCATTAAATATAATCATCTCTGCTCTCTTTCATCTTCACTTCTCCTGTGAGAGCTGGCAATGAAGGCAGCACACAGTGAGGAGAGGAAGAGTGGGGGAATTGCAGCAAAGAACGTAACCTCCAAAGTGCTCTGCCGAGCCACGGGCAGGGGGTGCAGGGAATCAGGGAAACCAACAGGCCCACTGCTATCCAAGGGTGGGAAAAGGGAGCAGACACAGAAAACTGCTCAGCTTTGTTTCTTGCCCTCACCACAGCTGCAATGTCTCCAGAGCATTCTGAGCCTGCTCAACACCACCAACAGCCCCTCTTAAAGGTATCCTAAGAATTTTGAGTATACTCTGCAGCACAGACCCTGGACCACACCTCCCATTTCCCACCTGGGCTGCCAAATTTAGAACACCAATCCAGTGGCCGACGTTATTTCCAGCCCTGATTCACGGTGTGACCTGCAGGAACTCGGGCAAGAACTGCTTCTGACCCCACCACCTGGGCTGCTGTCAAGGCATTTTCATGGACAATCTACCCCTTAGTGCTCAGGTGAGCTCCACTTCTCTCCAGCAAGGACGCTGGGCTGATGGGAAAGGCCATGCCAGCAGGCAGGTTTTCACTTTCTCCTCAGCACACCTTGCTCCAGACACTTTGTGGTAAGTGTTCCTTTTTAAGATCTATTGATTTCATAAATAATAGAGTGAAAGAAAGAAACACATCACACAAATACACAGGTCAAATAATCTCTCCCTTAGGAAACAAACAGGAGCTACAAATGAAAAAAAATAGCCCAGCAGGCGAGCACTGATCTTTAAGCAGGAGATCAAGTGGCATTAGAGTTATTTGTTAATCAACTTAACAGCACATAGATAGGGCCATATTCAAACAGGTCACCTTGGGGGTCTTGCTCCACAAACAGGAGTCTTGAAGCCTGCCTTTCTTACTCCAGGAACACTCAGCAGTTTCTGCAACACCACAGCTACCTCTGTCTTGGTTCTACTGACTGATGTCCACAAAGGACAAGTGCCAAAAGCCAAACTCTTCATCCCTAACTCCTGGAAAAAGCTCCTGGCCTAAGGAACCCAACATGGAATGAGAAACTTTTCCAGCCACAGGCCTGCATCAGAAGACTCTGACACAGGAATCAACACCTACTGCCCCCAGGATGAAAAGAACAATGTCTTCTGAAGTAACCACAGCCTAGAAGAACAAAAGGAAAAGGATATTCCTGGGCTTTCACAGGATGAAAACCATCTCAGTTAACCCTGGCTAGCACAAGGTGCCTGCTTCACCACACGGACCAAGTGTAACAGGAGACAGGGACAGCCTTTGTGGCATCTACACGTGGCAGAGTGGATTCACACAAAGGGAAAAGCAATGACCCCCTCAGCCCCTGCCCATACCATGCTGCCACCAGGATCTCGTGGTGCCCAGCACACTCCAAGTGCTCATTCCAGCTGAAACAGGCAGAAGTCCTTCCTCCAGTTGGAAGATCTGCACACCAACCTCAGCTCTGGCTGTGAAAACGTGAGGAGGGAATCATTGCCAAGAGCAGCCACCCCAGAGGGAAGCAAGGCCATGCAGGAGCTCCTTCCAGGCAGCTCCTTAGCTTAACCCTTTCACTCACCACCTGCAACAATAGCTACCACCAGTGGCACATGCTCCACACAGCCACAAGCTCTTGGAGCAAGCAGACTCAGCCTTGGTAGCATTCCCCACCAGAGTTTTGCAGAAAAATCCTTGTGCCATGCAGAGCACCACTGTATCCTCAGCTTGCCTGGTCTCTGGAAGGCAGCAGTGAGTTACTGGCTGCATGGAAGGTGCCTGCAGGGAGCAGAAACAGCAATTTAGAACAGAGGTGACAGGTTTTTGGCACTGGGTCACGGCACTGATTCAAGCCTAGCATTTTTGTGACAACAGAATGGTGCGTTTCCAGCTGTATCGCATTATCAGGGAGGAAGGGCTGGAGTGAGTATAAAGAAACCTAAAGGTGGTCACTGGGGGAAGACTTCCTTGCAGATGGCAAATTCCTGGCCTCAAGCAGTGGTCACCTGGCCTGTCTCAGCTGCAGCTAAGCAGACTGTGACCCTCTGCCAGAACATCCCCAGGTGTTCACGATGCTCATCCCCCACCAGAAACCACCCCACAGCAGCCTCTCCTGTTGCTGGTTTAACCATGTACCCCTCCTTTGCTCAGAACTGATACCAGGTAACTTCAAACTCCACCCGAGGTGACAGCCACCACTTGGGCAGTGAAGCACAAAGGCTCTCAGCACCCCTTCACCAGCAGCACTGGCTGCTGTACTACAAGGAGACAGGGGGAAAGTAAGAGATGCCAGACACCTGCGCCCTGGAAATCCATCACTCTCTTCCCTGACACCCCACATTCAAATCTCTGACAAGCTCTTCTTTCATGGAACCTGTACCTCGACAGAGGAAGTAATTTATAGACATCTCCCCTGACAAGGAGAACAGGGGGACTGAAGAGTGATGTCTGCCTGTAGTGACAGCTCTGTTGCACAGCTACAAATAGATCCCAGCTTTTCCCTGAGACACACGTAAAACTTCCTACAGCACACTAAATCCAGGTCAAATACGTAGAGGAGCATCAATAAGAGAATCTTCTTTCCCAGCTTATTTCCCTTCCAAAGCTAGAGATGATCAGGCCCTGCCACTTGAGAAGCACTTGCAGACCAACCGTTTCTAAAAGCAAGAGAAGAAACACAGCCCTGCTCTCACGTCAGAGTGACAAACCTTTGTAAAACGATTCGCTTCCCTCCCCTCCTACTCACTCGTGGTTCAAAAAACATTTCGTTCAAAAGCAGCTCTTTAAAGAGGTTATATAATAAGTGATTTGTACCACGAGGCTGGCTAGTTTTAGCCCAGCTACTTAGATCATAGTTGGATTTTATTTCCTAGTTAGCTGGCGGACCGATGTCCAGTGACGAGCCTGTGGGCAGAGGATGCTCCTGGCCATTGCACTTCCCGGCCAGAAGAGTCAGTACCACAGTGCTCTGCTGTTTCTGCCTATTCAGTAATGAGCTCTGCTGTCGCATCCGTCCAATTCCAGCTCCCAGACAGGAAGGAAAGTGGGCAGTGCTTGAAGATTCTTACTTTTTCACAGATCACGGTTATGTTTAACATGCTCCATACTCACAGCAGCCAAAAAGCCATTTGCAGCAGCACCGGGCTCCCCAGGGGCCAATCTCAGCACAAAGAGCCCTTGCTTAAAGTTTAGTGAGGTCATATGTCTGGCAAATGTAATGGCAACAAATTAAACTACTTTTTTAAGAACTTGGCTTCCACCGTGCCTTGGAGATCCAAAACAAAATCCTTAACTCTTCATAGCCTCCCCCTGCACAGAGCTCACAAGAGGTTTTCATGGCAGGATTTGTCCTCAAGCAGCACAGAGGCCATGTCAGCCCAAGGACAAACCACAGGCTGCTCCTCACTTGGCTGCTCCACTGCTCCCCGAGTTAACAGCTTCACAAATGGGACACTGCAGATGTGCCCACATAAAAAAAAAAAACCATGAGTGTAAAAGTAAAAGTGGGTTTTAACTCACTCCAGAGGCTACTCTCTCCTCAGCACTCAAAAACTCTGGTGCTTAGCGGATAAAGCATGGAGCCTCGGGACAAGACAGGCAATAGGATTTGGGCTCCTCAAGATTTTTTTTGAGGTTGTTGCTCAATGTTTAAGCACAAGGATTAAAATGTAATTCTTGTATTTTCCAAGCCTTGCCTGCCTCTCAAGCAATAGCCAGCCTTCAGAAGTCCTACTCCAGGTAAGAGGATTGTAAGGGGGAAAATGAAGTTGCTGAGATTTAGGACAAAGAAGGTAGATAACACTGTCAGAATCTTTTCAGATTACCTTTCTTGCCACCTAAATCACAGAGAGGTTGTTAGATTCCCTCTCCTCCTGACTCCCCACACCCACCCACTCTGGGTTACCACTACAACAACATGAAGTTATCAACAAGAAGTTAAGTCCAGAAAAGCAATTTTCCCAATCTGCTGCTTTTGGTTGGGATAGAGTTAATTTTTTCCCAGAACCTCCTATGGGGCTGCTTCAGATTTGTGCTGGTAACTGAGTTGATAATTCAGGGATGCTTTAGTTGTTGCTGAGCAGTGCTTACAGAGAGTCAAGGCCTTTTCTGCTTCTCACCCTACCCCAAGAGAGGAGGCTGGGGGACGAGGAGGTGGGAGGGGACAACCAGGACAGCTGAGCCTGACTGATCCAAGGGATATCCCAGACCATGTAGCATCATGCTCAGCACATAAAGCTGGGGAAAGAAGGAGAAAGGGGGAACAGTCAGAGTGATGGCATTTGTCTTCCCAAGTCATCACTACAAGTGACGGAGCCCTGCTCTCCTGGGGATGGCTGAACACCTGCCTGCCCATGGGAAGTGGTGAATGAATTCCACATTTTACCTGATCAACTGTCTTTATCTCAGCCCACGAGTTTTGTCACTTTTACTTTTCTGATTCTCTTCCCCATTCCACTTGGGGTGAGTGACTGAGGGGCTGTGTGGGGATTAGCTGCCAAATGGGGTTAAAACACAACACCCTCCATCCCACATGTCCTCAGCACTTGAGCGCTACATCTGCTTTAGAAGCACAATTACATCTTTCAAATGGATTCACTCAGAACATCTGAAAAGAAAAAGCATCTGTATCAAACACGCCCAAATGCGGACACCTGTAAGCACACACCAACTGTGTCAATGGTACTGCCACCCTGTCCAACTTACCCCACACAAATTGCTTCTGTGGTCTCTAAGACATTAGAAACTACACATTAAAAGGATGTAAAGGCTACTTTTAAAGTAAATCACAGAATCACAGAATGTTCTGAGCTGGAAGGGACCCACAAGGATCACTGAATCCAGCTCTTAAGTGAATGGCCCATACAGGGATCAAATCCACAACCCTGGCATTATTAGCACCATGCTCTGACCAACTGAGCTTAAAAACTGCTGTTGGAAAGCTTAAATTTTCCCCTCCACACCCCAATCCCAAAGGCCAGTCCACAACACTGAGGATCAAGTTGAAAGTTTAGGCTCTTGCAACTGATTTTTGTCATCACTTCAGTGGCAGATGAGGGCAGGAAGAGCCTTTTTCTAACAGCAAATTGTCCACAGTACCTTTGAGTTCCCTCCTCCCCCCCCATCTGCATCACCACACAAGATCATTTCAATGAAAATGATGTCAGTCTCTCAGCAAAAAGCCACTGAAAGCTTAGAGCAAGAGCACAGAATATCACCACGGAATTGATTCCATTAAGGGAAAGTAATGATTTATCAGACTCAGAGCCTGGAAACAGAAAACAAAGTCTGTGGCAGAGCAGAGAGAAACTCATCATAAACCAAGCATGGAAATGAGAAAGCTCTCAGCCTCCCACAAATGAAGGAGTGAAATATTGTGATCATGCCAGCAAGGGGTTCTTAGAGATGTACAAAGGACCAGGAGGGAAGGAGACCAGAAGCTTCTTAGTGGTGGCAGGAAAACACAAGCTGCTCCCCCGAGGTGGGAGGAGGAGCATTAACACTCCAAGGTGCTGTCCCAGCTAACACAGCCTGCAACAGAAACAGGTGCAACACCAAAAACCACCCCAAAGCCAAACCCACACGGCCTGGCCTTAAAACTAGCTAAACCCCATGTGAAATAAGGATGCCAGCCTGTCCTCAGGCAGGCATCCAGAGTGGCACAGCACGTGTGGAGATGGAGGTCCTGGTAGCTGTGCAAAGCTGGCAGGTGCTGGTGGCACGAGGTGCCACCAAGGGCAGGGACTGAGGCAGCCCCCCTGTCTGCAGAAGTCAGACAGACAGTGGTGAGGAGGGTTACATTAACCCTGAGGTGCTCAAGTTCCTGCAGCTCATTTCTCCAGGAATGGGGGTCAGAGTTTATTGCAAGAAAGGAGACCTCCAGTATGTGTTAGCAGAAGAGGTGTTGGAGACAGGATCTCCCAGAAGTCCAAATTCTTGTGCAGCTACATATTGAACACCTGCTCAAGCCCCAAAAAAGTCAGGAGGAGTGATGAGGGGAGGGTGCCACTGATGAGCTACTCAACTGCGAAAACATCTGCAAAATGACTGAAAATAAAAGGCAGTCCAGTATGAGAAGAGGGGAGTTCCATGATGGAGAAAACATTCCACTGCTTAGTTGCCTTCCTCTCCCTTTGCCCTGCCTTTAATTTAAGAAGCAAAGATGAAGCAAAATCCCCTTGGAAATCACCCTGCATCTGACACACTGGGGCCTCTGTTCCAGCCTCAGTCATTTTTCCTATATTGCACACGGGAGCAGGATTAAATGTGTTGGATTTAATCACCTCTGCACAAATATCACCCAGGGTCTCAACTGCTGTGTCAGATTTGCCATGTGGGACTCAGCTGAGACAAACCCTTCTAGGTGCCAGATGCACAGGACCTCACCTGCTCAATATGGTCCTAGACCAGAGGTGAAACACCACTGCCCCAAATATCCTGAGAGCGCTTTGCTCCTCACCTGCAGCCAGCACACACCTCAGTAACAAATCTAACACAGCCTGGGCCAGGCATCTGGCAACTCCAAGATGCTTACACACTTTAACTTAGCAGGACCAGAGGCAGGAGAGATGTGATCTTCCTGGTTAGTACTCAGTCCACACACTGGCTGCTGTACCTCTGGAAAGCACAAGAGATCACAACTGTTACCCATGCTTACGAATAAAATATTGCTTTTATTTTAGTAAAGTAACAAAGCTATTTACAGATTCAATAACTATACATTCCAATTGAAAAATAGATTGCGCTCAAAATTGTTAAACCAAGTCACACACAGCCTGTTAGGAACACAAACAACCTCAAACCTCCCAATGCTTTCAGCTCCTGCCTGATCTCAGGAAATCAGTTCGTTTTGTTCTGAATGATTTTCTGCTGATTCTCAAGACATTCCTTCAGCTTGTCTTCAGTGAGCGTCAGCCTCTGCTCCAGGATGGAAACTGTCTGCAAAACAAAGTGAAAGCTGCTGTTGAGCTGCTCACAAAGACACACTGCACACTGTACTCTCAGTGCCCAACAAAATGCTAAATTCACAGGAATATTTCAAGGTATTTCAAGGCTGGAACTCCAGTGTCAGCATTTTAGCAGGGCACAGCCCCACATGACTTCAGAGGGGAGCAGTGGAAGATGGTGGGCACAAAGCTCTCCTGCAGACAACACCAAGCACCCGTTTCAGCACTGGTGCTTTCAGACTGGGCTCTGCAGTTCCTTTCCTGGACAGGTTCATGAGGTACCAGACACTGGAGAGCCACCAGACACACTTCTGCTAACGCGACACACAAATTTCAAACAATTCTGCTCAGTTACAGCTCTGAATTTACCTCTTTGCTTCCAACTGTTTCCTTCCCTCCCTGAACAGCAAGGGTCTGCTGTAATTAAAAAATTCAAAACTTGCTGGACAAGCACCATGACAGGCAAGAAAACCTGCCCAGCCTAAGACAATGCAACAGATGGAGGGGAAAAACTCCAAGTGGCAGTATCTACCTCAACATAATGCCTACATTTCTTTGTGTAATCCAGTTACCCTGCAAAGGACTGTTCTCTTTCTCCTCGAGATGAAGTCATCATGTACAGGATGCACAGGAAGAACATTTTAACCATGTGGCAATAAAAGCTTCTGCTGAAAACCTTTTATTGATCACTCCAAGGTAATCAAGGGCCCCAGCTATGCACAACCACTTTCAGCTTCCAGAGACACCAGAACGGCTGATAATGGGTGGTGATGATTTAATGCTTTAATATCCATAAACTTATCAGCAACGATCAATAGCTTCACATTTTGGGCATTTTTACTGCATAAATAACATCCTCTGCTAAAAACAAAGGATGTTCAGAACCTTGGACTTTAATAAAGTAATTCAAATAAACTTGGACAACCACTGTTTGTATAGCAGTTATACATAGAAAGCCTTTTAATAGCGCATTTCGTAAGCACATCTCTAAGTGCCTGACAAAAGCAAGCAGGTCTCATTATCCCCATTTTACAGCTGGGGAAACGAAAGCACAAAGAGAGGAAATAGCTTGGCTAAGGCCACTTGAGACTAAGAAAAGTCTGCTGTAAAATGATTTGGGGAATGAGACAAGTCATGGGGGAGAAGAGAAAACAGGCATAGTAAAAACAACAGCGGGCACTAAGGCAAAGCCATCTTGCAAGACTCTGCATCAGTGAAGTCAGGAATGGCTTGAGGCTGTCCAGTGCATCATAACGCACCCTTTTTTCCTCCCTAAAAATTGTTCAAAGCTTATTTCTAATTCTAATTTCTGACCAGTGACAAGACAGAAGAGCAGTGCTGCAGCTGTAGGAAGCTTCACCTGAAAGAATAAACCCTGCATTTCCCAAATATTCCGTGGGCTACAGCACCAGCTGCATTCAAGTTCTTTCCTCCTCTATTTCCATCCCTTTGAGGCACAGGAACTGCAGTACACAGAGAACCAGAAGAAACATTGTGGAGCCAGCAGGTAACATCCCAGGTGCCCCAGAGCCAGCAGGAGCCCTCCCATCTATTCAAAGGAGAGAAGACTTAATCTTTTTCACATCCAGCCATGCCATCGCCTAGTGACTGTCTTGGAGACCAGGAACAAAGCTACCACGGGCAGAACACAGCAGGTTGAATATCTACCAGGGGTTTACAGCAAAGATCTTATCCTTCAAGCAACCAGACAGAGAATGAAAACCAGTAGGGATCCTGGCTTTTCTGTTTGAAAAATTATCTAGTAACTCAACACTCCATTAAAAAGAGGGAGAATGAAACATTGCATCAAATTTCCTTAGAAAGATAATCAGCTGAATTAATGTCCCAGTCACACTGCCCTGCCAGAAGCAATGCCCAGATCACTCATGGTTCCTCTGTTCCGTGATTTACTGCCACCACGATCCCATCAATAGGAGTTAGGAGCTGTTACACACAGCACCATGAGGCACAAGTAAAGCAGATTTCACAAAGTGTTGAATTTGTGAGAAAGCTGTATGGAAAATGTTTATTGGAATGGAAACTGCATGTAAGTATAAGCAGAAAACTTGCAGTAAGTATTTTTTGGAAACTAAAAGTGGAAAAGTAGCAGTCAGAAATGAAATTCAGGAAGTCCAAAGTAGGAATCAATGACTACAGTCCATTTAGACTTGAATATATGATGAATATAAATAGACATGGCATCTGACATCCTAGGAAGGTAAGGAAAAGCACAAGTACTGCCCAGCTGCTATAAGTGCTATATTGTAACCTGCACAGAAAAGCTCCTTTATTAGCAGCTGAAAGTTTTACAATATTTCCATGTTGCTATTTATAAAGCAAGTCCTTCTCAGGAGGCAAATGAAACTGCACCCATTCAACTCCTGCATGCTTTTGCTATGGCTACTCAAAGATAACAAACCAGCAGTTTAGCCAAGGAGGAGAACAAGGTTAGCCAGATTCAGTGAAGATTCACTAGAGCCAGGTTTGCAGGATCTGGGCTTCCTGGTGTGTCAGGAACACAGTACGTGTCTCCATTATGCACCAGGGAGTAAATGCTGGATAATTTATTAAAGTTCTGGCTCAAATTGGCAGAAGGATAACAGCTTAGGCTTAAACAAGAAAAAAAAAAGCTATTTATTTTTTTAAGGAGTATTTCTGACATTACAGTAATATGCTGAGCATTACTATGGGCACCAGAATAGAATACAGGAATTTTTCACAGAAAACTTTTAATCACTTCTACCAACACTTCCTGCAACATTTGTCTTCATTTATCTTCACAGACTCAGCATTGAAAAAACCCCGTCTTCTCTTTGGAAACATTAATGAGAAACTATGGAGAAATAAAAAAGTTGCCTCCTATTTACTTTTTAAGTTTGGGGGAAATACTCACTTCCATTTTTCCCCAGGACAGCTAAACCGAGGCACCCAGTAGTCACGCTTGCTTACCTGATGACAAGCCCCTTATCCTATTCCTCCATGCTATTCTTACTCCCTCAACCCAAATAACAGTGATTTGGGATGCTGTTCCAACATGCTTTCATCGGTATCCTTTCCTTAGTCCCTCTTAAACACGTTTGATTAAGCAGCAGAGACAGTTTAAAAACCACTGCCCTCAGGGCTGAAGCTTCTGCAGCAGCCCTGAGGGGCTTTGGAGGAGGACAGATAAGGGGAACCAGGTGCTAACTGAATGCTGAAAGAAACCAGTGCTACCAGCACCGAATGAAACCTGAAAAGCAGAGACCAGAGCAAGGGAGCAGAGGTGGCCAGCAAGCCTCTGGAGCAGCCAGGGAGTCCCTGCCAGGAGAGATGCAGCCAGGCAGATGGCTGCTACCAGCTAAAGCAGGTAACCTGGAACGGGGGCCAAGGGCACAGCAGGGCACAGGCACAGCTCGGCTCACCCCGCTAAGGGACACTCTGCAAGGCCAAAGGTGCAGCACAGGGCCTTCCCAGTACGCAGTCACAGTGGCTCTGAGTTAGCCATGTAATAGCACAGGGGACAGAGAGCTGCCTGACTGACCACCAGGAATCAGGGAACCCCCCCAAAAAAGTATGGACACAGCAGTTCCTCAGATCAAGGAACAACAGCTCAGCTGAACCTACAAGGGATATGATCCTGCACAGTGACTGCACCATAGATGTGCTCTTGGCTCTGTGCAGGAAAAATAGGACATTTGCACTTCTATTCCTGGTTATTCATAGCAGAAAATCCATCTCTCCATTGATCTCAAAGGAGGCAGAAGTGGTTTTCTAACTTTACTTTAAAAGATCCGCAAAAGTTTGCTCTACTGGTTTTTCTAAGCATATGCTAAAAGATTTTGCAGAGCACTAACATACCAAACAGCTCAAGAAAAAACATTACTTCTGCCTCTTCAGATTTTTCTTTCCTATCTGACATGTTAATTTATGAAGACAGAATTTTCTTTTCAATTTATAAAAGAAATTCTCCCACAATGAACACACAACAAATGCAGAAGTTTATAAGTTTCTGTACCCACAGTTTCTCCATGCCACTGTGTGGGTACAAGGAAGAACTTAGGGATTGATGGTTTTTAAGAGGTCCATTGAAGACTACAGATGGCCCAAGGATTTACAGAATGACACTTGTCAAGTTTGACCTGGAGCTGCAGGCTTAAGAGCTCTGCCCTCTGTAACAAGCATGGCCATTGCTGGTGTGTTTTCAAAGATGCCCTGCTGTAACTTCTGATGGTTTTCCCTAAAGCAGCAATTTCAGAGCCCACTTTATTCCCAAACATGGCCAAGAACTACAAGTAAACTGCATCATAAAAATGCTGCCTTAGCATCCAAGGGGCACCCAGGTAAATTAAGCTTGGGAGCCTTTTCTTTAAACTAATGCAATGAGTGAAACAAACCTACCACAGGAAGGGTTTGCACTGGGGTAGCCCTACCTACCTTTTACAGGAGAAAAAAACCCCTCACCTCCCGCCACTAACCACAGTTTACAACTCCAAACTGCAGCTGCAAGATTGAAAGGCTCATGGGAGAACTTATGCAGTGAGAGTTCAAGCATGAACCTGTCTGGCAGGAACAGCTTCTCCTCCTCCCATACTGGGCTTTGCCCCAGCATGCTGCCAGTGCCCCTCCACCTCAGCAGCTGCACTCGGGACCCCCAGAGCAGATCCCTGCTCTTACCAAGCACACTTAAAGGGAGCTGGGCTGCCCTCCTCACGTACAAATTGTAATTTAACAGCTTTGAGATGGCACCCAAGCCAGCGACCAATGTTCTGCATGCTCTGAAGCGTTCTCAGCAAGAGCTGGCAGTTTAGACTGAGGAGATAAGTCTCATCTCACAGTAGAACAAGGCATGAAGCTATCACAGCAATTAACACTTTATGTAGCAAACAAATGTCTGCAAGGACCAGCCTTACTCCAGTGGTCAAAGCCTTAACATCAGAGATCAAATATATAATTAAGGTGGGTTTTGGTTTAAAATAAAATATGGGGTAATTTCTAACAGGAATGATAGCTCTTCACGTGCTCAGACTAAAACAAGATGTGCTACCCCAGACATTTTAAATCAGGTCTGTAGCTGCTCACCATCTCAATGGCTTTGAAGGCAAACTCCAAGGTGAATTCTCACAAAGCCTATTTGCATAGAATATTTCACACCAGGCTGAGTTAGAGTGTGAAGACTCAGCACTATCCCTTTCTCCAATTCAACACCATGAATTTTCCTGGGTTTACTTTGCAACGTGCTTCAAATTCCGCAAACTTTTATTATTGCTCCTACAACACACTTAGCTCCCATGTGGCTGGACAGGAACATCGTGGTCAGTGCTGCTGTACAGCTCTGAGTCAGGAAGTCCCACAAACCCCTCAACACAGGTTTTGCACATTCATCCAAGGTCATGGTGGGGTCACATGGATCAGGAATACATGACAATACTTGCAGAAGGACAAATGCCAGCACTAGCCTGGCCTCATCAGGATCCCTACACAGAGCTCAAGAAGTTGTGTGGCTAAACAACCTCTTTGTCTGTTCTCTAGAGCAGGGCACGAGACCTCATGGTCCCACCAGCTCTCTTCAGCCACCATTCAGACATCTACTACTCAGGATACTTGAAAAGTAAATAATTTTTTCTGTTTAGCAGCCCAAAGCACTACAAGAAGGAATTGGTTAGTTAGAAAATTCAAAACCAGTATTGCTCAGCTACCCTTCCCTTGTTATTGAAATGAGGGTGGCTCAGGTTGTCCAGAGAAGCTGTGGCTGCCCCATCCCTGGCAGTGTTCAAGGCCAGGCTGGATGGGGCTGTGAACAACCTGACCGGGCAGCAGGGTTGGAACTAGATGAACTTCAAGGTCCCTTCCAGCCAAACCATCCTGTCATTCTCAGCTGCCACCTCTCCTTCCACCTCACTTTCTGCAGATACCTGAATTACAGTTTGCCAACCCTTTCACTAAATTAGAGGAGCAGCTTTGGTGTAATGCACAGATCTCCTCCTGTGGTACTCAGCACAGCAACAAGTGATCACTTGCAGTGCTCACTGTGCTTTTTACAGTAGGAAAACCACACAAGCGTACCCGAAGATTCCAGTACCATCCAGTATTTGCCAGAGCAAGCAGCATGGTCAGTACCAGCACCTCAGTGACCAAAGGGACCCTGGGGCACAGAAAAGGTTGTCCTTTGTATTAAATCAATCTTAGCTACAGAGATGAGCCACGGGCTCCGCCAGTTTCATCCACACAGGGTGGAGACACAAGGCTCACAAGCCCTTTGCAACTGAGTCTTTCCATTTAAAGCCCTCTGACTAAAAATGTTTCATCACACGTTGCTGTTGCTTTAGTCTTGACAGCTGATCAGCCAAAGCGAAACTGATGGCACTTACATCAGATCCTGCATGTTTCTAGAAGGGAACGGATGATGGCTTCTGTGCAGCTTCCTTGGTGCAGAGCTCCCAGACCTCTGGGGCTGTGCCAGCACAGCAAAAGGAGTCAGGAGACTCCCAGTTTCACCACAGAATAAAACACAGCCAGTTAGGATGAGCTACAACAAAATGTCCAAGCATGCACCATGACAGCAACTGCACAACACAGAGGTTAGAACCCCAAATGACCAGAGGTCTTCCCCAACCACAGAGACTTCAAAGCCTTTCCATATCCCATCCCTTGCCTTTGAGAGGATGCAAATCACTCACCTAAATGAACTCAGCTGCTGGTATCCAATAGCTGAATAACAATTTATATTAATCTTCAAAGTCTGCTTGTGAAAACAAATTGTGGGAGGTGTTTAGTATTCCTTCCCATTGCAGGAAGATGGAAGGTGAAGGTCCTGTGAACATCCAGGGAGAGGATCAGCACTTCTGAAGAGCCAGCCTTCAGCAAGTGTCCTGCTAACACAGCAATATCCCTCAGAGTGCATTTAATTTAAGCAATCTCAGAAAGAAGAAAAATGTATTTGCATCAAGACTTTATAACAAGCATATTTTGGAAGTAAATATCAGGAAAAAAAGAAGTAGCTCTGATCAATGACACAGAGGACTGGCAACAACCAGGGTACTTAATTTGTTTTGAGTGAGAGATCAAAGCTACTGAATCTCTAAGAGATGGGGCTGACTCATAAGAAATAGCCTCTATGTCCTTTAAATTCAGATTTAAAAACCAAGCTCATCTGACACTCCGCAGATTTTTCAAATGAGAACTTTTTTATTAGTGTTTCAGATTTCAAACCGTTTCTCTAGGAATAAAAATTGCTTGCAATTTTACTCCTGTATATTGGATCCATTGGTAGTCCATGGGTGTTCAGGTCTTGAGAGCAACACAGAAACCCAAGATATTTGTGCACAGCAAAGGTAGAAGCACTTGGGACATGATCCCCCCCACTGCCAAGTATTTCTTCCAACTTGTAACTATTTGAAGTCATAAAAGCATATATTTTACTAAACCAGTTGCTTAATTTACATTCAGTGCCTCTCAAAAGAGAGGCCACATTCATCCCTCACCAACACAGGCTTGAGACCACATCTCAAAAAAGGAATAAAAAGTTGATTTTACTCGCTTTCATTATTAAGCACTGGACACAAACATTTTCAGCTTTAATTAAAAAGCAGCTCACTTGTGTCCAAGTCTTTTTTAATGCTAAAAAAAAAATTTAGAAAAATTCTTCTCCCTCCCTCCCTCTGCCTGCAATCTTTTCTGGAGTGAAATAATCCTTTAATCTCACATGAGCTAGACTGCCCATCAATTCAGGCTTTGGATTATTTTACAGATTTATCAAGTCTTCTCCATTTCACTGTGTTGTTTTCTCCCAGCTTCAATGCAAGATTAGTTTGGGGAAGCATATAAAGCCATTTCCTGTGGGTGGATTATTGCAGCTATTTATGAATTTTTATGCTAACCTGATTCTGAACTCTTCTTTTGGAGAAGACATCTTCCTTCCCACATAAAACCAGCAGCTTTTGCTTCAGTGCCTGCTGCCCACAGATGAACAGAGTGAACACAGCAGCTGGAGGTGTTTGGAATGAGGACAAGAGTGCATTAAACTGTTTGAAGATGATCACTGCAAATACAAGTTTTTCACTGCAGCCGAGACAGTTACTCACAGATGATCTTTTCAGAAGGGCAGTTCAACTGTAAATGCAGAAAATGCACCTGAACCAAGCAAATTTCTGATATCTGCTACATTTTTGTTTCAGCCAAAACACACCTTTCCGTGCCGGGCTATCCAAGAGAGAAAATGACCTTGTTTTTCCCTTAAATTTAATATTCATCCAAACTCTTCATATAGGCACTGAGATACTGAGATCCAGTCTTCAATAACAAAAAAATTGATAAACAGTTTGTATTTTCCTCCTTTTCACATCTCTGAAATGCCAGTGGAGGATTTTTAAGCACTGACACACTGACAAGATAATAAGCTGCAGGAAAGGGACGAGCAAAGCATCAGTATCATACATTTATTACTCTCACCCGCCTCATTCCTTTGCCAGATGTGAATTGCCTGCTTTCCTACGGAGGGGAACCAGGGTATCTCAGTAATCCAAAACTCCTGGGAACAACTGGCTTATGTCCAGGTCTCAACCTCACTCTTCAAGGCAGCAGAATTATTAAGCATATGCTACTCTTCTGAAAAAGAGCCATGTAAGGCCAAACACAAACCACTTTCAGGAAAAAATATGAAGACCTGTCAGGTCACATTAGACTACTTTCTTACAAGTACAACAAAAGCTATCCTGACAGAGCTTTGGTGAGGAGGAGGAGAAAAAGGTTTCATTGAATCAAAGACCAGTTGAAAGAAAGTTCCCAAAACCTTAAAGAATTTAATCATGTTGACAACATAAGAATGAAGCTTAGCAAAGCTTCTATTCACTCTAGTGGCTACTGCTAGTTGTGATATACAGCAGCCACTGGATCCTTTTGATCCATCTCTCTGATTAGAAATGAAGTGCCCAGCTGAAGGAGCAAGCCTGCTCCAGTGTATCCTCCTGTGTGGGGCACACCACCTCCACAGCCTCAGGGATTGGTGACTGGCTGGAAGAGACCTCTGAATTGAACAAAACCAATCTCACTGAATCCAACACATGACACCTCATTTCATCTGGAAATCTACTGCCAGCAGAGGGAAGGTACTAATAATTGGTGATGCAGCTTCCAGCGTGCAGCTCAGAACAAAGCTGCGTGCTGGCAAGAGATGACAGTCCACAGCTGATGTCTTACTATCACCTCTTTCAGCAGAAATTGGAAGTATTTTCTCTCCTTCCCACTTCTACATGATACCAGGTTTAAACCTTGAAATGACAGCTGCAGAAAAAAACATTAGGAAAATAAATTAGGCTTATATCAGCATAATTTCCCAAAGTAGTTTATCACAACTTTAAGCTTCCCCCACTGGTACTTTACATGATGGTAACACAGTGTTGCATCCACAACAAGAACAATGAACACAGGAACTCAAGATACCACATGAGAAATAAATCCAAGCTCCCATGGAGCTAACGAATAAATTCCTGAAAAGCCCATGGATGGCTATATCAATAGAGGGTTTCTGGAAATGTCACATGTTCTTTCCCTTCAACTGGATGGCCCTGCTTATGCCCTTACAGTTCTCTTCAAACAAGCAACACTCAAGAATTAGGATTTTAACAGAGCACTAGGAGCATCTTCAGCCCTTCTCCAAGAAGCAAAAATAGTGACACCTGTTATGTGTTATTTATGAAAGCTTTTTGTTGTTTTGAAGAAGCAGTGGTGTCGTCCTTTCACAAAGAGAAGTCAGCAGGCCCAAAGGTGACACACACACCTTGGTTTGAACCTGCTGCCTGCAGGGAGCAGCATCCACTTGTGCTCTGGCAGAAATGCCTTGGAAAGACAACCAACCCCACAGCACCAGGCACAGCTCACATTTCACTTGGATCTCTGCACACCATAGCTCCTACCAGAGCACACCTAATTGCATGAAAGAGAGCTAACAGCTGGAGCTGCATTCCAGAGCTGCATTCCCTTCTCCTACCAGCCATCAGCACTAGAAAAGCCAAAGTTCAGACATGCAAGTCGATGCCCTCCACATCTGCCTTGCTACCTGCCAACATCCCTCCTCTTTGAGGTGCCTTCTGCCTTAGTCCAGGAATGAGGAATTCTTCCAGGCTCATTTGCTAAAGTTTGCTTGGTGTTGGTTTCTGTTGCTGCTAAACACCAAAACTTTGGCATGAGAACAGCATGTCAGGGACATCTACCTGTACAAGTGCGTTAAAATGGTGTTAGTACAAAATACAACATACACAGAGAAGAACCAATGGGAAATTAAGTACTTCAAAGATGGTAAAAATGCTACAAAAAAGGTAAAAGGTTGAAGAACAGTTACTCAAGGCAGCTTTTTAGTTTTTTACTATTTCAGGGCTATTTCCAATTTTATCCTATAACTTACTAATTTATTCCTCCCCCACTGATCTCAATTTCTCTTTCTGTTAGGTTTAAAACAACATTTAGAATTTTCTACAGTTACACAATATCTTCGACAGAGATATTTGCATTGCTTATATTTAGGTTAAATCCCACACGTACTGTTTACTGCAATATTTGCCTCCTCTAAACACCTAAGAACTTGAAAAAGAGCCATTACACATCCATCATCAGAAATGTGGATGTGATTTATGTAATGAAAGATAACAATCACATTCCAAGCTTACTAGGGAGATGTAAAAACAGTATTAAAATATTTTGTGTATACACTGGGTTGCTTTTTACTCACAAGTATGAGGGCCCAGTGTCACACAAGATTTCCCTCCCCTCCTCCAGTGTTCAGTGTTTTAAAGATCACAGCAAAAGTGCTTTTTTGCATTTCTGCCAAGTGAACTTAAATACCTTTTGGGTTTCATCCTACACTATTTTAGACTGCCTGTGGTTGTGGCATGTTTTTTAATCCCTAACTCAGCCTTCAATCTCCTGATGGGCCCTCCAACCCATCATCTTACACTCTTTGACAAGTACTTTGACAAGTTAACTCTCTCAAGAGCAGAGAGCTAACTCAGACTACTAATCAGTATGTTCAATATCAAGTGTTTAAGACCTACTTGTTCTTCCTCAGAAACAATATTTAAACTCACAGAAAGCCCCTCCCAACAGATTTTTCCATCCTACCACCATGGTCTCAGCTACAGGAGACCTCCTATGTTTACCATCCCAGGCTTTCTCCCTGCTTCTCACATACCTCTAAAAACCACAATGAAATTCAGGTCTAAAGAACCAGAAACGGTACTTCTCCACAATGAGCAAGGAGCAGTTATTTAGTTAATCAAAAAACACTTCTATCCCCAAAGTCTTATTAAGTAAACACATTCTGTGATGATCACCATTCATGGCTGGTTCTGTTCAAGCATTGCTAAGTGACTCCAAGAAAGAACTGTTTGTTAATGTTTTAGCAAGGGATTAGTTGTTTGTAGCTGTGGGTGAAAAGCATGTTCCAGCAACAAGGCACAGAAGGGCCCAGACTTGTTGATGGGAGGAGGATTCTGCAGAAATTGGACTGTGTAGGTAAATGCTGGGTGGGGGAAAGGAGCAGGATCTGAACAGAGTTTACCTATAGGCTGTGGTATAACGGGGGAGAGAAGAGAGACAGAGATTATTTACCAAAACAGAGTTATTCTGCCAACCACTCCTTTAGGCATCACCTTAGATAAACCCCACCTAGCAGCACAATCTATCAGAGCTGGCTCCAGCAGCATCTGTTATGCTGCAGCATGAAGGAACTGGGGAAGAGCAGGGCCTAAGCGGGAATCCTGTGAGGGAATCATTGTGAGGGAACTGACAGAGATAAGCTGAGAAGCAGATGATGAAAGACTTATGAAAATACTACTAAAAAGCAGAGGGTTTGAACTAGCTATGAAACTATTGCAAAACATTCCCAATTCTTCCAGTCACTGGTACCTTTGTCATTACCAAATTAAAAAGCAAACCATACCTGAGTCAGAACATCCAGCTGTCCCATAATATGCTCCAGGGTATTTGCAAGACTGGTCTCCTCCTCTTGCTGCTCATGGGTCCTACCAGAATCCTGAGTTTTTGTTTTCTTATGATGAATGCCACAATCAATTTCTGACTGTTAGAAAAATAAACAGACATAATCTGCTATTGCAATGCAAACAACTGCACAGGGATTTCTGTTCCATGGAGGGTAAGCAGTAAAGGACAGTTTATGCTGGGACAGTCTATGCTATCAAAGACAGGCAAAGGAGAAAAGGAATTGTTCTTGCCACAGCTGGAAAAGGAAAAGCTTCTGCTGACTTGTCTGCCTGCTCCAGATGGAGGGTGGTTTTGTTGTTTTCTGGGGGAGTTTTGTGTGTGCTTTTGTTTGTTTTTAAACTACCAGGGGGAAAGGCAAACCTTAGATGCAAACCTTAGAAGCAATCCTACAAGGTTCAAGTTTTCTATGTGCAAAGAACTTTGGTGTGCTCTTGTGGCACACAAGCACAGACTACAGGTAAATGAAGACCTACTGGAGCTGCTTAGGGAAGCACTACATCCCATGACAGGAATTAAGTAAGATACCACAGAGGAGTCTGATTATTTCACTCCAACAGTTAAAAGCTAAACAAAGTTAAAGCCTCTCTCTATGTTTGGTAGTTGAAAGAAGGCAAAGACATTGTACCATAGTTGAGTTCAGCAGAAGCAAGATGTTCCAAGATACATTGGAACTGTTTTGATTTAGTAATTTTAATTTTGTTTATATCTTGAACTGGTTTTCCTCCTCAACGAGATTAAGAACAAGTTTACTTTGAAGTTTCAACTGTTTTAGTTATGCAAGCTTGAATATTTCATTCAGAATAAATTAAGTTTGAAAAACACAAATAGATCTCTACTAAAGAACTTATTCTTCTTTCCTTTTCTTTCAAAATAGTATCTTTCTTTTTAGAACAAACACTATTTGCATTGTTTGTCTGCACTAGTGCCAGTAGAAGCAGTTCAGAGAAGTTTAACTAAAGGAGGGAGCCAACTGGTTAAGCAACTGCAGACTTCAGTTTCTCAATTTACACTAATGGACAAGATTTGAATCGAATGCCAAGATCACAACTTCAAAACTAACTTCTCCATGGCCCAATGCCTGGTGCAGCTCCATCCCATGCACTTATTACTCACACAAAGTTTACAAATCAACAAAGCAGCGCTGACAGATTGAAAAACAGTCTCCAAAAGTTCTTCCACATGTCCTTTTTCCAATAGAAATGAAGATTTGCCTCTGTCTCTTCTCCCCTGTACAACAGCAGGAATGCATTTCTCACCAGCACAGTACTGATCTACCTGCTCCTCTCTGTATTTGATGCCAGATGTGAGCAGATATGCAACTAAACTGCAACAAGACCAGCTCACGTAACTTTAACCACCAAACTGTTCAGTACATCATGAAGATACATACATGCATACAAAAAATTATATGTATTTAAAAAATATACACAAAAACCCTTGTGCTGCTGGGAGCCACTGACTGAGGCCACAGAAAGGCTCCCAAGGCTGAGGTCCAGCTCAACACACAGGCAAAACATGCAATAAGTAGTACAAGGAGCAGAAATGTGAGTACCTAGGGAAGGTGGAGACTGGAGGGGGTGAGGAAGAGAAAAGGAACAAAGAGGCTGTGGCAGTAGTAGCTTTGACAGGAGAATGCCTTGCTGCTGGCCACTGCTAGTAGGGGCTGACCATTCTTCCAGACCCTGCCCACCAAACCATCCTCCTCCAGCCAAGCCTCACATGGCCAGTTTTGCATAAGGAGCAGGAAAGAAGGGGAAGGTTTAAATGACACATAGAGCAGCTGCTCCACAGGGATCACTGTGCTCCACCACAGGCCTGGGATGCAGCTGGGTATCAGGTGGCACCAGCCACACCGGCCTCTGCTAATTTCCTTCCTCCCACCTGCTTGAATAATTTGGATTATCTACAGGCCCTTGGCCAACACAGCCCACACTCCTGGTCACACAGATCTGCCTCAGCATGGGAGCCACACTCCAGCTACTCCTGTACTGCAGGGAGCCCAAGAGCCTCACGGTGGTTGCTCACCAATGCATCGATTTAATTAACTAAAATATGTTCTTGCAAAGATGAGATCAATCCAGTCTTAAAACCCTGCTATTTGCTGCTTAAATTTAAAAGTGAAAGCAAACAAAAACCACAAACCACTGCTTTTCAACGGGTAACTAGCATCAAGAAACATTTTCTTTCTATTTTAAGGCTGACTAGCTTATGTTGATGATGTAACTTCAGGCCAGTCAATCACGGCACAGCAGAAATTTGAGTGAGCTAACACTGCATACAACCTGCACTTAAAAACCCCAAATGATGATGAGCTATCCTCTTCAAAACCCATTAGAACAAGCTGACTCACAGAGCAGAAAAATGACTGTACCAACAGATTTTCTCCATCTATCTTTATAGCATATGTCAGACAGCTTTTCATAAAGAGCTTTTGGGTTGAACTCAGAGTCTATATTCTCTTTGCTACAGTTCACAAAGTTTAGGAGTCTGGCAAGGGCAATACGGCAGAGATGTTCCCACACTGATGCTTTAGGGGTCAGGTGGTCCCTCACCGTGTCAAGCTGAAGCCAGAGCTGTCAGATGCCACATTCTGCTGCTCACCTCACAGGCCACCCACCCCCACAAAAAGCCAAGCAAGCTACCTCCAGTAAGGCCATGGGGGCTCCTGAAGGCAACAGCCCCAAGAACAGAAGTATATCTACATTTAAAACCAGAAGCATGACAACATGGCATACTGTCCCATTTCAAACACCACAGCTGCTTGGAAGGCTCCTTACTGCTCACCATCATCAAGATAACCCATAGCTAGAGCCTCCAGCAATGAGGTTCTGAGTTAGTGCCTCTGTCTAAGCCAGGGACACAGCCAGCCAGCACTGTGACACTGGGACAGTGGGTCACAGCAGTGACTTCCAAAAGGGAGCCTTCCAACTGACCAAGGTCTCTGACTGTTCGGCTCTAAGAAGTGTGCACCCAGCCGAGGTAGAACCAAATTGCCTCCAGACTGAAACAGAATCAAATGCTGTAAAAGCAGACTAAATCAGCTGCTGTTCCCGAGAATGAAGAAAACCCTTAGAGACCAAACTACAGACACCCTTCTCCCAATGACAATCTCTATCATGTGGTAAGCCAGCCACCAGGGATTTAACTTCTAACAGATTTAGAAAAACATCACAAAAATACATAATTGTGTCAGTCCCAGTACCAATGACCATCATGATCACAGCAGAGACACCTGTGCTCTCATCTGACTCACCTGTGGGTAAAGTGCCAGCTGAATCCTGGGGACAGGCACCAGAAACAATGGCACCGCTGCAGAGGTTTAATTCATTTCAGAGTTCAAGTGCACAATTTATTCGGCACAACCAAACAAATGTCTTTGCCATTAAATATCTTATTACAACATCTGCGTATTAAGCACTGGGAGTAGAGCAAGGAGCAGCTGAACATTAAAGGAAGAAGAGATGAGCAGTTTCAGAATACAATACAGCTCTCAGTGACAAAGGGAAAACAGAAGTGATTTATTTATAGCAACCACTTAAAGACAGCACAAGGCAACTACTTGGGGGAAGGGGAAAATTAATCAGCCTTCATTCCAGAGGTCTCTTACTGAGCCTCTTATGAAAATTGTTCTGGCTCAAAAGCATCCTGGCCAGCAATTACAGTGCTGATCAGGGGGTGGGGGGCAGGTATGAACTACACAACACATGTGCAGCCATAGCAAACTGCAAGAGACAACTAAAAAATGCCATTTTGCTTCTTAAATGGTGATCCTTAGAAGACATATTGATACAATAACCACCTACCTCAGTTTTACACCTATTAATAAAAGGTAGGATTCTTATAATTCAGTCCGGAGAAAATATTTCTTTTCCCTTCTCTTCACCTCTCTCCACTGGATGGGAAGAACTGAGTGGTGTGAAGGGGATAGGTTCAGCTCTACCTTTAAGTCCCTTTCAATTAATTAGCACAGAGTATTTACTCTTTTGAGGGTTTTGTGTTTTGGTGGGGTTTTTTTAAGACAGTACAATGTTGCCAAGAATTAATTTTCAAGTATCTAGAAAGACAGCACACCCCTTAAGCAACACATACATCCAATATGTTCCATTCAACACAGACTTTCAATGTATTAAAACTCCTAAATGCAATCAAGTTCATTCGCTCAGATGAAAAAAATTCCCCTAAAAACACAGCAGCAGAAAACCCCCAAAGCTGGCATACACAATTCATCTGGACCTTAATTCTACTAATCCGAAGAAGGGAGAAATACCTTTAAAAGTCTATTCTGAGGAGTCGTTTTCACAACAGGTAAGGTGATACTTTAAATGTGTTCCCAAAGAGCAACAGTGACATCCAGTGGAAGCACGTCAGCTTCAAGGTAAGCTCCACAGGAAGGCCAGATGGAGTACACCATGCTAGATGGGAAGGCTCATGAAAAGCTGAGAAGTAGCCTCAGTTCTCCCTGCTGCACACAAAATACCATTGACTGAGCACAGGCACATTTCTCTGGCCTGGAAGAGCATCCCCTCTTCAAAGCATCTCTGAAATTTCTGGAGCAATCACATTCTTCAAGACTTGCATAACTCTGCATCTACTGTCCAGACCAGCATATGGTAACAACTTGATTTAGAATACAAGTTAAATAAGCTTTGTGAAACTATTTATCCATGCTCAACTCTTATGTCAGAATTCAAGTTAAAATAATGAAGGGAATTTGGGAGGGGGAGGGAGAGAAAGAAAAGAGAAGGAAGGTGAAAAGAACATTACTTACCTTTTATTTTTGCTTCAGACAAAACGTATGCTGGGTTTGATGCAATTACTTACACAGAACCCTCCTCCCTATTGGTGCTACTAAAAAACCAGTCAAATTTGGCATCTCTACTGTAACAGCCATGTTTCACCATAGGCCAATAAATATTAAGCTGATAAACTCAGGAAGAAATAAGAGTTAATAGGGACATCTCAAACCAATTTAAATCCCAAGGCACTCTTGTGCCAAAGCCTAAGTGAAGCACTGGCAGAAGGAGGCGGGTGAAGCAGGCTTGTGTATTTTAAGTGGAACAGCATCAGAGCATCCAGCTCTGCTGACCAAAATGCCCGGAAGGACAGGAACAGAGGAAGAGCTAGTGGCCAGCTAAGATACTCAAAAATGTAAAACACAGCCTGTCCATAGAGAGAAGGAAGCACTTGGACTGATATTTGGATTTGCTTGCAGAAAATCCTATCTCTTCTTATCTCTGCAAGTGACCCTCTCTGGCAATCTCCAGCCACGAGCAGGTCATCACCAGAAGGGAAAAAAGCTGTTCCCCTCCCACATTAATTGTCACTTTTAAATCAGGACAGTCAGTAGTACCCTCAGTTTCAAGGTAACAATGAAGACAAATGGGAGTTTGGCACATATTGCATTTCCAAAAGCACAAATGGTATTTGTGCAAAGAGTGAAATGAGAAAGAGTAATGCCAGACATTGAAAGCCCAGTGACAGAAAAAACTTAATGACTACCAATTGTTAAAAAAGATAAAGCAAGTCTGTATTTCTTGAGAAGGAAAAGCTAAAGGGTGGCCTTCAACATTTTAGATTTGTGTTTCCTGCTTTGCTTAGGCCTTTTATCTCCCTTAACCAATCTTCCCCTCCCATCGGACCTAGAGTTTCCTTAGGAAACAGGAAGAGGTCTTCCAAAATTCAGTATGGAATAATTAGGCTTTGTTGCACAGGTGATGCTCAACTGTCTAACACTGCTCCTGGAGAATAACAACAACAAAAGTTTCAAAGGCACAGTTTTGTGTGGAAACAAGCCACCACAGGAACAAAACTTATGAAAACCATTGGTAAGAAACGTCACCAAGAATTGAACTACTTTCTGGTCCTGTTTTTTGGAGGAAAACTCCCAAGAAAAGGCAGCCAAACACTGGAAAAAAGTGTTTATCCTTAGCCTTGTGTGTCCGGCTACAGGTTCTTTTACACAGAGATCTCCTGAAGTGGGAACAACAGCTTCCAGCTCATTCCCTTCATCAGAATAATTTGCCTTTTTCCACTGAATTGAGTAAATATACACTGTGTAACATACAAATCTTGTGCATACCTACTTTGTTACTTACATACATGTATAAAAATGTATGCCATGTATATGTAAATGCAGACACAGACATGCACTTGCTTTTACTTTTATTACTCTTGCCTGAAGTTTGAATTTTAGCAGAAAAGTTTGAGATCTTACAAACTTTTTAAAGCTTAAGCTAATTTCATCCATCTTCAAGCTGGCACAGAACTGCAGCTTGAAAAAAACCTTTAAAATCTTGCCTCCATCTCATTCCTTTGAATTATGACTCAAGCATTAAAACAAGCCACATACAGAAGCAACCTAAGTGGGAGAATTTACATTAATTAGCCTGAGATGCTGAACTTAAAAGGCAATTTTTATTCTGACCAATAATGACTTGTCAGGACTTGCCTTATTGTTCCAGAGTCTAAGAACAAATCTATTCACTGTAAGATGACAGAAATTAAAAGCTGATCCTCTTATTTCTGCAAGAAGTCTTGTCAAACCAGAACACAAGGGAAAACAGTTGTAGCAGCACAGCTGCTCCCATCCACTACCAGGCAAAGCTGTTGGAGGTTGCTGCAGTCATTCAGAGCCCCTTGGAAAGCCAAGCTGAGGGTGCTGCCTTTTCTTCTCTCTCACATTCCTCACCAAGACATTTGTCCTGTCTCTCCATGCCCTTGTCCAAACACCCTCTCCAGCTCTTCTTGTAGTAGGTACCAGAAGGGGCTCTAAGGTCTCCCTGGAGCCTTCTCCAGGCTAAACAATCCCAACTCTCTCAGCCTGTCTCCACAGCAGAGGTGCTCCAGCCCTCTGATCATCCTCATGGCCTCCTCTGGACCCACCCCAACATGTACACATTTTTGTCACGTTGGGGCCCCAGAGCTGAAGGCAGCACTGCAGGTGGGGTCTCACCTGAGCAGAGCAGAGGGGCAGGATTAACCTCCTCAACCTGCTGCCAAAGGGCTTTTGGATGCAGCCCAAGACACGTTTGGCTTTCCAGGCTGCAAGTGACCCACTGCTAGGTCATGTCAGGCTTCTTGTCAACCAACATCCTCAAGTCTNTCATCCTCATGGCCTCCTCTGGACCCACCCCAACATGTACACATTTTTGTCACGTTGGGGCCCCAGAGCTGATCCTAGCACTGCAGGTGGGGTCTCACCTGAGCAGAGCAGAGCAGAGGGGCAGGATTAACCTCCTCAACCTGCTGCCAAAGGGCTTTGGAGGCAGCCCAAGACACGTTTGGCTTTCCAGGCTGCAAGTGACCCACTGCTAGGTCATGTCAGGCTTCTTGTCAACCAACATCCTCAAGTCTTTCTCTCCAGGGCTGCTCTCAATCTCTTTTTCTCTGTTCCTGTTGAACATCTATCCCCTCACCAAACAATCACAAGATCACATCTCAAAACAGGCTTAGGTAAGGGGGCTTCCTTCAATAAAAGGAGAGGCAGCTATGGGTAACCATCTGCAACCACCCTGCTTGGGAGGGATATAGGAAAGAGCTCCTGTGATCAATCAGAGCAAGACTCCTGCTCATCCCTACAAAGTTTCTGCTTGGACAGCCAAGTAGGATAGAGAACAGTGGAAATATCTTGAGTACTCATCACACTGTTGCTCTTTTAAGTAAGTAATGTACCTACCTATTCCAGGAAGAAGGCAATTTTGCACCAGACTAAAGTTCCTGGAGTGGGAATCCTCCGAAAAGTAAGGTGACAGCAGATCAGGAAAAATAATCATTTTGCAGACCACATCCTCGCTGTAGGCTGAAGGTTGGATCCCTGCTCTTGAATACAAGATCCCTCCCTTACAATGCTTAAAATTAAATAAATAATAGGGGGTGGAGAAGGTGAAAACAAAACCCCACATTCACATCCCAAGAGCTGCAGCTCTATGCAATGAAACTGATTCCCAGGAAGGAATTTCACAGCAAGTAAAAAAAAAAGGTATAACAGGATTCGTAAGTATTAACAAGTGCCAAAATTAGATACAGTTACCAATTTGGAAGCCAAAAGGTCAAAAAAAGAGGCACATCTGGCCTATGAGTAATTCAGAAGGAATTTGTTTACACAAGGACAGGCTGACAGGATGAACTGCTGCAGTCAGCACACGAGACCATGGGCTGAGCACTGGAGGCATCCGAGGTCACCAAACAAACCCAACCAGCAAAGGAGAGAGGTGGAGTCAGCTCTGGACATTCAGCTGTGGGCCTCAGACAACTTTATGATCAGATCACGTTTTCTGGAATTTGCCTCCAATCCTATCCCCACAGGACTACTTTGGAAAATGTACCATTGAAGAAATAAGCACAGCCCAAGGCCTGGAGAAAGCTCTAAACCCAGCACTGTCAAAAGAGCCTAACAAAAGAGCCTAAATGTCTGTCTTAGCTGAAAGACACATTTGAAGAGTCACAGGCTACTTGTTTCAAAGTCCTTTCTGCTGAAGTGCTGCTCTTTCCAAGCTTCCCTTTGTGAAGGTCAGCTATGCCTACAAATCTGGTATCTCCACACCTGAGTGCCATTTAACTTCATAGGAGCTAAGAATATTTAAGACATTTGTGCTCCTGAATTTCAGAACAGCT
The DNA here is from genome assembly GCA_013397975.1 of Machaerirhynchus nigripectus. NCBI lineage: Eukaryota > Metazoa > Chordata > Aves > Passeriformes > Dicruridae > Machaerirhynchus > Machaerirhynchus nigripectus. The sequence continues at coordinate 1,322,402 of VZRQ01006851.1, read as the reverse complement.
GAAAGACTTCTTGGCAAGAAAATGTCAGAGGACAGTTCTCACTTCTACCCATGTCTCCCAAATTGCCCTGCCAAGGGATTAGCTCTTTCTGAGTCTGTCTGCACATCCACTTACATGAGAGGGTTTCAGATTCCTACCAGGAGCTGAAAACTAAACTACATATATTTAAGTTCTATGGTTGCAGAATTTACAGCTACAGTGACATGAGAAACATTTCCCCATCACCTGTAAGCTTGTGTTCTGCTGTAGCTCTTACCTCTCGCCAGGATACCCCTGGTTTGAGATAAGCACACCACACACACCATCCTTGCAGCCTGTGCATTTCACTGCCTTCTGGACTGAAGACCCCACGCCTCCTGTTGAAGACAGCTTCGCTTCTGAGGTACCTCAGCACAAGCAATTCTTAGGGTATTTTTTGTTAGAAAGTTAGAGGCAGAGGCTGAGGCTAAAGTCTCCTCATCAGCCTCCTCCTTTGCAAAGTAGTATTTTGCACAGTTACAACATGCCTGCAGAAGGTTTATGTTTAAACCTGAGCAAAAAATCTCTATATCACTGCATAGTTCCTATTTTCCATAATATTTCATAGAAAAACTGTTTACCCACTTAGCTTACACTACAATGCTTTTATTCACAATTTTCATGGTTTAGATAAACAAGTTTAGATAAACACCCAAGCACTTTGTAACTGTCCATGTGACATCAACCAATCAGCATTTGCTGTGACACTTGACCATACACAGCCTTCCTGGAATTAGTCAACAATAGCAGCAAATCTGTCCCATAATGAAACAAGTGTTCTTGCACACTCATGTCAGCTGTAACCACACATGCAAAGCTTTCCTTGTACTTGTTAAAAAAAAAAAAACAAATCCACTACCAAACTCCCAAAATAAAACACATTATCTGCCCTCTCTGGAAAAAATAAATTATATGAATAATGTTTTCACAATTTATCAGAATGGTGGACACGTCCTCTGATCTGATCCTACACAACTCTTCACCCAGACAGACCTGAATGCTTACAGTTACTGACAAGCATAAGAGCCTGTATTTTTGAAATCACATGCAAAATGCATACCTCTCGTTCTGACCTCCCTTTAGGTCCTCACCACTCAATATTCCAGCACAAAGCATGAATTTACCCTTTAGATTCTAGCTCAAAGCAAGCACACTCACAGGATCAAGGCACAGGACTGCAAGACTTCATTTCTTCTCATCAGCTTCCCACCACACACACCAGGAATGCTTGCCCTGAACTTTGGGTTTCACGGTGATTATGCAAAGCTTTAAAGCAACAATTGTTAGGCTATAACTTAAGAGCAAGCACTTATTGCAGAGGTACTACTTCTGATCTAACATTTACAGTCTCACATCTATGCTAACATACTTAGAATTCACTTCTGACAGCTTTAGTGGTTTATCACGCTTTCACATCTGTGCTTTTACACCATAGCCATGACTGCAATTCCTGCCCATGGTGTCCTTCTCTCTCATTTGCATTAGTCCTCACATGGATCAGTTCTACTTTCACAGCAAGCTGCATCTCCCAAGCCTCCTATATTTACAGGAAACACAAGCAGGTGGGCAGAGCAACTCTGAAATTTATGTCTATTGTTACAAACACTTCCAATACCCTGATTCATACTGAACTTGAACCAACTGCCTGAGAAACCAGCATCTTCTAAAGGCTCCAGTCTCCCTCTGCCTATGGAAGTGAAAATTGGTTTGGAGCAAGTTTGTTTTCAAGCTCACCAACCTTGACAATATTTCACGACTCTTATCCCACATCTTATTTAGGATTGGTTTTTCTTCCTATTCAACTTGATGACAAACTAGTTTTGTTGTCTGTATTCAGTTATTCTTTCTTGCATGTTAGTCAGCTTCTCCCCATGAGAAACCAGATACTGCACTGAGTGGTTTTACACAGCCGCTGCTTTCATTAATATCTGTGCTTTCACAATGCTTAACAAAAAAATTATACAGCTACACAGCAGTATAAGCTCTCCTTGGAAAAATATTCTCATGGACTTAAGGGTGAAAACAGATTCAAGATGTGTCAAGAATAGTGTTCATGTATTTTAGGGGTACCAAAACCAAATAATAACCTATATGTCTATTTTAAATGCAATTACATCCTGAAATGTCTGCAAAATCTCAGGATTATTCAAGAGGCAGAATCCTGGCACACCAGCCCAGCAGTAGAGAGAAAGAAGGAGTAGGTTCACTTTTCATTGAAGGAAAAGGTGACCTTGGCATGAAATCAAGATCTGCAGGTGGCAGGTTCAAGTCTGAATCTGACAGGAAAAATAACTATTTCAACGACCCAAAAACCACCAAAATAAGCAATTCACTATTAAAAAATCAAGCATTTGGCTCTAAACAAGAAAGAAATTAAAATATAGTGAAATTTAAGTCTCGCAATGAGTTGTAGGAGTGATGGTACTCTTAAAGAGCCCAGCATGATGTATTTCTAAAAGATAAAAAGACATGACATTCACTTGAAAGAAAAGAGGAGACTGACACGAGTGTACAAGTTACTATGGAGCCAAGATTTTCATGCTCAGGTTATACTTAAAATAGCAAATGAAGCCATTTTCAGAGATATCAGTTTCTTTTTAACAGCAAAGAACATTTCAGATCAATTCTAAATTTAATCTTAACCTAGGGTATTCAAAACAAGCTCTCAGAGGACATTATTTATTCATTTCCTCCTAACTTTAGTAATTTTAACTGCCTTAATCCAAGGATATAGTACTAGCTGTATTTTGCAGTTCCCATGCTGCATGCCCAAGCCAATTGCATTTGGGTGGCAGTTCAAAAAGACTCCTTTGAAGTAATTTAGGACCCCAAACCAAAGTATGTTTCTGCTGCATGACTGAGCATGGCTTCACTTCTCCCTCTGCAAATACACAGCACCTGGTCCAAACCAACACACTACACCTCAGAATAGCAAGTGCCCTATTTCCTTCAAGCTCAGAGCATCAGTAGAGCAAACACTTGTCAGCCACCAGCACATGACACAGATTTGCCTGTCAGTAGCACACAAACAGCTGGTCCCAGCAGCATCTATTGGATGTTTGGCCAGCTAAGCCCTCTTCCACAGGGGAACAGTTGTGTTGAAGGGATAGATGTTCAGGGTGGTTAGCCATTGTTCAAGAGATTTGTTCAGCAGCTCCCTTCAATGGACATCTTAAGAGGTTTTGTAACAAAGAGCTAAGTTTTAGAAGAGCTCAGGCATTTTCTTCCTTTCTTTAAAGTACTACTGGATAATATACTCTGGCAATAACAGCAGCAGAGGGTGAATTTACCATCATCTCCCATTAGCTGACACCTCATCTACATTATTTATTATTTAAGCCATTCATTGGCACGTTACAAACCAAAAGTGGTATTTTTCTCCCAGAAAGGATGTCTCTGCTGTATTTCAGCCCAGTATTATACTGTGCCATATTCTAAACTAAAGCAGATAGAGTTCAAAGCTAGACCAGTTCAACAGGCTAATAAACAAGGAGGTCATTGGACTGATGGTTTCATAGCCTGCATAACTTTAGAGTTAGAACACAGGAGGGGAGGAAAAGGAAGAAGTCAGATTTAGCCAAAACTAGCCAAGGATCAATAAACATTTTCACCTCCTCCTTCCTTATGTGACTGCTTCCTCCCATGCTCTCCCACTAACCCCACACTAACCAACCTCTGGTTTTGTTTGCTTTCTTTACACAGCACTCCACATAGTAGGGCATCAGGCTTAGAGCTGCAGACTCAAATCTTGTCCATCCCAAAATACTACGGCTATTCCAATATCTCCAGCAATGGACTGAAGTCCTATTCAATAAAATCACCACTGTGTTTGAGAGATAACACAACTTTAGTACCCCAGTAAAGATCTAAATTGATATGGTCAAAGACACTGCCACAGAGCAAGAGATGTTGGCAAGAAGTTTACCCTTCAGCTGGGCAATGCCATTTATGCACAGACGCCAGGTCACAAAGAGCCTTTCAGCTTATAGCTCATGCTGAACAAGATTAACCAAAAACCAGCCATGGTAATAACATACAGAAGAATCCTATAAGTATACCCAAATGTATCAAAAATATCCAAAGACTGACAAGACAAAATAAAGACGTTTCAATGAATCATCACCATGTGAAAAATTACAGCTTGTATGGGCAGTAGCTTTAAAGGGTCACTTTTGTAACAGCCAACATCAGTTCCACTTAGATCAGTGCATCACTGAATTACTCAGTTGCTGGATTTATCCTCAGGTACAGTCAGAACTTGGAGGTCTCAACACATGATTCAGGGAACAGATATGAACTAATGTCTCCAGGTATTCAGGAAAGAAGCTCCAGTACAATATGTCACCTATTTGTCATGTGTGACACCTACACAGAGCAATTTTTTTTGTCTTTGCTGACTGTCAGTGAAAAGATATCATGAATTCTATTTTCAGGAGTGACACCAGCCTGAAGGATTCATATCAGCTAGCAAAGCCAACTTCAACTGTTGCTCACATCTGGTTTTTTTTGTGAACTATCATTCATGTCATTATGAACCACACATTGTTAAACAGGGACTGTTACTAATAAAACACATCTATACATGCACTAAGTTTATCTTCCTTTTAAGATCATTATATATAATTGCCCTATGAAGTAAATACAGTTAAACAAAAACAAACAATACAAGGTTAGTTAAAAAACAGGTATCATGCAGCTCAAATAAACAGCAGGGAAAGATGATTCTACAGTTCAACTGCCTGAGTCACACACTCTTGAAGCTGCACAAAGTGTACTGAAAAGGAACTCTCCACCATTACTGGTCGCTGACCTACCCCAGTGCCATGGGTCCCATCCACACTGCTGCCATATTTCTGGGGTTTCACTACTTCACCATAATCAGCGGCATCAAAGTTAGTCTTCCACACCATCACCTGCAAAACAAAGTTAACTCCATTAAAATTTTCCATCTAAGTTTGCTTATAGGTCAGTTTTTTCAACCCTTCAGAGAAAAGTCAGCAAATCCACACGAAGTTTCCCTAGAAGAGCTTTGCCATTGATTAAATTAAGGATGTTGTTTGTAAATATGCTACTGAATACAGACCCAGCTCAACTGAGTTCTCAATGGATAAGTGACCTCTTCCAACATTCTTTGGGTCAAGAACATCATTTACTAGAATGACCAAGAGAACTTCAAAGCAACATGAAGAATACACCACTAAACCCACAAATATTTTAAAATACCATGTTCAGCATTATGACATTTATCAGCCACACTCCAACCAACCAGTCAATCAATTATCATGAGACTTAGTTAGTACTAAGACCAGCATTAGAGATCTTAAGCTGGTTTGTCAGCTGGACACCAAACTTAAATCCCACTGACAGGCCTCTGCTCTCCATAACACAGTACTGATTTCAGAAAAGAGGCCTCCAACACATAAATCACTTCAACATATCAAGAGGAAATCTATAGAATAAACCCCTCAGCACTGACTCTACAAGTCTAAAAAAAGTTAAAGAGCAATCAATCAATGATTTCAGAGGTCTGAAAGTCACCCAAGAATCCAGATAGATCATCGGGTTATCAGAAAGAGTATTTAGTCTTCAGTTAAAAATTTTCATCACTCCTTTGCATGAAATAAAAGCATTTTTCCTTCATAGTTGCACAGTTAACCAACAAGGCCATTCCATTGTGCAACAGGGAAAAAAAAGTGATGTTCTCAGTGAATTGACTGTCTCTTCACAGCTAGCAAAGGTGCTGGTAAAGATGGGCATTGCCACCTGGTCTAACCTGGGGACTAAGAGCAGTGCAACACAGCTCATTGAGAACTGATGACAGAAAAGTGGATCCTTACTCAGACCACTACTTTAGGCTGAAGTCTGTCTGTGTCTTCAGCAGGGCAACTCACACTATGTTAAAACCAGGATATATTTGCAGCACAGGCTCATGCAAGAGGCCTGTTTGCAGTTTGGTAATTGAGTATGAGTTTCTTGGAAGGCTACATGTCTTGAATTACCACCAAAAATTGGGTTTGACCTCCAGAGATGTTGTTAATAGAACAGCAAGTCAATTCAGCATGGTCCAGGCATACAGGGTACACTTTTGCTTTCCCCATTGACAACGGAGAACAAAAAGCAGCAGCTTTTAAACAAATGTGAATCTGGATTATAACTCAGAAAGGAATCAGATACCTGTTCATCAGAACCTCCAGAGGCAAATAAGTCTCCATCTCTCGAAAACGCTACACAGGTAGCTGGTCCCTGCAAACACATTTAAAAGATAGGTTTAAAAAAAAGATAAAAGGAGATGAAGTGTTACAAAGTTCCGTTCATTACAGCTTTATAAGGTATTTATCATTTGACATCAGCAAATAAAGGCAAAATTTGAAAAGCTCTTACGTGTCAGATAAATGGGCCATAATTAAGATGCTAAGCTTGCTGGCACTTACCATTTCCCACACTTTTGACCCAGTTTAAGGCACCCACTTTTCAATATCCGTGGCACAGACAGGAACAAACCAATTTTTACAGCACCAGGCTTTTTCTTGTTTCCCTCAAACATTCCCTCTTCACTATAGAATTAGAAATTCCTAAAACTCCTGTTCATTTTCTAAAAGTATTGAAACAATGAGGTTTTTTTTTTAGTAGGCTGGCTTAAACTGCTTTTCTCTTAGTAGTCTGATAGGAGAGATGCCAGAGTTAATGCATCCAGGACCACCTCTGCACAGCACTTGCATTTTGGAGAAGCCTCATGCTTAAAACAGTCAGTTCTGAGAGACTTTAAATGCTTCTGAGTGCTACAGCACACCTTCCACACCACACATCTACTTCCACATGTTTTCAAGCTTCCAGCAAGCACACAGGAGGATGCACATGGGAAGGCTGAGGCAGGCACTCAGAGCTGCAGTTAAACAGAGCTGAGGAACTGTAATGTGTGTTTGAGCCCAGCCACAACAGACAAACTGTTCTGCTCAGAGTAAACAGCTGAGAACCCAGATCATGGAGTTTTGTGGCAGCTGCTGAACACATTCCTCTGCAGACTGTTCACTGACATGGGCAGAGGTCAGAACGGGAAATTCCAGAGGCTGCCTATGGACCTCACAGGCTGGGGAGGGTTGGGAGGAAACACCAAAAACAAACACCAAAAACGCAACCAGAAAAGCCACAACAACCACCAGAAAACCCCACCACATGACCATACACCTCCTGACAGAAGCAGTTACCCTCTTTCAAATAAGATAATATATCTCAGAAGGGAATCAAGAAGCTTCTCCTCACCCTGTATCAAGCTGGAAGGAGACACAATTCTGAGTCCACATCTTCCCAATGGACATTGCATGGAAACCTCACATCCTTTCTTTGCCTCCTTTGTAAAAGTGAATTCAACATAATAAATCATGAAGATAGACAAATACCCAAAGATTGCACCTGAGATAAGCACCCAGCTCTCACTGCAACCTATGCCCCACAGTCCTGTGGGCTTCCAAACATGCTGGCACAAGGTTATGCCAGCAAAACCAGAGCCTTGCCGTGGTCACTCCCACTGTAAAGAGTTTTAGCTTCCTTAAAACACATTAAGGTATTTCCATAGTATCACCTCACGTGCAGTGATTTCAAAATGTTTTGAGGCCTTCTCATAGCAACACCTCACTAGAGAGAACTCGCCAGGAATGATCCAGCAGCAGCAATTCCCAACCGCAGGCGCAGTCGCTGGTGTGACTAAGCTCGTTCACCTGACACCGCAATAACTAGGGTAGATATTTCAGACCAAAGACACTGCCATCAATCAGCTGAGACAAAGTGTGCCTCTGCTTTTATTCCCACCCACCTACCCCAGTCTTCAGCTCTCTAATCATGTGTCAGGAATGGAGGCTTTAAAAAAAATGCAAAAGCAAAAGACAAGTAAGCAGTAAGAAAGGGCAGAAACAACTCCACAGCCAGAAAACTGCAGTGGTGAATATTGCTCCAAGATAACAGAGGTGAGCATACAGAAGCTGCTCTGGGACTATAATAAATCACTCAGAGTTAGCAAGGCAGAAAAAAAAGTAAGCTGTTCAGGAACAAGCACAAGCAAGGAACACTGGAAAGGAGCAGTGTTTCCTAAAAATATTTTTATCAGTCTAAATATTTCTGTATATTTAGACAAAATCTAGTACAACACAAATCACATCAAAACAGGCAATGAACTGACTCTAAAGTCATGGCATTCTGAAGGGAAAAAAAGTTCAACAGAACATATTCTTCCCAAAATAGAAAATTATATCAAAGACCAAATGTGCCTTTATAAATTGAAAGGAAGGGAACAAACAAGTCTATAGATGCAACATCCTCTACAGATTTGTTGACATAAATTAAGTGAAAAGTATTCTTGCTACATACACTTACAGAACTCTTCCAAGAACAACAGGTTTGCTATAGCAACATACAAATAAGAGTTTGCCAAATACCCCTGCAATTTAATATTAACACTCCAAACAAAAATAAAAAGCTACGCCTGCCAGTTCTCAAACATAGCCTAACTTCCATTTGTTCCAGGTAAACGCAGCAGAAATCCAACAGATTTCTGATGAAGTTCTAGATAACAGACATGAGATTGGACACTGAAGAATTCAAATCTTTTTTTCCGCCCGTCTTTTAATTTACTGCTTGCATTAAAAGTATCAAAAAGTAGCAGTTGCATATTCTTCTACAGAAGTTGTAGAAAGAATTTTAAGCTTATTTCCCACATAACTAGAACTTGTGGGATGCAGCAACCTTTATGGGATCACTCAGCTCCTCTTTCTGTAGCAGGATCAAATAGCCCTCTATTAGTATTTCCTGGAGGTTCAGAATTTCCAGTCTGCACCCCCATTGTACAGGGTGCTCCACACAAGCTGCTAGCACCGATCCCCAAATTCCTGCAGCTTCTTGCCTTGGACCAGACAGCAAGCTGCAGGAAGAAGGGGTTGGGCAATGACATACACCAAGTTAGTGGTAAGGAACATCTTTATTTCATCCTCAGCAGGTCAACATGAGGACTGTCAAGCTTTTGTGCATGTCCAGTAGAATTTGAAATTGTAACAGCAGCTTTGGGAGAGCTGCAGAAAATTTGAGGGGAAGTACAGAAGAAAGCAACAAGTCATCCACTGAAATTGCTGAGCGAGAAGAACACGGCCACTAATCAATATTCAACTCATCTCCTCTAGTGACAGAGTACCAGGCAAGGTAGAGGCAAGTCCCAGAGAGCCTTGAAAAGGACAAATATCTCAAACACTGGATGGAGCAAAGCCACCATAAAGAAAAAGGAAGCCATACAGAAGGAATGATAACGGCATCAAACCTCATTGTATGCAGCAGCATTCCCAGTGAACAAGATTCAGACAAGGTCAGATAAACAGGGCATGGCAGCTGAAACACCAGGTGACAGCCCATTTCTAGCTGCATATGTAGGTGAGAAAGGTGAGGCCCAGCACGTTACATAATTTATGTGCAGAGATAGAGATTACACCTTCTCCCTATCTTCCCACTTCCTCCAAAGGAGGTTTATGACCGTGAGGCCTCTATTGCCCTAGCACTTCACAGCTTGATCAGCTTACATAAAACATTATGTTAGGCCTTCAAAATAGATGTTCAGACTATTCTGAATGACTTGAATGCATTAATCACCAAGAGAGAAGGGATCTGAAGCCAGGACACAGATTACACCACCGAGTGACTGGCAGGACGCTAATAGCATCAGTAACAACTGACACAGGGGTGACATAAGACAACAGGAATAGCATCCCTGAACACAAAGCTTTCAAGGGTAGAGCCAAAAATAGATGTCTCTGAAAGAAATACTTAAGAGAAAGGACAAGAGTTTAGTTTGGAGAAATACAACTGGAGCCCAGAGTCACACCCGCACACCGGCAGCAGACGAATGTGTACCATCCATAAATAACGAGTGGACAATCACAGAGAAATCCTTCTTGAACACCCTTTCCTTCTCCCAGAGCTGCTGGAGACAGAAGGCATGTCACTTCAACAACAACGGGGCCAACACCAACAGGCAAGTCAAGAGAGGCCAGACTTTCAGGCTTCAGCTAGGAACAGAGCTAACATTTTGGCTTCAGCATAAGAGAAGAAACAAGAGCCAGGTTGGAGAGGGTCCAGGAATAAACCAGAGAAGAGTAGTTTAATGATGCACTGTCTGCGCTATGAAAGGAGAGGCAGTGTGGAAGGAAGCTGGAGAGACAAGTGGGGTCAAGGATGCCAGTAGATTTTTTTTTTGTTTTGTTTCAGTCCTGCAAGAAACTAATGCATAGCAGAGAAAAGCCAGGTAAGAGAGCAAGGGAAGTGCTAAGAGCTGGAATAAGGCATATTTAGAGGACTAATTCAAATAGCTGAATTAAAGGAGAGCTTCCTCTTCCACTGCCACGAAAGGAGATGTAGAAGTGGGAGCCAGTACATTCAGCCAAACTCTCCAGGAACAGACTAACTAGTGCAAAGAGAAACAGGAGACATGAGAGGAGACAAGGCCTGAGAAGCAAATCCAGCAGCAACCAGCACACTGGGATCCCAGCCCCGGCATCACCAGTTCTAGGTATGAAAGAACTAATAACAAACAGAGCAGCCATTGCCACTGTTGACAGTGCTTTCAGCTGCTTCATGCATGGGAGAAGAGGGCAAGTCACCTAGGAAAGGGAAAAAGCAAGGGAATCAAGGGGAAAAGCACAGGGAACAGAGGTGGCAATGACAACGGGGATGTTTTCAGGTGGAATATCTCTGACAAGAAGTCACAAGGATTCTCAGTCTACTGGGCTTTGAAAAACTCCTGAGCAGGACTGTCATGCTTGCACCCTCCTTCAGCAGGGAGTAAGGGCTATAACTAACATAGGGAGAATTTATACTGGCACCCTACAGCTGAATCTTCAGCAGCTTTAACTCCTGAGATAGACAGTCTATAAAAACACAAGGCAAAGACAGAGAACTCCTTTCTTTCGAGACTCAGAAATGCTAGCCTAAAGTCAATTGCTTGTTATTTGCAATACACATTTCTTTCTTTTTTGTTTGACTTCAGTGTAGCCCTGAGAGGTCCTCACACTACTCAAAGAGGACCAGGCCTGCACAGACGTTTAATGCCACCTCGGCAGAGCTGGCAGCTGACAGTAAAGCCACACATTTGTTTCCTGTGCACCTGCTCAGAAGACCTCACCCATTGGTCAGTGAGCAAAGCAGGGAACATTTATGTTGCCCAGGTAGGTAGAATGTAGCTACTTCACAGTTCAAGTCGAGGTTGCTTGAAGACTTGTAACTTTGCATTTTCTGTTCCTATTTATGAACATAACCATGAGATGTTTTCTAAATATTTACTGAGAACTTCCATTCCACTGAGGAAGTCAGTCTGGAAATGCTCTAATTAAACCACTCCAAAAGGCAGACAAGCACCATATACATACCTGCTCTCCTCCAGCAACTCTCTGGGGGTGGCTTAGGGGCCCCAAAACGTTCTGTTCTTCAACAGTGATTCAGTACTAGGGGTGGATTTACATACCAAGCCAGTGTCTCATCTGTATGGAATTAGATAAGAGCACTTCACAGCTTGAAGCACTCCAGAACCAAAATATGCAGCACAATACAGAATGATATTTTGCAGCTGCAAGATGTCAGCTCCAAGCTGCAAACTTCTGCCTCTAATGATCCTTCTGCTATAAGGGGCCAGCTACATTTCAGTTAAAGACAGCAATGTAAACTTGGCCAACCTCCCCATGTAAACTACAGCTAATCAGCTGCTAACAAATTCCTGCAGTTGCGTCAAAGTATGTCTAAAGGACATTAAGGTTTTTCTCCTTCAAGTGTCCACTTGCATGAAGCCTTCCCAGAACAATGTAACAGCAGCCAGCTGTGAAAGTAGGAACAAAGTGTCAACCAGAATGTTCAACCGCACCAAGTCACAGCTCAAGAACATCTTCAGAACAGGCTGTCCATCTGGTGACTAACCTGTAGCACTCACTTAAAAAGGCAAATCTACTTAATGACCAAAAAAGTCCACACCACTTTGTTTTTAGCCACTTGGGGATACTGGAACAAATCACAGTGGTAGTAGAGGGGACAAAAAAGTCCCTCGTTATTAAGTCGCCTGGATTTATCTATGAGCAGAACAAGCTGGAGGAGCAGCCAGTGCAGGAATCCACCCCAGTGGATCTACCCTGGTGACAGCAGAGCCTATAGCCACTGACAGTTGCTTCCTGTGAATGAAGCACAGGTTGCCTTATGCTTTTAGTGGAAAAGCAAGGTATCTGTTCAATCAGGCAGTAAAAGAACCAACCCACAACAATACAGCACATGACAGACAGGGAATGCCAGGCAGGGCTATGCCAGGACTGGTTCCACAGCTATCTCAGTGCAACCCCTAAAGACAACCAGAAAGCTCTACCAGCCACTTCAATACTTGCACTTGTTTCCAAACTGAAGGAGCTGTAAATGCCACAACAGCAGCTACTCTTCAGCTGTGCCAGTGGCAAAGCTTTTCCAAGGCCAGTTAAGATGCCCAGGAGAAAGACCCTGTTTTACTGCCCTGAAGCAGCAGGGAGGAAAAACAGGGAGCTTTAATTCTTTTGAATAGATGATCCACTAACTGTTCTGTAAGAGCCTCGAGTTAAGTACAACATTAGCCTAAAGGGACTTTCTGTTGCTAATTCTGAAGACCTCCATCACCATAATCAGTTTTGGACTCTCATTCAAAGCTAAACTCCTTTTTTTTAGCGCTACTGCAGTCAGTGAGGCACAGCTAGCAGCTCAGATGGGAGAAAAATGGGAAGCAGATTCAGCCTCCTGCTGAACCATAACCAGGCACATCCCTTCCTGAGGGAAGGGGGAAAAGTGTAAAGATTTCCTATTTTTCCAACACTTAACCTTTTTCCAGGAAGCTGCTTCCCAAGAACTCACTTGGCAGATTAACACAATAGACAAATATGAAAACAAGATTAAGGCAACAGAAGCTTTGCAGCCCCTATCTGATAGGAGTATCCACTTAGTCCAGTTTTCCAAGTAAAAAAAGTTTCATACAGCCAAGGCTGACATGTTAGGTTAACCAGCATTTGTTATCTCCTCCCCATTCTTTTAGCAGTTGAACCCTTTGGTCAGTTTTAATCAAAGCTCTACTTCATGAGAGAATTAAGAATAAGGTTTTCCTATTTTTTCCATTAGTATTACAAAAAAAGAAAATGTTATTAATACATAGCAAAAGAGAAGTTACAGAAGAAATTTGACTTTTTTAGAAATCAAACAAGGCAGTCACTAAACAAAGCCAGAAGAAGCCAGAATTATCAGTTTTACAGCTTACACAGATACCATTATTGCCCAAAACCATCGCCACCATCTCCAAAAGCCTCAGGCTGTGGTTTTCCCCTGACAGTTTTTATGCTTTAAAACTCAGCCCCCACTTTAAAAGACACACAAGTGGGTTATGAATTTCTGTTCTCTTTGTCCCTTTGGAAAGGGAACCCTTAAGGCAGGCCTGCTTTTTCACACCTCATTCTGCATGGATAATGAAATTAGTCTATTTATCTTCATTTAAGATTTAGAAAGAGAGCTCCAAGCATTCATAAAATTAACCTTACAAGCAACACATCCAGCAGCATAATACTAATAGGCCAATCAGTTAAACATAACCAACCAGCACCATTTATCACCTTCAATTGTATGATTCAGTCCATTAACAAGATGTTCCCAAATCAAATCCCAAAATAGATTTCCTCTATTTTACTGCTACTATTCTTGAGTCTCCTGTCAGGTGAACAGCATTTATCTTCAAAACACCTATGTCAGGGGGCCAAGTGTTATTTGCAGGTCTCTAGAGAGGCAGGGAGACAGAGCTGCACTAGAGAGTGGCTGATAGGGTCAGTCAGAGTCTAGGGTGCTGCTCAGAGTTCCTTCTGTCTCAGACTCCTCAGTATTGGAGCTCACTTTTAATCTTGCTTTCTCATTCTCTCCATTCCTGCCTTACCTCCTTCCCTTCAAAACAGTGATGATCTCAAAGATTATTAGCATTATAATCATAATTTTACACAAGGAAGTTTTCAAGCAATTTCTGGCCATGAAGAATGAAATCCTCAAGCAGGGATTTGTTCAGTTTATTATGAGTTTGTACATTACTGTAAAAAAGGCTTTGCCTCACCTGGTGACCATGCAGAGTATAGAGAAGTCTTCCTTCTAGCAAGTCCAGAATCTTAAGAGTTGAATCATTGGAAGCTGTAACCAGATAGTTTCCAGAGGGGTGAAAGGAAAGACTGTTGACCACAGAGCTGTGCACTAAGGATGGGAAAAAGAAAGTGTAATAGTCACCAAGATCAGTTTACATAAGCCCAAGGCAAAAGTATAAAATAAAGCACAAGCACATTCCAATTTTCTGCTATAAAATTTAACAGGAAAATTATCATGGGGGAAACATTCCACAAAAGCTCTTCAGAGCACTAGAGAAAACAATAACAGTAACTCAATTCTTGTAAAAATAGGCACTACTTTACTGAAAGGAAAAAGGAAGCTTTGCCAATTATTCTGGGAGATTTAATGCTACAAAAGCTTCAAGTATAGCCCCAAAATGTACTGTGTGTGCAAGTGAACCACAGGATTCTGTGAGAGTGCTGGACATTGATACACTTTACTACTGTGGGGCTGCTGGTCTCACTCCCAAGTCATTCTAGATTAAAATCTGTCTGTTAGGACACTGAGAAGACTGAAATTACAATGGAAGACACTCAGAGCTGACACTGCACAGCTTCTTTTGGTTTACTATCTGACTCTAGCCAAGACTGGGGTTAAGAGAAACTAGGAAATAAGAGCAACTTGAAAATGGTCCAGTATAAGCACTATTTCCTCAGACATCCTCACCAAAAATTTAAAACAAATACAAATAGACAAACTCTCAAGAGTGTGAACTTGCAATAAAGCCATTTTCCCTGAATGAAGATGAAGCCCAAGATTTATTTTGAAAAAATCTAAAGAAAATGTTCTAGGAAAAAAGTCAAGCTTCACTGAAGTTCACTGTAACATTAAACATTTAATATACGACTTTTTTCCCTCCCCGAACTTTTACAAAACAGGCTATTGAACATATTTATTTATGAGAACACGCAGTACTTCACATATGCCCAGCTTTCTGAGCGTATGTGACATTACAGAATATTAATATTATGCCTGAGGAGGGATTTAACCATCCAATTATTCTTAATTATACTATATGCCCTCCAAATGTTCTGATATCTCAAATCTACTACTTCTGATACATCCCACCCAACTAAATTTATGTTCCGTTGAGAATCTACTGTGCATTTTAAATCCACACTGCATGTTAAAAAAATACCCTTAAAATACCATTTTAAATACATTAGAACCAAATATTATTTCTGCATACGTGGATTTGAAGCAGATAGCTGAAATAACCTTGCTCAATTGTAAAACAGAATACCTCTACTTTTGAAACTCTCCGGAACATTAAATACCTCAGCCAAGTTCTGAAAACAACCCCTCTTGACACAAACCATTAAAAAACACAGAAGAAAACCTTAACACAGGTAATTTATGTTCTTGTTGAATACTGTCTCTATCACACAGCTAGATCATCCTCTACCCCCAGCCCCGTGTTATGCTATGTATTAAAGGAGAAAGAGGTCTCTGTGGAGTTTTTTCCAATGAAAGAGTGATAAATACCTTTCTCCCTTGAAAATCTTATTCTGAGTGATTTGTAATATTCCTCACCCCCTTACTGTCTATATTCAGATATATGCAAATTTATCTTGTCAACTAAGGAAAGTCCTGAAAGGAATGACGTCAGAAACAGACAAGGTTAGTAATATAGCACATCTTGCAAGTTCCAGACAGTGAATAAAGTATTTCCAGCTTCACAAAAGAACGTTTCCATAATGGAAAAAAAAATCACACAGACTGTGGCTGCATAAGCAGTCACAGCTTCTGTGCCCAACGACTTCTTGGCTCTTGTAAACTCAGAGAAAAGTTCATCTCTACTGCCAAAGCAGCTCCTACCTCCCGCAAGACCATTCATAACACCTCTCCAAAAGACGTGCCAACACATCCTGCCACCTCACTTGATTTCACGTTGTAAACAATAAATCCAGTGCAGCACAAGGTGGCTTCTCCCAGTGCCTTGTTGGTACAAGCCCACCCTTCTGCCAGCCAAGCCCTAGCAAAGTTAAGAGCCTGTTAAGGGACTTATACTGGGGGTTAACACCTAAAATTGAGTCATCTCAGCCTGCACAGAACTGTCCCAAGCCTCACAACACCTCTTTTATGTAATACAACCCTTAGTAACCACCAGTGAGAAGATAAATTAGGATTGACTTGACACAGCCACTGTCTCCACTGAACAGATAACCACCATCACTCCCATCCAAACTGGATAAAAGTAACAATTATTCTTTTTAAACAGGAATAAAAAACAGGTTAGAGCTATTTCCATAGACCTGATACAGAGGTGCCCCACACACAGCCTTGGACAGGGAAAAAATGTCACACAATAAACACTGACCATTTTTGTAGGGGCTGTACAAAATCTGCTATACAAAAGAGTCAGTGCCAAGCAGAGAACAGAATAAAGCATCTGTGTGTTCTCCTGTACAGTAAACGTGACCAGGGCATACTTTGCGTGACTCAAAGAAAAACACACCATACAAAAGGTTTTGCATCTTGCTCTCTACTTCCAACTTTCATTTACAAATGTCACAGTTGGAACAAGTGCTGGCAACAAGAGCAACACTGCTAAAAGACTAATCAGTGTTGGAAACCAGCCCAACTTTAAGACGCAAGAGCCCGAGGCAGGGCTACTCATCTATTAAGTCCTCCATGCAACTCCATGTTTAAAATGGATTCCCTGGAAATCGGGCAGCATCAGCACATTCTGAAGGCACAGGTGCCATCTAGTGGGACAGGACTGGCAGTCTCACAGGGGAGCCACAAAACTAAATCAGATTTAGCCAAAAGGTGTGTATAAACCCTCAGAAGGACAGGACTTATAAACACATCTCCAGAACATGTTACAAACAGATCGGTTTGTGGCCACGGGTTCATGAAGTGACTGCAAAAAGCCACCACTGCAATTTTAGACTTCTTCAGCTATTACTACTATTTTTAGTTCAAAGTTTAATACACAGTTAGAATTTACACAGTATCTGTTAAAAATAACACTCACCCCAGGAAATGATTGCTTCAATAGCAAGGGTGTCACACTAAAACACCATTCAGTAAGGGTGGGATACAGGGAAATATGTAATTCCAAGAAAAAAATTAACCTGGCAGCCAAGCCTAAACCACATTAGATTTGGAAAATGTAATAGCAGTAAGTGGAAAGCAGGAAGAGATGACTTTTGAGCCAAGTTCTACTGCGGCTGGAAACACGCACTGCAGATCTTGCCACCATTGAAAAGCTGATAAAGCAGGTTAAAGGACAACATGACACTGCCCAAGTATTTAAAAACACTACTGATTTTAGCAACAAGACTTCAGAAAGGCGTTTCCAAGTTTTGATATGGGCCACAAGTTAACAATACTTATTACACAAATTGCATGCTCAATACTGACGAATTGGAA
The DNA here is from genome assembly GCA_013397975.1 of Machaerirhynchus nigripectus. Lineage (NCBI taxonomy): Eukaryota > Metazoa > Chordata > Aves > Passeriformes > Dicruridae > Machaerirhynchus > Machaerirhynchus nigripectus. The sequence continues at coordinate 1,304,840 of VZRQ01006851.1, read as the reverse complement.
CAACAGTCGGCATAAAGTTTGATTTCTATCAGATTTTCTTAACTATCAGAGAACTGGGAGTGACTGTGATCCAGAAGAATGACTGAAGCTGTGAGGTTGTCACAGCAGGAACCCACAATAGCTGATGCTGAGGGCAGAAAGAACACACCAAGCTCCAGCCCTATGTCTCTGATCTGTTTTACAAGCATGCCAGAAGCAATTCCTCAGGGGAAGTTAGCAAAATTAAGTTTAATAAGCTATCAACACTGGAAACAGTACTTGGGAATGTACTGATTGTAAAATATCACAGCAGCCTTAAAAACTGTTGTTAGCAAAGAAACACCACATTTAGGCTGAAGAAATTAATGCACAGAACAGGTCAATCAGTCTCAAAGAAGCTGACAGGGACAGGAAAGCACCCTTTTCCTATCCTGATCTACCAAACAGCAGCACTAATCAGTGGGACAAGAACAGGCAATGGGATGAGAGGCCATTTGGCATCATCAAAGCTAATTATGGAAGCTGAAAAACAGAGTCTGGAAAAGGAACCATAAACATGGATCATAGTATACAATTGCAACTGACTGATTTTGGTTTTCCTTTTTTGTTAACTTTTCCTAATTTTCTCATTAAAAAACCTAACATTCTGATTTGCTGGAATACATCTGACTCCTCCTTTAGGCTTATTCAGAGGCAAAGGCTACATCCTTTTTGTTGCACACCACCTTCTCAAGAACAGTGAGAAATGGCATCACAGGTAAGACCCAGATTAGTTTCAGAATTAGTCCAGGAGTTCACACAAAGCAAAGCACAATGTCTGGTGAAGAAAGGCTTCTGCTGGCAGTGCCTTCTTGGAAAAGCAGCAACTGATGGAGAAACAATCCTTGGACTTCAGAGCAATTTGCATCAATACATGGAAAGGGTCACCTTTTGTAAGCTCTGAACTTGCCTTGGTAATGCTGAAGGAGTCTGTTCATCCTGATGTCCCACAGCTTCACGGTGCTGTCCGTGCCCCCCGCGGCAATGCAGTTACCAGTGGGATGGAAATCCACGTGGTTCACAAACCTGTCAGTGGCAACCAAACACAACTGCTTACATTCAGCTCTTGCTAAAGATCAAAAAAGCTTTTTCAACAAGGGAAGCCACATCATGACTCACTGAACATTAAGGAAAGGAGAAGATAACCTGAAAAGTTATTTTGCTGAATTTCTCTCAAGACCTTGCTTCTAACTCCAGGCAGACTGCAGGCTCCTACCTAAGCACACCATCTTCAGCAGTTCACATTACAGGTGTAGGAGCTGTAGACACAAACCTCCTGAAATCTGATGGATCCAACTGTCACAACAACATTTTCAAGTGTTCATTTAATGTTTGCATAATATATGTCTTCTATTAAGTTAACATTATTTCCAGAGTGATGTGTACAAGACTGAACAGCGATTTTCTTCTGTTAACTAATTTTAAGATGGAACTTGGTGAATTTGTGCCTGAAATCATATATTGCCCCTTGGAAAGTAGCAAGGCTGAGGCCAAATTTCTTTCTGGACCTGAATCCAATCAATTTTTAGTTAGTTTGAACACATAAGTACAATGAAAGCTTCAGAACCTTCATATAAAGATATCTTGTAGCTCCTCACCAAAAAAAATGGATAAAATTAATTATCTTTTGAGTATTCTTGTAACAAGTGCTGAAAAAGTTGAGATATTTCAATAGGTTGTCTGGACAAAACACATACTTAAGAGCAATGAAAAAAAATGTTTGAATTTGTCTTAGTATCATTGTATATTATCTAGAAAGAACATAACATTGCACTAGAAATTCAGCACAGCAAGGAATTAGGGAGATTCCTGTCCCAGTTCTCCGATGACTTGTTTTATGTTTCTGGGTAAATTATCTTTTGCTGTGACTCAGCATCCCAAATTAAACACTTCTTTTCTGACTGCAAAGTGGGGTTTTTCAATAAACTCATTATTTAAAAATGTGAAGATTAATCAAAGCATCCAAGTGCCATTCTGTCAGTAGACTTCTGCACTTTTAATTTATGCAAACTCAGAGCAAAAGAAAAGAAGAAATAAGGAATTTAAGCATCTCCAAAAATAAATAAGCACAAGGAAACTGAGGCTTGATGTGCTGGACAGTTACTGAAATATAACCCTCACAGTTCTAACCTTGAGCAGTCAAAGAGGCCAGGGCTATTCTGGATCAAGCCCTTGCACTTTGGTGCTACTTTTTGCTAAAAGTAGCACTTTTTGCTACTTTTTTAAGAGGTGCTAATGGTTTTTTAAGCAGTTTTAGGATTGCTAGGACAGGGAACCTCTGAACCTCACAAACCAGGTGTAAATTCCCCAGGCAACCCTGTAGCTCCTCACCACACCAGGTGATGTTTGCACCAGTGACTTACCCCCCATGCTCACAGAAGGAGTGGATGCATTCTCTGCTGGTTTTGTCCCACAGCTTGACAGTTTTATCATCACTGGCTGACACTATCAATCGTCCATCAGGGGAGAACCTAAGGCAAGAGTTACAGCAATTAAGAAATGCCCCCAAATAAAAGGGGTACAGGGTCGACTGAATTTGGTCAGTTATCAAAGCATGTTGGTAAACACACCTCGCTTTTCAAGAAGTCACAGAGGGATCAGTGAGACTGAAAATCCAACCTCACTAAGGTGAGGGAAAAGAAAGCAAGCCCTAAGTACTCAAACTATCCCTAACTCCACGAGCATATAACCCTCAGAAAAGTCTTGAGTCTGACTTAAGATCTTGTGTCCTACTTGTTTCAATTCAAGTGTACCTCAAGTTGTTTCTCTGCCCTGTTTCAAAACAATTCCTGCCTTTGCCACAAGAGTTCAGAGCAACACAGTTACCCACAAAAAACCAGCTGCAGCAGAGCCTTAACCATTCCAGTGCCCTAGGAGAATATATTAAGCTCCCATCTCAAAATCTCATATACATGATAGATCCAGACGTCTCTTCAGAGGCATACACGTTACAGAATCAGGACTTGAGTCCCTAACTTCAGACCATCAGACATAAGGGAAAAACATCCTTTCTGCTCTTCTGTGGGCATCTATAGCGCTACCAGCCACTGCTGCCACCACATCCAGAACTGTAATGAACTTTTCACCACATGGTTCACAGAGGAACCATGGCTTTGTCCTAGATACACATACACATAACTTCCCAAAACCAAATCTGAAACAGTTTTCAGGAAATAATGTAATTATCATGGCAGCATTTAGAACATTTTTGAGGTAGCACAGGTGATCATTTTAACTAGGGGCATTACAAGTCTAAAGAAACCAAGCTGAAGTAACAGTAGAAACCTCTCCTTTTTTCCTATTAGCAACTTCAAGACACAGAATTCTCCTTACCAGGTAAAAGCAAAACACAGACCAGGAAAGCCTCTGTTTGACAGAGATCACTGGAGAAACAGGAAGTGGGTGCAGACTATTACTCAAAGGATCTCTCTGCAGGTCAGCAACGGATTTCATTCAAGAGACACACTTGAACCACCCTGAATATAAATGTGTTGCACCAGACCATGACAGTGAGGCTCTGCTTTGAGGGATTAATCCCCATGTCTGTTTGTCAGAGATGTACTCACCTGGCACAGCGAACCCAGTTGATGTGCTGACTCAGTGAGAACAGAAACTTCTGCCTGTGAACCGTCCACACTTTGACTGTTTTGTCATCGGAAGCTGTAACCAAGGACTGGCCATCACTGGAGAAATGAACACTTCTCACAGTTGCTGTGTGAGCCTTGAACACAGTCGATTCTCCTTTGCTACACAAAAGAGAAGAGCTCTTTAAAACTGCACAACAGGGCAGCAAAGACTTTCTGTACCTGAAAACACAGAGCTGCTGTATGCTGAGCAGTGCAAGTAAACCCACTTCTATGGGAACTGCATGTGACCACATTAGGATAAAAACGTTGATCAACCCCAACTTGCTCATGCTTCATGAGCTATAGAGAACACAGAGCTAAAACCAGTTGTTCCAGTTCCATACTGGAAGCCAATCCAACAGGAAACAACCCACATTTCTTATATAGGGGCAAAAAATGCTGCTGTTAATTTGTGCAGCCATTTAAAACACGAAAACATCAATATAAAAGAAGACACTGAGGTTCTGTACTGCTGCCAGGCCCTTTGCTGCAAGGCAGGCAAGGAGAGAGGTGTTTGCACAGTTCACCTGGTCAGAGCCAAGCAGGCAACAACCTCACCACTGCTCCTGTAAAGGGCCATGCTCCAGCTGGCCAATTCCAATGTCATGTCACACAAGAAATAACACAACTGAATTCAGCACACCTGATGCTGTACAACTGTGAGCAAACTGCCATTAATTCAGCCAGGCAAGACAATTCAAATGTGTTAATTTTTCTTTACACATCATTTCCAAATAAACACAAGATGCATTTTCCAGGCAAATAAACACAAGGCATATTTAGAGATCCAGAGCACGGCACATTTAGAGATCCAACAGATTCATGGAACTCGTGTTCCAAAATCTGTCTCCAGCACATACTGTACCACCAAGAGCTCCATATTCACAGACTGAAGAGAAGACAAAGACACAGTGGTTCTTCTTTCCCTCAAACAGATCCCTGTCCCATAGCCGGAGAACTGCTACAAAGAAGGAGAAATCCCAAGCCATAATTAAACACAGAGAGAGGCAGAAGGGAATAGGTACTCACGCACTGGTAATCCACAAACGGACTGTTTTGTCTCTAGAGCCTGAAGCCACCAAGTGACCAGAAGGTGAGAAATGGACACACAAAACTGCATCTTTGTGGCCCACGAAGCGATAGGCTCTCATCTGAGGCTTCATACTCCAGATCATCAGGTACGAATCCATCGAGCCACTTGCTGAAATGAAAAAGGAAAAACAAAACCACATAAAACCAAACTCGCATTAGTTCTCCTCCAATTACACTCAAACTACATTTCACACTCAGTTCACCATCACAGCTTGCAGCAGTCTCAATACATTGCCCTTGAAGCTTCACCAGTCTATTGCAAGCTGCATATTTCATTATTTTCATGCATATAATTTCATTAGTAATTCAAACAAAATAAGGCCAGCCATGCATTACTTTGGACTGACAATTTACTTCCAAGAGTCCAGCCATGCAACAGCTGCAGAGGCAGAAGCCACACAGGTTGCAAATCTTCCACACACTCAGGAAATGAAGGTTATCTCATCACTTTCTTATTAGGAAGCAGAGACAGGTATCAGCTGCAGCAGGTTAAATGTCACTGCAGATTAAGCAGAGAAGACCAGTGAGTTGGTGACTTAAAAGCACCCAGGCTACACCTCCCTCCAACCCCTCTCCCTTGTGGCAAAACACTGATCAAACAGCTCAGCAGTTCTTCACAACACAGTCAAAATAAAAGCTTGCAAGGTGAGGGGAGTAGTGCTCAATTTGCTGTCAGCAGGAAGCTCCAGCAGGACCTTTTGCTGTTGCAGAGCTCAGTACCTCCACTGTTCCCCCCATCTAACTAAAGCAGAGCAGCTCTTTCTTTATCCTCTGGCCATCAAAACACGGACAATTTACCCAATTGTTTCTTATTGGGACTGAAGTCCACACTAGTGACAGCATCTCTGTGGCCTTTGAAGTGTCTCTCCAGGGATGGATCTTCCTAGAAGACAAGAATGTTCAGACACTGCAGATTTGAGAACCATCTCTGCGCAATAAAGTGATTTTATCTCTACAGCAAGTGAACCAAGACACATATTCACCCCACAAAAAACAGGTAGAGGGAAGAACTGTTGTGCAGGCAACTGCACAACACAAAATATAAATTTCACACACACCACAAATTTTAAAAGAGGCAAATTATCCAAGCTATTATTAGCTTGGATCTTGGGTGACTGCACAAATCCCTGATGCACTTTTACAACACGCTGCTGGCACAGAGACTCTAAAGCTGACCACAGAACAGATAAGCCATGTCCATGAGCACCTGAGCAGGCAGCCAAGCTCAGCTTTTCTCTGACAGCTGCTCATCTCAGCTCAGGTGTAGGCAAGAGGCCACTATTTGCACAGAGGAGGCAAACTCGCAAGATTTAACACACCTGTTGAAACAGGCAGGAGGAATGAGAACTGCAGCAAAACAGACTGACACACAACCCTTCCCACAGCACCTCGCTGCAAAGGCCAAAAACAGCCTGAGGTCAGGCAAAGAAACCAAACAAAGACCCGAGAGAACCATTACAAGAGGCTTTAACACTTGAAAATTGCCCAGAGTTCAGGCCCGGATGACCAGCCTTCAATCCCTGCTCTCACACACACTGCCCCTGCCTCCCTGGCAATGCCCACCACAGCCTTCTCCCACTCAGGACTTGACCAGAGCCCCCTGCTCAGACAAGCAGCCAGCCCCAGACCAGCCCTCCGTCCTCAACACCCAGCATCAGCCCTCCGCAGACCCAGAACCCCCCAACAGCCTGGAGGTGCCGCTCCCCACGAACACAGACCAACCCCAGCAGCAACAGCACCCCAGTCCCAGGGCCACTAGCAGCATCAAGCTCCCTAAGCCCCTCTGTCCCCAGCCCCAGCTACATGATGCCACCCTACAGCAGCACTGAACCCCCCCTAACCGCGGCACTGCCTCCCACCGCCACCCCGGCCTCAGAGCCCCCT